>JAPFRF010000020.1:6285000-6682500 GCA_029282475.1 Phrynocephalus forsythii | reverse complement strand
GCTGCAGTAATTTTGATGAACTGTAGGGGGCGATGCAACAATTCCCATCGGCCATATGTATTAATGTCTCGCTCTTGCTGCAATTTAGGTGTCTGAACTCTGGGGCATCCCTAAAAGAAGTATCTAGTTGCAATTATATTCAAAGGAGGTAGTCTTGTCAGTTACGGAATTCTATCCAGTCATGACTTGGTATTAAGACAGAACTCAAATTTGCCTGACCACAAACACTGGAGAACTATGTCTGTGAAGATTCTCAGTCATCCAGGTGAGTTTATCTGGAAGTTGAGTCATGGCTACTGGACTTCTTTTTTGAGAGATAGAAACATTTCGCTGCTCATCTAAACAGCTTCCTCAGTCTGTTTGCTCTAAAATTCCTAATGGGATGGCAGGTAATCATTCAACCTAGCGTAGGCATTGCCTGCACAATCATCCTTCCCCAGGCATCCTGCATCATTTGAAAAAGGCCTGTGGCATCATTGTAGAGCGTCTACTCAGAAATTAGCCGGCTCAGTTCCTAATCGCTCCAAGTAGGGAATGTTGATTTGTGCCAATCGTGGTGGAAGTGGTAGATCCATACTCTTGACACAGAAGCTCAGATGCTGTGGCTTCTCATAATCAATTGCATGTGAATGAGGGCCATTTAATCATAGAACCATAGAATCATAGAATCCTAGAGTTGGAAGGGACCTCAAGGGCCATCTAGTCCAACCCCCTGCCATGCAGGAACCCCCATCACAATATTTCTGACAGGTGGCCATCCAGCCTTTGCTTAAAAACCTCCAAAGAAGGAGACCCCACCTCCCTCCTTTGGGGCAGCAGATTCCACTGCCAAACAGCTCTAACTGCCATGAAGTTCTTCCAAATGTTCAAATGGACTCTCCTGTAGTTTGAAACCATTACCCCGAGTCCTAGTCTCTGAAGCCATGGAAAACAAACCAGTCCCTTCTTCAATCTGACATCCTTTCAAATATTTAAACATAGCTATCATATCCCCTCTCAGTCTTCTTTTAGAGAGGCTAAACATTCCCAGTTCCCTAAGCCATTCCTCATAAGACATTTCCTCCAGACCCTCAACCATCCTGGTAGCCCTCCTCTGCACCACCTCCTCTGTGGCTTCTCATAATCAATTGCATGTGAATGAGGGCCATTTAATCATAGAATCCTAGAATCCTAGAGTTGGAAGAAACCTCAAGGGCCATCCAGTCCAACCGCCAGCCATGCAGGAACCCCATCACAATATTTCCGACAGATGGCCATCCAGCCTCTGCTTAACAACCTCCAAAGAAGGAGACTCCACCACCCTCCTTTGGGGCAGCATCTTCCACTGCCGAACAGCTCTAACTGTCATGAAGTTCTTCCTGATGTTCAAATGGAATCTCTTTTCCTGTAGTTTGAAACCATTGCCCCGAGTCCTAGTCTCTGAAGCCATGGAAAACAAACCTGTCCCCTCTTCAATATCACATCCTTTCAAATATTTAAACTAGGGGATTTGGTGAGTTGACTCTTCCATCCAACCCATTGGTTCCAATGGGCCAAATCTAACTGCAACCTGCCATGCTAAAGAAAGGCACAGCGAAAGGAGACCCATTTGATTCAATGGCATTGACTATGCCGTTGACACAACCACTCCCCTGCCTGGATTCAATAGTACTGCAATCCACAATGCTAGGCAATAAGATTTTGGCCAGTATAACCTAGTTTCCCATAAGCCCACATTGCTTCCACGTTGTGATAGTTTGATATGAAGGTAATTCACCTGCGGTGGCTCATATGGGACCATTACACTCTGCCTTCCAGTGACAGGGTCATCCACATACTGGGAGAGGTTGTTGCCTTCGACGCGAATTAGATGGCTTGCGGGCGCTGATAGACCTGGAGAGACACACATACACACAAGAGCCACCAGCAGATACAGGCCAGTTGTAGACATTTATCTTGCAGGATGAACGATGAGAATCATTCCCACGGGCCAGTTGTTCTCAAGCGTGGCTCCTCGGGTTTTCTTGGACTACAACTCCCAGAAGCCTTCACCACTAGCTGGTCTGGCCAGGATTTCTGGGAGTTGTTGATACCTTATATCCAGAGACCCGATGCAACCAAAGAGAACGAAGCCACGCCAAACAGGAACCCAAAATGTAACATAAGTCAAAACTGGCTGAACCGTTGAAAACAATTCATTTCGACCAGTATACTGAGCAGCCAGAAAGTTAAGGGGGATTTACACCTGCATAAGTATAACTTTGTAAATCACGGGGCCAGATTGTTGCTGATCAATGAATCATAGAAACATTAGGAAGAGACCTTGAGGGCCATCCAGTCCAACCCCCTGCCATGCAGGAACCCCCATCACAGTATTCCCGACGGATGGCCATCCAGCCTCTGCTTAAAAACCTCCAAAGAAGGAGACTCCACCACCCTCCTTTGGGGCAGCATATTATTCCACTGCCAAACAGCTCTAACTGTCATGAAGTTCTTCCTAATGTTCAAATGGAATCTCCTTTCCTGTAGTTTGAAAGCATTTCCCCGAGTCCTAGTCTCTGAAGCCATGGAAAACAAACCTGTTCCCTCTTCAATATGACATCCTTTCAAATATTTAAACATGGCTATCATATCCCTTCTCAGCCTTCTTTTGTAAGGCTAAACATTCCTAGATCCCTAAGCCACTCCTCATAAGACATTTCTTCCAGGCCTTTAACCATCCTAGTCACTCTCCTCTGGACCTGCTTGAGGTTGTCAACGTCCTTTTTAAATTGAGGTGCACAGAACTGGACACAGGACTCCAGGTGGGGTCTGACCAGAGCAGAATAGAGTGGTACTATTCATTCCTGGTTGCTTCTTGATACCAGACCAGAAGACTCAACCGCAGCTCATTACTTAGTGGCAATTGACCAGCAGAATTTAGTCAATTACACCGACTGCACGTGCCAAACCCCTCCAGGACTCTGGGCGCTATATACAATCGATTGTGTGTTGCAACCCCACTGGTGCACTTGGTTGGAGAATTCTGGGAACTGTGATTTAAACCACAAAATCCCTAATCCTACGCATTGTTCCCCAAATCTTCCACCCAAAAGCGTTTTGAGTGAAGCATTCATCAATAACAGTTGAGCCAAAGCAACATTGTCATTTCAACCACATTAGTTGACTACTTGCAACAGAATTCTCTTCTTGGAATTCCAAGGGACCAGCTCGGAAAAGGGACTTTTTGCCCTCCAGTTCGGAGAATTCCCAATGAAGGTGCTGGGAATTCACAGCTGTGTTAAAAAAATGACCTCTGTTTTTTTAAAAATGACCTCAGATCAGAATCAGGATAATAGAGCCCAAACAGGGACACTAATATCCAACCCTTCTTTTAGAAGGGTCCCAACATGGAAGCGCAGTTGAGTGACCCCCAACGTACCCCTGAGAGAAAATGGTCTCACCATCGTTGAAGTCCCGGCCGAGCTCATGGTTTGGGCACCGCTTCACCACCTCTGTCACATGCTCGGCCTTCTTGTAGACAGGCATGGCCCGGATGACGGTGCCCGGCGGCGGCGGGGTCGACACCTTGATCTGGATCGGACACGTCTTTGCGATTTGACAGTAGAGCTTCTTCAGCAAGGGAGAGTACTAGAATGAGGAACAGATGTTGGGCGGATCAGGCAAGGTTGGGAACTCAACATACACCGTGGCAGCTGGTGATTAGCACAGAGGCCAATTCTTGACTTCGAATCCCTGGAGATCACCAGTAACATCTTAACAACAACCGAGCTTTGCATCGGCAACCGAGAAGGGCATCGCCAGCTAGAATGTCTTAACTTACAGCAGTCCTGCTCGAAACAAACAAACAGAAAACTTCTGAACTGTACGCATCTGTACAGCAAATGGGACCCATGGCCTCGGGAAGTGCTGAGCACTCCAGTGTTGCAGAGGCATTTGAGGGGAAATTGGGCTGTCCTCTGTCCAATCTGCTCTTACTTGGATTCGTACTTTGAGCAGGGGGTAGACTGGATGACCTTAGAGGCCCCTTATGACTCGGTCATTCTATGATCACGCAATTACGCTGTTTGGGTCACTGCACAGCTGGATTGGGGCTGATGTTTTTCTCCCAGAATGCCTTAGCATCAGAGAGCGAGGGCGCTCCTTCTTTGGACACCCCTGTGTTGTGGATCATGGCAAGATAGGGCTCTTTAGTCTGGAAAAAAGGAGCCTGAGGGGGGGGATATGATTGAGACGTACAAAATAATGCAAGGCATGAGTCAAGTGGATAGAGGGACGCTTTTCTTCCGCTCACGAAATACCAGAACTAGGGGACATCCACTCAAATTGAGGGCTGGGAGAGTAAGAACAGAAAAAAGAAAATATTTTTTTCACCCAGCGTGTTGTTAGTCTGTGGAACTCCCTGCCACAGGAGGTGGTGCTGGCACCTGGCCTGGATGCTTTCAAAAGGGGATTGGACAGATTCCTGCAGGAAAAGTGCATCGCAGGTGACAAACCATGATGGGGATGTGTCATCTCCTGGCTTAAAACCAGGGTCCTTCGAGGGCCAGATGCAGGGGAGTGGTATCAGGAGAAAGAGATTTAGTCTCGTGTGCTCCCAGAGGCATTTGGTGGGGCCACTGGTGAGATACAAGAAGCTGGACTAGATGGGCCTTTGGCCTGATCCAGCATGGCTCTTCTTATCTTCTTATGTTCTTATGGCATCCCTCTACATCTTTGTTCGCTAGCCATGCTGGGACTCCTGGGAGTTGATGGTGGAGGGCCACTGGAGAAAAACGAATATGGTTGCCTTGGTCTCAAAGGGTTGCCCGAACAAAGACTCACAGCAAACTTTGCCACCCAAAGATGGTGTCTTACTTTGAGAGCTCCCATCAGCCCTGCCTTCCACCCTGCAAAACCATCAACATTTATCTGGATGCTTCTATGCCAAATTGTTCCTTATTTCCAGGCAATTATGGGGACTGGGTGCACTTCCCTCAACATGCCAGGACAAGCCCTTGAACCTCTACAACCAGATCCCAAACAGCCACCTGGAGCGAAGACAAAAAAAAAAAGCTGCTCCGTATGAATCGGGCTCTTTGCGCGGGATCTGTCGGGACAAGTCGTCCCGGGAGCGAAAGATGAGCAGAAGATCTCATCTCACTGAACAGTCTGGATTGCTCCTTCCGAATCTGTTTCGAACCCTTGAAGAAGGACCATGGCAAGATGTCAGGTCATTCCAACCAGCCGTTGCCTCTCCTGCCCTTTTTAATCTCTTTGCTACGCCACTGTTGTTTACGCCACTGTTTACGCCACTGCAACAGCACAGGAGTAAGGCCATCCGGAAGGGACTTTTTAAACGGTAAATTTTAGGGAAAGAGTTTCATTATGTTACAAGAAACAACACCAACGACGACCCTGCTCTGGGATGAGAACGGCCTTGGCCTCTATTCCCAGGAAAAGAGGGTTATGAAGTGGGTGGTTTTTCACTGTACCGTGGACCCTCGTAGAACAAACGGTTTGTATAACATAACATCTGTACAACATAAAACATTCAGGAGATGGGGGAAATTTGCTGAACAGAAACGCCTATGGGGCGAATCCGTACAACATAAAAATGGTCATGATTAGGGATGACTCCATTTTCAATGCATTCCTATGGGAAATTTGTATCAAGGAAAATTTGCTTAACATAATTTCATTTGGAACAAATTAATACCTTTATACAAGGTACCCCTGTATTCTCAACTCTTTTGCTCGTTTCCCCACAGACCGCATGACAATAGTTTGCGGATTCTTTGGGCTACGGTTTGATCGTTTCTGTCCTGTAGACTTTGGCTGATACTTCACATCCATCTCATCGCTGTTCACTGTCCCGCTTGGGACCGGTACAAAGTAATCTTACTACACGTCCATTGTGGGACGAGGGGAGTTCGTCCCGACTACCCCCCTGAACTGCGATTTAAGCAGGATGAGTGATTCCCCTCCCTGGCCTCGGGAATCTGCTCGTCTCACGTCTTGTTCTGAGACAAGAGCCTGTGAAGTAAAGCCTCATCACGGAATGAGTGCCGATTGTAGCTCGGTGCCATCTAGTGGCAGGAGTGTGAAGTGACATTTGCCAGTAAATTCCCAATGGAGTTAGCAATGCAGTGCTCAGATTTTATTAGACAAATGCATCAAAGTTTGCTCCCTAACGCATTGAAGGCAAGGCTTTGGAGAATCGAAACATCAAAAAATAGAAGGTCAGACCCAAAAAAGAGAGAGAGAGAAGGAAGGCATAGATTTTCACATCTCATCACAGAACGAGGATGTGCGGTAACAGTTGTCCCAGTATCATCAATCACGCCTGTGGGTACACAGGAACAGGGACAGAAGTGGGAGAAGACCACATGACCGCGACTGACGTCAACATGCAACAAACTTCCAGAATGAGAATGGATGTGAAGTAACCATCTAAGTCCCTTCATCATCTCAGAAACTGTATCACTGGAAGGGAGACCCATGGGATCAGTCCTTGTCCAGGAGGCCCAGCGGGGAATCAAACTCTTGACCTCCGTCTCCGCAGCTGGAGAGCTCAACCCCTGAATGGTTCCTCACCACCAGTTCCTTGCCATCACGATCTCTCTTCCCTCCTCTAGAAGGGACGTGCATGGCTTGACTCGCCCGTACACGGCACAGCATGTTCTGCCGTTGAACACATTTCTCCTTCTCGTGAAATGCACGGCGGGTGCCAAATCAACGTATATTTATATACAGATGTGTTTTTAAAAATCCTTCAAAATACCCTCTCAGGCAGAAAAAAGCTTCGAAAGGTGTGTTTCAAATGCCCGGGAGGTCTTTGCTTCAGCATGCCCTTCCCAGGTGAAGATGCCAAGTTGGAAAATGTGGTCCTTCGAGAGTGCCGTGATATCCGCTCTGTCTTGCTTCATTTCTTCATTTTTACCTCTGGGAAGAGTGGGTTTGAACCCCTGTTACGGCTTCCACCCAAGGAGAAAAAGCCTATACAGTGGACCCTTGTATAACAAATGGTTTGTATAACATAAAATCTGTACAACATAAAAAATTCCAGAGATAGGGGAAATCTGCTTAACAGAATCGTCTATGGGGCGAATCCGTACAACATAAAAATGGTCGCGATTAGGGATTATTCTGTTTTCAGTGCATTCCTATGGGAAATTTGTATAAAGGAAAATTTACTTAACTGAATTTCATTTGGAATGAATTAATTCCTTTATACAAGGTGCCACTGTATACATATTGCCAATAGATTGATAAATAGCAACTGGATGCTACTTTAATGGATGGCACACGGCCCTCTGTCAGGGACACACACCCCCGCCACCCCACCCTGAAGGACGTTGTGCAGCTAGGTCTCATGAATAGAACTCAGCCCCAGCAAAGGGTGATGGACGGACCAGTGAAGATGATGGAGAGCGGGTGTATGACACCACTGCTTGGGGCCGGGAGTGATCTCCCAGGACAATTCTGAGCCCTCCGTCTACTGACTCTGGTTGATTGAATTAATCACAACTGTCCCAGCTCATCTTTGCTCCTGAGTGTCGATGGAAGCAATGTTGGAAGAATATTTCCAACCCTCTTTGCCTCTAGGAAGGGGTGACAGGGTGTCCAGTTAATCCTAAATATATCAAATAGGTCTATCTCGAAAATAAGACAACCCCCACTTTTCCAACCCCAAATCACAGTTCTGTAACCCTGGTGTATTTCTGTGTGTAAAATGACCCTCCGTTTTTAGCGCGGTGGCTCAGTGGACTAAGGCTCTGAAACTGTTGGCTGCAAAGTCAGCAGCGTGGTGGTTCGAATCCCGGGTGCCACACAGCGGAGCAAGCTCCTGCTCTTAACTCCAGCTCCTGCCAACCTAGCAGTTCGAAGGCATGTAAATGCAAGTAGATAAATAGGTACTGCCTTAAAAAAGCGGGAAGGTAAAACAGTGTTTCCTTGCAGGCATGCTGGCCACGTGGCCGTGGAATTGCACAAAACTGGCTCTTCGGCATGAATATGGAGATGAGCACCTCCCCTACAGTTGGACACAACTAGCACGTGTGTGTGTGGGGGGGAGAACCCTTTTAGTCTGTCAGTTTTAGACCAAAAATGTATTATTTATTTATTTATTTATTAGACTTATATACCGCCCATCTTCCCAAAGGAACTCCGGGCGGTTTACAACATAACAAAAACAGGAGTTAAATAACACAGTTAAATAACAAAATTAAATAGTTTAAGCCCAATAGCCAGCTAAGTAATAAAAACAACAAATTAAATTACAATTACAATTACAATTACAGATTGTAGTATTATACACATTTTTTTTTAATCTGGGACTGTGATGTCTCACTGAGAAGTGCTAGATCTCATTCTTGATCATGCCAGAGTGCAGGATTTGCAACAACAGGTTTAGGCTACAGCAGGCATGTCCAAACTTCAGACCTCCTGATGTTTTGGACTGCAACTCCCAGAATGCCCAGACTGTATTTCCAATGGCAAAGGACTGTGGGAGTTGCGGTCCAAAACATCTGGAAGGCCAAAGTTTGGACATGCCTGGGCTACAGGAAGTCTGATTTAGGCTGAATATTGGGGGTGGGGGGTGGGAAGAGACTTAACTGTTAGAGTAGTATAACAATGCAACCAATGACCTCAGGAGGCGGGGTGAGCTCTCCGATGCTGGGAGCTTGCAAGGGACATTTGGACCCTTGCAGGTTTCCTGACGAATCTGCTTCCTTTCTAAATCTGCTCTGACTTGGATTCCTTCACTGCGTGGGACGTTGGATTCGATGGCTTTAGAAACCCCTTCCAACTCCATGATCCTAGGATTCTGTGATTGCGTCGAGTCAAGAAAGGCACAGACGTCCACTGTGGTTGGATCACCGCCTCCCAAAATGCAATCGATCTATCCGTCTGTTCATCCGTCCCCCCCCAAAAAAAAGTTAGCCGATCTGCCAGTCCTAAAGGACAAGGAAACCTGCTTTTCTCTACCTTTACCACCTGTGCACATCTCTTGCTAAAACTCTTAGGGAAGCGTTGCTGACCACAGATTTTTTTTTCCTTTGGGCCAGGTGTGTGACATACCACTACCCCCCCCAGTCCAAAAATCCTTTTCCTGCCTGCAATCCCAAGTATGCTCCTGGCATGCCTGGAAAAGGAGGGGAATTGGTGCATTTGAGGCACGGAAGGCACTTCTGCGGCTCGGCGCAAATTATCTTGTTCTGCCATGTTACGGCATGGAATTGGGCTAGCGGAAAGGGGGTGGCGGGTGGAATTTTTCTTGAACAGCACAAAGCTTCTTGCCTGGAGGGGCGAAGAAAAGGCTGGTGCAACTTGGGTTGAAACAAGCCTTTCCTGATAACCGTCTCAAGTCCTGACAGCTCCCAGGAGACCTTCAAAAGAGCTACTTCAATGACAACAAAAGACCCAATTCTGAGGCTATCTCGTGAGCTTTCCTGTTCTGGAAGTTGGATGGAATCTGGATGGAGAGGAGCTGAAGAGACTTCGGGATGTCATGATAGACCCCTGGTTGATTTACAGTACCTCGGACGTGCTGAGCCTCTGGCTTCAGGACTTTGTTCTTGTTATTCATTCGTTCAGTCATGTCCGACTCTTCATGACCCCATGGACCAGAGCTCGCCAGGCCTTCCTATCCTCCACTGCCTCCCGGAGTTTGGTCAAATCCATATTGGTTGCATCGATGACACCGTCCAACCCTCTCATTCTCTGCCGTCCTCTTTTCCTTTTGCCTTCAATCTTTCCCAACATCAGGGACTTTTCCAAGGACTCCTCTCTCCTCATGAGGTGGCCAAAGTCCTGGAGCCTCAACTTCAAAATCTGTCCTTCCAGTGAACATTCGGGGTTGATTTCTTTCAGGGTGGATAGGTTTGATCTCCTTGCAGTCCAGGGGACTCTCAAGACTCTCCTCCAGCACCACAGCTCAAAAGCATCGATTCTGTGGCTATCAGCCTTCTTTATGGTCCAGCTCTCACTTCCATACATCACTACTGGAAAAACCATAGCTCTGACTATCCTGACTTTAATTAGTAAAGTGATGTCTCTGCTCTTTAGGATGCTATCTATGTTTGCCATTGCTTTCCTCCCAAGAAGCAGGCTTCAGGACTAGAGATGGGCAATGCATTCCTATGGGGAAATGAAAAATGAAGCGAATGAAATTGATATTTCTGTTTCGTTTCATTTCATTTTTCTTCCATGGGTCCATTCGTTATTCGTGCCATTCTGTAACAAAATGAATAACGAATAATGAAAGGAAAAATATCCATTTCGTGCCCATCTCTATTCAGGACAGTGGGCCCTTCCCACTGAAACCAGTGTTTCTCAGCTCCCTGCATCCTCCTTACATTTTGCCCCCAAAGAACTTGGAGGAAAGGAGGAATATAAATGCAACTAATAAATAACTGGAAAGGCGGCATGGTTCGGTGGCGAAAGAATTTAAAATTGAAAGCATCAAGGAAGTACAAGGGAAGCAAGGAGTGAGAATGTAAGGATGGAACATGTTGACAGCCCAATGAGACCAGGATCAAGTTACCTGCATCCATTGCTTCCTATATGATAAGCTTGCATTGGGCAAGTGAGACACCTGTGTCTCCATCAATGTGCTACCACTGAATCTTAACTTCTCATTTCTTTTCTCCTAAAGCGTGGATCTGATGGAGAGAATCTTCTTCAAAAACTAAGGTTGAACGATTTCTTGACAACACGCTGTTTGCTGTTTCGTTTCATTTCATAAGGTTTCGTAAGCTTACAAAACGACAAAACAGTGGGTTTTTTTTCGTAAGGTGCCTGTCCCTATTCTCAATCCATCCTGAGGACAGCAGCCTGCTTTGAAAGAACATAGCATGCTGTCTTATGCCATGTCAGGCCGCTGGTTCCCCCAGACCCAATACCTGCAAAGCTGATGTTTCAAGTTCTGGACATCTCCTACAAGTAGAATGCTGACAAATTGGAGCAAGTTCGGAAAAGGGCAACAACGATGATTAGGGGACTGGAATCCAAGTTTTACGAGGAAAGACGGAAAGAAATGGTCATGTTAAACCAGGCATGGCCAAACTTCGGCCCTCCAGATGTTTTTACTTCAACTCCCACAGTCCTTTGCCATTGGCAATCTCAGCTTAGAATTGTGGGAATTGTGGTCCAAAACATCATGAGGGCCAAAGTTTGGACATGCCTGTGTTAAACCTTGAGAAATGGAGGCCGCACTCTTCAAATACTTGAAAAGCTATCCTACAGAGGGAGGGCAGGATCTGTTCTGTACAGGACATGTAATAACAGGCTCAAACTGCAGGGAAGCCAGATTTGGGCAGAATATCTGGGGAAACTTCTTAACTGTTAGAGCAGTATGACAATGCCATCTTTGCTCAGCAGATGGTGGAGGCATTCAAGAAAAAAAAATTGGGACAACCATCTCTCAAGTCCGCCTTGATTTGGGTTCCTGCATTGACCCAAAGGAAGGCCTCGCGTGGCCTTATGGGTCCCTTCCCAACTTCATTATTCTGTGATTCTATATCTCATGATCCTCCACTTTGCCACTGAATTCGGGATGTCTTCCCCCAGTCTGCCAGGTTGGGCGGGTTCACCTCCCACCTTGACACCCTTAATCCCCCTTCTGGATGTTTCTGAGACAGGTTCCTTCCTGCCGTAGGACTTGGGATTTTCCATAGTCAAGGGGGGGGAATTATGAGGTGGGGGAATGAATGAACGATGAGGTCACCCATATCCCCCCCTCCTTTAGCATCTGGAAAGCTTGGAAAGAAAACGTGCCAGGCTGTCGTATTCCTTAGGAGAAACAAGTCCTCCCCTCATCTCACGATGCCCCCCAAAACCGCTAGACGGATCCGTCCTGACAGAATCCTACCCGATAAGACCATGTTTATCGTCAGCATTTGACACGGAGCTGCCTAGACTTGACGGGCCAAAGGGCGGGGTCCGTTTTCCTCCTTTTTCCGTCAAGGAAATGGCTGGAGCCGCGGCAGATTCTCACTCCTCGTACCCTCCCTGCCTCCTTCCCCCTTCCTTCACTTGGCACACCACTCTCCTTACAAAGGTACTCCTCCCATCCAAGGACCCCAATAGCCAGCAACCTGAGAAAAAGGAGGGAGATGAGGAACGCACACACACACACACACACACACACACACACACACACACACACACACACACACACACACACACACACACACACACAAGCCCTCAAAGATGCCTCTGGCTGCTAATTTCTCCCCGCTCGGTTGGAAACAAGCAGCTGCAGCACTCTCTTCCTGAGGCAGGTTTGGGCAGAGAGCCGCGGAGAGGTGATAATAACGTGTGTGTCACTTCCCTCCCGACATGTAGGATCTTGCAAAACCGCAAATACCGTTAACCAGCTCGGACAAATCTGTTAGGATGGCGCCCAGGCGAGGAGAGCAAAAGCCTACCTCATGTTATTGGGCTCCATAAGAACATAAGAAGAGCCACGCTGGATCAGGCCAACGGCCCATCTAGTCCAGCTTCCTGTATTCTCACAGTGGCCCCACCAGATGCCTCTGGGAGTGCACAAGACTAGATCTCTGTCTCCTGATCCCACTCCCCTGCATCTGGCCTTTGAAGGACCCCGGTTGTCATTCTCACGGAGGCGGACCTGGCGTCCGAGACATTGGGGAAGTGCTTCAATCTCTCAAGAAAAAGAAATCCGATTGCCATGACTCAACTTCCAGATTTTTCCAGAGAATGGTGGATTAGGGATAGGCATGAAACAGAAAAAATAATGTTTTGTTTCATTTTGTTCCTGCTCACCCCCGTTTTGTTTCGTTGCATTTCTTACGAAATTTTTTGATGCCCGGGACTCCGGGATCCATTTTTAAAGGTCTCCTGCCAATCTGTCAATGGCTGGAGCCCTTTAAACCTGGCCCAGTCAGTATTCTGGTACTGACTGGGCCAGGTTTAAAAAAACAATGGAATGAAATGGTTCGTTTCAATGGAAAGAAATGACCATTTCGTTTCATCTATAACGAAATGCTGCTTCCTTGTTTCGTTTCATTTTATTTCGTTACGTAACAAAATGACAAAATAGCATTTCTTTTTTCATTTTTTGCCCATCCCTATGGCAGATGCGTCCTCAGCCCAAGGAGGAATCTTTGGTCTTGCCTCGTTGTTACTTCATCGTGTTTTTAGACATGCACCCCTGTCTTGCTCTAGGAGGTTTCTCGATCAAGGCGACCACTTTCAGAATTTCAGGGGGGGTGGCAAGGCTCTAAAAATAAACAAAGCATAGGCAAAACATAACCCAATGCTTGAGGTTTTAGGGTTCTAGCACCTCCACTTCCAGGGTGAAAAATGACAATATTTTTTTGCAGGGTTTTGTTTCCAGTGATGGATGGGGGAGATACTCTTATAGGATCGTAAATGGTCCTATGTTTTTTCCAGCCTGTCTCTATGTGTTCCCAAGCCCACGGTTGTTCCTTTAAAAAAAAATGACTGCCACACCAATTATCTTGTCACTTTCCATTTTATTTAGCTTAGTAAGCGGGTTGCCAGCCATGAAAATAGTCCTGAGATGACGCCAAGGATGGCTCGGATGCTGACACAAGGTCCTGTCATCCCCAGGAGCCTAAAGAACATCAATGAACATCTGGAGGGACCTGTTGTGTTCGCCCTGGACTAATGGATGGTAGGAGAAAAGAAGAATGCTGAAACGTGTCTTCACTTTGATACTTCTCTTAGCTTTCTGTTAGAATGTCTCTTGCTGGTGTTGGTCTACCTCTGGCTCCACTGGTCCCCTCAATGGAGGTGTCCAAAGAGAAGAACTTACACTGTCTGACAAGGGTTTCAGGATCACTTGGCACCCTGATTTCCCAAGTTAGGTGGGTGGGACAATGGAAGCAGAAACCGAGGAGGAAGGAGGACTCCCTCGCCTCCCATGGTCTGAGTTCCCAGGGTGTCGGTGATCCAGATAACTACCTGGTCAAATCATCCCAGTTTCTTCTTGCAGGAATACCTCTCCAGATTCAGGTACTTTAAAAATCCAGTGAAACTATGGAATAGCCGGGGGATGCGACCGGCCCTTTCCCCCTTGTTGGAATGTGCACAATAATAGCCCCACGTGGGGCTTACAAAAATGATTAATTTGAAAGCAGGAGGAGGGAATCCCATTCACTTCCCACCTTGCTTCTCCCAGGACTGTCTGAATTGGAGACGGTTGGTTGCCTGCTGGGCCCCACCCGGTGATCAGGATTTCGGGAGATCCCCAATTCTGTAGGCGGAGTAGAATGTTAAAACAGCCCCTCTCACCACAGAGGCAGCGCTCCTTCTGCTCACACTTCCAGATGTTTTTGAACTCCAGAAAAAGAAATTAACAGCCTTCACTTGCTTGGAACCAGAGCCAGAAGACCCAAACAGACGAAACATTGCATCCGTGATGCTGCCCGCCTCGTCTGGGACTTGTGTGATTCATGGCCTTAATCCGTTCTTAATGCAACAAGGGATCAACGTTGATACGGCGCTGTCCTGGCTGGAGAGGGTGAGGAACGGGTACCACCTCTTTGGCCAATAAAAAAACCCTCTTGGGTTTCATCCTCATCATTCTAGAATGGCAGAATTAGAAAGGAACTTAAAGTTCATAGAGTCCAGCTCCGCAGCCAGAGACCTAAACCACTGCGCCGTCCAGCAGCTCAATCATAACCTCTGAACGGCAGACCTAGAAGGGATCTCCAGGCTTAAAACCAGGGTACTTCAAGGGCCAGATGCAGGGGAGTGGTATCAGGAGACAGATATCTAGTCTCGTGCGCTCCCAAATGCATCTGGTGGGGCCACTGTGAGATACAGGAAGCTGGACGAGATGGGCCTTTGGCCTGATCCAGCAGGGCTCTTCTTAGGTTCTTATGTTCTTATGATCCTATAGAACCTTCGGCACTCCAGATGTTTTGGACCACAACTCCCAGAATTCCAAAGGACTGTAGGAGTTGTGGTCCAGAACGTCTGGAGTGCCGAAAGTTCACCACCACTGAGCTAGGAGCTACAAGTTCTGTGAGAAGCAAGATTCTAGGCTGCCTAATAAACTGTGGAACCCCAGCATCCTCTATCATTAGCCACCAATCAGTCATACATTATCTTGGACTAAAACCTCCTGATTGTAAATTGATTTATAGACGGCCATTGGGAGCTCATTTGGGGTGGAGTATCAGCCAACCATCTTACCTAGGTCGCTGATCCTTTTGAGGTTCCCAACATTGGCTCCATGTTTTTGGACTACCACTCCCAGAGATCCTGGCCAGCACAGCTAGCGTTGAAGTTTTCTGGGAGTTTGAGTCTGAGAACATCTGGCAACCCAAAGTTGGGAGCCATTGATTCAGTGGTGGTGAACCTTTGGCACCCCGGATGTTTTGGACCGCAACTCCCAGACTTCTGAGCCTGCATTGCCAATGACAAAGGACTGTGGGAGTTGTGGTCCAAAACAACTGGAGTGCCAAAGGTTTGCCATCACTGCTATAGATCATGTAGTCCACCCCTGCCAAGGAGGCAGAAGTGAGAAAGTGAACTCTCAACCTCTCTGGCTCCGTAGCCAGAGACCTAACCCACTGGGGAAGAGAAAGGTGCGGGCATGATGCCCCGACAGTGCCCAGTTCCTTGTTCAACCATGTCTGGGAGACAAAGCCTTCACTCCCTGCCACAAGAGGTGGTGATAGCATCTGGCCTGGATGCCTTCAAAAAGGGATTGGACAGATTACTGGAGGGAATGTCCATCCCAGGTGACAAACCATGATGGAGATGTGTAATCTCTAGGCTTTAAACCGGGGTAGTTCAAGGGCCAGATGCAGGGGAGTGGTATCAGGAGACAGATAGCTAGTTTCATCCACTCCCAGACGCATCTGGTGGGGCCACTGTGAGATACAAGAAGCTGGACTAGATGGGCCTTTGGCCTGATCCAGCAGGGCTCTTCTTATCTTCTTATGTTCTTATGACTCTCTGAGGACCTGGGCAGCCAAAGGCAGTTCCCGGTTCAAGCACCAGGTCATTTCATTTCAAAGAAAAGAGAAACCGTGGGCATCCGGGCTGCGGCCATAGCTAAAACTGAACTTGTGGGGGGATACTAATTATCTATCACTTACCAGCTAGCTAGCGTGGTGAGGAGGGCATGGGGGAGCATCAGCAGCTGTGATCATCTCCCGGCTCCCGACAGGTCTGGGCAGCTCCCGCAAGTTGGCGGCCTGATCGTTTTTAAGCCTGCTGGCAGAATGCTGACATGTTCCATCACGCCGTTGTGCCAGAGAGCCCAGCCTCTTTCTCGCCGGCCTCCCACCCACTATGAAAATAAATCAAGGCTCAGTGGGTGGGTGGGTGGGTGGGGGGCGTGGGGGGTTTGGGGGAGAGGGAAGGTGCTTCGAAGGCATGGGATCACTCCCACCAGAGTCCTAATCCCATGTCGATGATCATGGGTGGTGGTGGTGGTGGTGGTGGTGGTGGTGGTGGTGGTGGTGGTGGTGATTCCCCTCCTCCTCTAAAGAAAGGGGCCTCTGCACGATCTCTCCCTGCATCCGTTTGATCCCACTCGGATGCCCATCATGCTGTCGTTCACCATCCTGGCGAGAGATGCCACATCCTTTGCTGCAGGGCTCTGGATTCTTTCATCCAAGAGCCATATAACCATCTTAAACGCTGCAACCAAATAGGGTGTCCTTGGGGAATTCAGATGGATGTACGAGAGTGCTTTCCATTCTTTTTCCCTTTTAAGTGTATTTTTTTCTTTCTTTCTTTCTTTCTAATTTTAGTTTAGTTGAGTTTTAGTTTTTGTTTGTTTTTTTGATTTTTGGTTCCCCCCCCCCACACCTGGGATAGCTTTGAATTTCGTTGTACGGTGGTGCCTTGTATAAAGGAATCAATTTGTTCCAAATGAAATTCTTTTAAGCCAATTTTCTTTTATACAAATTTCCCATAGGAATGCATTGAAAACAGAGTCATCCCTAATCACAACCATTTTATGTGGTATGGATTCACCCCATAGATCATTCTGTTACGCAAGTTTCCCTATCTCCAGATTTTTTTATGTTGTGCAGATGTTATGTTATACAAAACGTTTGTTACACGAGGGTCCACTGTACTATGTGTTGTTGTTGTTCAGTCGTTCAGTTGTGTCCGACTCTTCGTGACCCCATGGACCAGAGCTCACCAGGCCTTCCTATCTTCCACTGCCTCCTGGAGTTTGGTCATATCCATCTTGGTTGCATCGATGACACTGTCCAACCCTCTCATTCTCTGCCGCCCTCTTTTCCTTTTGCCTTCCGTCTTTCCCAACTTCAGGGAGTTTTCCAAAGACTCCTCTCTTCTCGTGAGGTGGCCAAAGTCCTGGAGCCTCAACTTCAAAATCTGTCCTTCCAGTGAACATTCTGGGTTGATTTCTTTCAGGATGGATAGGTTTGATCTCCCTGCAGTCCAGGGGACTCTCAAGACTCTCATCCAGCACCACAGCTCAAAAGCATCAATTCTGCGGCGATCAGCCTTCTTTATAGTCCAGCTCTCACTTCCATACATCACTACTGGAAAAACCATAGCTTTGACTATGTACAATGACAATAAAGTATCTATTCTATTCTATTCTATTCTATTCCAATGACCGCGAGGCCAACATTTTTGTCTTCTCTGGTTTTTTTAAATGTATGTATGTATGTATGTATGTATGTATGTATGTATGTATGTATGTATGTATGTATTATTATTATTATTATTATTATTATTATTATTATTATTATTATTATTATTATTATTATTATTATTATTATTATTATTCCTTTGCTTTTGGCCTGAAATGCTAACGACTAAATCCAGTTGGTTAGGTTGATTGGAAGATGCTTCCAAGCTCTGGGAAGCCCGAATATTATCCAGATTCTGGGAAAACAACCTAGTGACGGAAGCATCACTTTTAGGTAGCATCGTCCAAAGGAAGAGTCATCTTGTGCAAAGGTGGTGGTGGTGGTCGTGGTGATGATGATGATTAGAGATGGGCACGAAACGAGCGATTTTTCATTTTGTTTTTTCATTTCATTACGCAATGAAAAAACAAAATGAAATTTTTTAAAAAACAAAACAAAAACGAAAACAAAATGACCAAATTTGCCGTGTTTTTCATTTTCGTTGCAGCAGATGCATTGAACTAAAAAGAATGCTAACGAAACAGCAATTTTTCATTTTCATTTTTTTGTTTCGTTACCTAACAAAACGAAAATGAATTTTTTTGCAAAAAACGTCACGAAAACGAAAACGAACCGAAACGGACCCCTAAACGACCAAATGACAAACGAAACACCATTTTTTTGAGTTGTGCCCATCTCTGATGATGATGATGATGATGATGATGATGATGATGATGATGATGATGATGATGATGATGATGATGATGGGAAGAAGACAAAGAAGCTCTGGCTTATGGTGACCCTTTCCAGGGTATTCTAGGTAGAGAACACTCAGTGGCTTCTCATTTCCTGTGCGTCCCCAGATGTTATTGGAAATGCAACTCCCAGAAACCTCCACCACTCCCTGTGCTGGAAGGGGTTTCTGGGAGTTGCAGTCCAGGAACATCTGGGGACCCACAGGTGGAGAACCACTGTTTTAGATTGTGCTGGGACTATGGCCAAGACCACCTGGGATGGCTCTAGTCTACTCCCAAAGGGGGGAATCGAACTCCCAACCTCTGGTTCTGCAGACAGAGGCTTAAACCAGATTTAGAAAAGGTGCTTTTCTTCCAGGATCTCAGATGGCCACAGAGCATAAGACTGGGAGTCTGATTCCACACTGTCCCTCCTTGACAGGGGCTAGACTTGATATTCCATAAGGGTCCCGTTCAGCCCTTCAGTTCTAAGAATCTGGTATTCTAAGTTCTGCACTACAGATCTGAGCTGGCAACTGACATAGGTCAGTGTGCATAAGTGCACACGCACACACACAGAGCAAACATAGGAGGAATAGGAATAGGAATAGGAATCTTTATTGTCATTGCCCCCTTGCAGGAACAACGAAATTTTGTGGTTGCTATATAAAACTCATTTAAAACATTTCACATAGATTTAAAAACAGGTACAACACATAATATGACATATAAAATGACTAAAATATGACATATAAAATAAGCTGACTTCAAAGTCCAGGATTTCCGTTTAAGGCCAATATTGCTCTAAAAAAGAAGCTATTTTTGAGATGGTTTGTTCTTGCCCTCAGTACTCTATATCTCCATCCCGATAGCAGAACTTAAAAACCAGATTCTGAGAGCAGCATGCCGATTGTTCACAAAGATGTGAGCAACCCATCCAGTGCTTCTACCAGACAAAAAGGCTGTCGTTATTGTAACCTTTAACATTTCACAACTGGACGAAATTGCTTTCATAGTTAGCCCATCTTTTCTCCCAAGACTGAGAAGAAGAAGGAAAATTACATGCCATGAGGGAACAACCTTTTGTTCATTCTTATTTAATGCCTTCTTGTGTGAAGTAATATATAATAATTATGACCTGGACAAGTGTGGGAGGGTGCCACCTTCCATCAGTGGGAAGGGCTGGGGTTTTTATTTAGAAGTCTTTATTTATTTAAAAGGCATCTCAAGTTTTAATCATGTCTTTTCTCATTGACCGGAAGCGAGCGTGGTTTCCCTGCATGCCATAAGCAAGGCTGTTTTAAAGCTCTAGTCAGTGACAGGAGATAAAACGCAGTAGTGCTCAAAGGGAAAGAAGACCTTGGTTGAGTTTGTCTCCCTGTATATGCAAACACGCAGCCTCCGTGGTTGGCTTCAAGGCTGGTGCAATGAAAAAGGACAAGGGTGCTCCTGAGCATGTATATAAGTGGCCTGCTCTGGCTATCCTACCTGAAATTCCCAGGTTGGTAGCATCGCATTTGTGCCCAACACAAAGAGCTGAAGGAAAGACCGCCCCCCCCAAACCTGAAAATCCAGGCTGAAACCTGAGATCGTGGAAACCCTAGTTATGACGACACGTGGACCCCCTTGAGCGCACAGAAGAACTTCCGAGCTCCGTTCAAATGTGTGCTTGCGATCTCATTGCTTCTCTATAGCTTATATTCTTATAACATGATTCCTCCAACAAGCTTAAGCCTATGTACCTGCCTCACCTCCTTTGTGTTATATCTTCACCCCAGCCCTGTGCGGTAGATCAGTTCCATTCAGGAAGCATCCTTGCGCTGCAGAACCACCGGTCTTGATTACTCAAGCCCAGCGACACCCTGCTTCTCTTGAACCTATCCGAAGCAAGACGTATCGTCCTGGTCCTCACGAACCAGCTGTACTTGTGTGGCTATAACGAACCCCGAAGCACCTGCGGCTGCCCATCGTCGCTTGATTTTGGTGAGATCTTCCAAAACCAGCTGGGTTTTATCTGACCTCCTCTCGGGCTAATTGGACCAGCTCCTTCACTGGGCTTGTGGTTATTATTAGAAGAGTCTGTACACCCTCTCTAGCGCAACAGGATCTCTGCTCTTCCCTGAAAAGTGGTATGCACCAAGCAGAAAAAGTCTAGAGGTGCAGCTTTGGTCTCAGACTCCTCCATCGCTCCTAAGGAAGGCCTTTGCCTATGGTGACAGCAACTTTAAGGAGGTTTAAGCAGCATCCTTAAGGTTAGCTGGCTGGTAAGGCAAGAAGGGATGACGCTGGGGGACTGAGCAGATGTCACAGGTAGTGGATAGATTCATTTTTCGTGAATTTTTGCAAAAAAAATCGTTTTCGTTTTCATTCGTTTCGTTACCATTTCGTTACCATTTATTTCAATTTTTTGTGATATTTTTAAAGGATTTTAAGCAATTCACTCATATTGCAGTAACGGAAACGAAACACACGACAAAATTTCCGGTGTTTCTGTTCGTTTCGTTTCATTTTAGAGACAAAACTCGTTTGTCATTTCGTTACGTAACGTAACGAAAAAACGGAAACGGAAATGAAAAATTGTTCGTTTTGTGCCCATCTCTAGTAGTGGATATTAGAACTCAGAGCATGTTAGTGTTGGAAAGATTGAGAGCAGATTTCATAGGCATCCCATAACTAGTACCAAGTAAAGCCAATGGATTTGCAGACCTCCGAAGGGAGGGAGAAATGTCTGTTACACTGCGATGCTTTTATCCACCAAGCATTTATTCTCTTTCAATTATAGGCCATTGACAGTGGTGCCTCGTATAAAGGAAGTGTAATTTGTTCCAAATGAAATTCTGTGAAGCAAAATTTCCTTTGTGCAAATTTCCCATAGGAATGCATTGAAAACGGATTAATCCCTCATTGCGACCATTTTTCTGTTGTACGGCTTCGCCCCATAGACGATTCTGTTAAGCGATTTCCCCCGGTCTCCGGATCCCCCTCCCCTTTTAAGTGGATTTTCTTTTAATCAAACTGCTTGTTCTACGAGAGTCCACTGTATCATGTTGGCCTCTGTCCCCAGAGGGTGTTACACGCTGCTCATAGTTCAAAGCTTCTAAAAAGTAACCTTTTCTGGACCACAGTGGGTGGGTGGGAGTTGTCACATTTTTAAAAAGGAACTTTCCCCTGATTTCTCACAAAGTAAGTTTCACCGGTGGCCCTGCAGCCTATTTCCAGCTTTGCACCACCAGTGTATCCTGACGGCGCAAATCTGACAGAGGGTCCGATACTCCAACACAATGGCCCATTTTTTGTCCTAGGCCTCTTTACTCAAGTACGAGTCTCAGTTGGTTTGGAAGGGCTTAGAGTCATGTCCAAACTTTGGCCCTCCAGATGTTTTGGATCACAACTCCAACGGTCCTTTGACATTGGCAGTACAGTCTTGGAATTCTGGGAGTTGTGGTCCAAAACATCAGGAGAGCCGAAGTTTGGACTTGCCTGGCTTAGAGTAAGAGATCTCAAGCTGTGGTTGCTGCAGCTATGTTGATCTCAACTGCATTGTAGATAAAAGAATGCTCCCCGGAACCCCTTTTGGCAGACACAATTCAAGTAGCCTTGTTTGAATTAATGGCATTTACATTAAGGGTTCCAGTGCCACTCATAGCCTACGAGATCTGTGATGTGTAACTTGACCCTCAAATGATTCCCTTTGTGGGACACTAGAGGCTCACAGGGCAGACCACCTCGCTGCCTTCCCGTGACACGGATCAAAGCCTGTCCCTACTCCTCACAACTCTCTGTGTGTGTGCCCATGTGTGAACGAAGGGGTGTGAGTACGTCAACACAGCAATGCTGTGTTTGCAGGAACACAGGTAAACTGCTCAGCAGAAGCAAACCCTCCTTCAGTTAAGTCCACAATGTCTGTCATGGAGTGAGAACGTGTCCCCCTGCCCCCTGACTGTGTCCCATATCATGGATAATTCAACCTGTCCCATAGAAATAAGCAAGAGATGCTCAGAAAAAAAGACAGTGAGAGCCCCGGGCAGGTTCTCAAGGTGCACGAAGCTATCCATCTGACAATGCTAAGCAGGTTTCACTCAGATCAGTCCCTGGATGAGAAGCTGCCTTTAGATAGATAGATAGATAGATAGATAGATAGATAGATAGATAGATAGATAGATAGATAGATAGATAGATAGATAGATAGATAGATAGATAGATAGATAGATAGATAGATAGATAGATAGATCTGTCTGACATCTTTCTTATGTCTGACAAACAGACAGACATAAGAACCCAAGAAGAGCCATGCTGGATCAGGTCGAAGGCCCATCTAGTCCAGCTTCTTGTATCTCACAGTGGCCCCACCAAATGCATCTGGGAGTGGACAAGACTAGATCTCTGTTTCCTGATACCACTCCCCTGCATCTGGCCCTTGAAGTACCCTGGTTTTAAGCCTGGAGATGGCACATCTCCATCATGGTTTGTCACCTGTAATGGACTTTTCCTCCAAGAATCTGTCCAGTCCCCTTTTGAAGGCATCCAGTTCTAATGCCATCACCACATCCTATGGCAGGGAGTTCCACAGACTAACAACACGCTGGGTTAAAAAAATTCTTTTGTCTGTTCTCACTCTCCCAGCCCTCAATTTGTGTGGATGTCCCCTTTTTCTGGTATCTGATTAGATTTCTATACTATCCATTGAGCTACACTGGGTGGTATAGTACACAACAAAGTACACAACAAACAAATTGTAACTAATTAACAACTGAATTATACCAATTAGAAAACAATATAAATAAAAATGGCAGTGTGGAAAACAATTTGATTAATAACAGATAGATAGATGATAGATAGATAGATAGATAGATAGATAGATAGATAGATAGATAGATAGATAGATAGATAGATAGATAGATAGATAGATAGATAGATAGATAGATAGATAGATAGATAGAGGGTGAGCAGAGAAGCAGGCAGACACAGGGAGAGGCACAGATAAGTTATGGCCAGTGTGTCTTGAAGGCCCATCATACCCAGGAAATCTGATGAGATGCCAGGGGCACACGGTCTCTCAATTGTTCCCACACTTGGTCATGGAATCAGGCATATAATTTCTGCCAACTGAACCTCACTGGAATTCCAGGGCAGCTTGTGCAGCTGAAGTCCTGTGCTTATAAATGTTGACACACACACACACACACACACACACACACACACACACACACACACACACACACACACACACACACACACACACACACACACACACACACACACACACACGGCCTGGCCAATGTCAGGAAGACAGGCATACAACAATCTCCTGAACGACCCCCAACTTGATGTGGAGCTAAATCAGTCAGAGGGGTGCAGGATGCAAGGATGCTGAGGCAGCCGGAGAGACCAAGAATCACAAATTTGCAAGCTCCACCATCCGTTCGCCTAGGAGCAGATGGACTTCAAAAGTGGCATATCCATAGGGTCAGAACTTTTGAAAGTCTGCATGTCTCAAGACCAAGAGCAACGTTGACTCAATGACAGAATACACGACGGATACTCAAGTTCCCCTGTTCAATGTTTGCCATTTCCCAAGGGTCCTTAACAATACTTTGGCTGGATAGCCAAGGACTGCCTTGGCTGGATAGCATAACTTGTACAAAGCTAGAAGTCATGATCCTCTGGTACTGTGGAAGGTGGGTTCCCCCGTTATCCCTAAAGCACAAGGACTTTCCAGACGGAATACACTTTCCCCCTAACTGCAAGGACTGGGAACTGGCATTGATTTGGGAAGAACGACCGTGGATCGGCAGTTGGTTCTGAATTCTGCACACAGAATTTTGCATCCCAGTTGAATCCCCAGCAAGGGCTTAGAAAGGAAACTTTGCAAGGAAGCTTTGGAAGGAATACTTAACATAAACCTTGGATTTTGTGACCAGCTTGGTTAGAGCTCAGCCAGGACACTCTGCTGTTGGAGAAGGGACATCTGAATGTATAAGACATGGGGCGATAGCTTCTGAGAAAGGTCCACAGCTCAGAAGAAGACCATGGACCAAAGTTCTAACTCAGTGTGAAGGCAGCTTCCCCTGTTCATGCTGAAAATAGACCTTTATTCGGAACCCTGAGGACTAGACGCTTAATTTATTTGTCAAGGACAAGCTATGGATCAGCGGATAGAACCCAAGATCTGCTCAGAAAATGTCCCTGGATTCCAATCCGAGGATCGCTAAGGATGATCCTGCCTGGAACTCAGGACTGCACCCCCCCCTCCCAGAGATGTACCCTGTCGGGTTTATATTCTGATTCAGACGAGATGATCTTCTGCATCCCTCGCATCTGTCCTGTCAACAGGAGACGGGCACCGGTTCGAGAGGCGCAGGTTCATGTCCGCCCATGTGGACGCTCCAAGGGGTAAAAAAAAACAAAAACGAATAAGCCATGCATGCAACTTACGGTCCAAGTGGCAGATTTGGCCGTGCTGGACTGCTGGAAGGTCACCTCGAAGTGGTGAGGGCCCGGGTAGTCGGCGTTGGACGGAATGACGGGCGCCGGGGACATGGTGTCAAAAGTGGAGCTGGGCTGGGAGTAAGGTGAGAGCGTCGGGACATTGGAGGTGTGCTCGGAGCTGTAAGGGCTGGAGGAGGAGGCAACCCGGCTGTCAGCAGCGCCCTGATCCATGCTGTTGCTCAGCAAATTGAACTGGGATGGGTGGGGGTGGGAGGAGGAGAATGGGGAAGGAGGAGGGAGAGAAGAGAGGGATGATGAGAGAGAGAGAGAGAGAGAGAGAGAGAGAAGAGGATGAGATGGAGAGAACTCACACCGTCAAGGAAACCAACGGTGCCCAACTCAGCATTGTGAGAACCCCACCCGGTGTCTTGTTACCACCGGTGTCTTCACGCGGACAGCTTCAGCAGGGGATTGGAAAATACCTTTCAGTGGGGTCTTGTAACTATGCTTTGTCTCTCTCTCTCTCTCTCTCTTTCTTCCCCCCTTCCCTCCCAACACACACACACACACAAACACGCTGACAAGTTGCTGCTTGTTGTGCCTACACCGACAAAGAGAGCCTGGAGACCCCTCGGCCGACGGACCTCGCGATCGGCAGCGGAGGGAAAGAGGCCACACTGGGGTGGGATGGGGTGGGGAGGTGAGGGTTGCTGTGAGATCAACTTGTTTGCCTCCGAGAGGGGGTGGACTACATTTTCCATTATCCCCGGCCAGCACAGGGCTTATCAGCTAGGAAAGATAGGGACTTGAGTGGACATTGAGTCAATCTTAACCACTCCCCATGGTTTGGTTTGGTTTCTCAGTGATTTGGACTCGGCTCACCACTCAGGACTCACCAGCCCCCTTTTCTTCTGGTGGGCAGGGGAAGAACATTTTTTTTTAATAGAAAGACTTGGGTTTCCAAAGACTCAGAACTTAGCTCCAAAGATGTGGACTCACGGGTTAAATACAAGGAGTTGCCGATGTGCCTGTGGGCTAGCACCTGGACAGCAGTCGGAGATGGCTCACGCATTCATGGCTCCTCCATCGCCACCCTTCCTCACTAGCATGGGAGGTATTTGTGTGTCAGTCCGCACTATTTGTTCTTAACATCTGTCAGGACTGGAGGTCAGCAACTGGTTGCCCTCCAGGGCTCTGAACCCCCAACATTCTTCCCCCTTGGCTGGGTCATTAAGGTTGCTGGGACTTGAAGTCCTTTGCCCGCCTGTGACCTCAATCACAGCTGGGTGATGAAAGAAAGAAAGAAAATCAAAGGCTGGTTGCTCCAGAGTCAATAGAGAAGTGAATTTGCCTTTGCATTTTGGTCCGAACTTTAAAGGAGCCATCTAACAAGCTGAGCCATAACTCCACAAATGAAATTCAGCACCTTGGATAGCCAAGGCTAATACCCAGAAGAATTTCACAACCCCTCAGACAATGAAGGAAGCACAGAACTGAACAGTTACTTTCTCTGATCTGGACATTATTATCTCTTACTGAATTTGGATAGGAATTGAATGACTTCGATGTTGGGTTGCATTTCCTACTAGCTTTGGCCCTGTGTGTGTTATCCTTCTGAATCTTGATTTTGGCGTACCTGGTGCTACCCAGTCCCTCCCTTCCTACCAGATGTTGCTACATCTGCAGATGTGATCAGCTTCCTTTCAGCACCGCCAAGCAATACAAAAGGAAGGCAGGACCGTCGAACCATGAAAAGAAAACTCATGTCCAAATTTATCAGTAACCATTGGCGTAGCTGCGACTGGTTGCAGCTACTTCTGGAAACTCCAGAACACTTCATTGGAAAGGATGGTAAGCAATGAATTCCATGGCTCCTGGGGCTGAACCCAGAGCTTGCTTTATTTCCGTTTTTGTTCCGAAGTGACAATCCCAGTGGCTGTGCTGGGCGGGGGATGCTGGTCGCTGTAGTCCAACAGGGAGCGGTTCCCAGACGCCGCTTGAGATACCCTCGAAAACATCGTTTCGCCAATGTGTCCCTCAACCTCTCCGCCCCCGAGAACTTCAAGGCGGCTTGCAAACAAGTTCGAACAAAGTTGCTTTCAGCCCTGCCAGGGGCAGGTTTCTGCAGGCACACCTTCCACCCTGGGAGAAAGGTATATAGATTCCCTCACACACACCCCACACCACTTTAAGTTATGTCCGTATCTCTTTAGCATCACTCACGGACCCTTTGTTGGTCCCAGTAGCCAGCGAGGGCCAGGCGTTCTCCGAAAGCATCCCGGGACATCCGGACAAAAGTGGAAAGGAAGCAGGTGACACCTGGGCTTGCAACGGGAGAGCCTAGGCATAAGGCTGGCCTGCTAGGTCTTTCCCAGGTGGGGCTGCTTGGCTGAGAACTTTAAAACATAAAGGAAGAAGCCCTCCTCATTTCTTCATGCATACAGATTTATGCAGAAGCTGCGTACGCTGCATTTTTATTTATTTATTTTTATTTATTTATTTATTTATTTAGTTAGTTAGTTAGTTAGTTAGTTAGTTAGTTAGTTAGTTAGTTAGTTAGTGGTGCAGTGCCCCATGGTGCAGTGGTTCAATGCCTGTCCTGCAGGTAAAACTGTGCTCATGGCCTGGGGGTTCAATCCCAGGTAGCAGGCTCAAGGTTCACTCAGCCTTCCATCCTTCTGAGGTCGGTAAAATGAGTACCCAGCTTGCTGGGGATGTGTAGCCTGCATAATGTAATTAAAAACTGTAAACCACCCAGAGACTACTTGAAGTCGTGTGTGTGTGTGTGTGTGTGTGTGTGTGTGTGTGTGTGTGTGTGTGTGTGTGTGTGTGTGTGTGTGTGTGTGTGTGTGTGTTGTGTCATTATAGTCGTAACTGACCCTTCGTGACTCCAAGTTTTCTTGGCAGGGATACTGGAGTGGTTTGCCAGTTCCTACTCCAGGCGCCTACAGCACCTGGTATTCCCTGGTGGTCTCCCATCCAAGTACTAACCAGGGCCAACCCTGCTTAGCTTCCCAAATCATGCGAGATCAGATGTGCTTAGGGCATCTATGGGGCAGTATATAAGCAGAACACTTTGCTTTGCTTTGCGTTTTTAGTTATTGGACTTCTACACTGCTCCATCTAGCTATAGGACACTCTTGAAGAGGCTCAGAGTACTAAAGTTTTCTAACTGTTGGGTGGAGGCCAGTCTGGTCTACAGCAATGGTTCCCCACCTTGGTTCCCCAGATGTTCTTGGAGGAAAAACTACCAGATGCCTTCGCCACTAGCAGCGCTGGCTGGGATCTCTGGGCGTTGTAGTTCAAGTCCACCTGGAGACCCAAAGTTGGGAACAGCCGGTGTGGTGGCTCAAGTGCTGGACTGCGATTGGGGAGACCTCCGTTCCAATTGTCACTCCGCCACAGAATCCGAGCATTGTGAAGTTGGAGGGGGCCTACAAAGCCATCGCCCAAGGAAGCAACGCAAACCATGGCAGCCTCTTGCTTCCTAAAGTAGAGGCGCTGTAAATTAAAACCAAGCCGATGGCAGATAACAACACCCCAATGGCCAATGGCCCAGAAAGACCTCCCATCTTCGAACCTCTCTAACAACTGAGATGTTTTTCCTGATCTTCAGCCCAACATCTGGCTTCCTGAAGGTTGAGCCCATCGTTACATGTCCTGCACTCTGGGAGGACAGAGAGCAGGTCCTGCCTCTCTATATCACCCTCTTTTAAGCATTTGGAAGTATATAAGGTTTCGTCTCTGTAGTTTTCTCAGGAAGAACATGGGATGGGATGTTGAGATTTCTTCCGCTTTAACAGCTACCAGAATTCTGGTAGCATTATAGGACAGTAGTTCTTTGAGAGGCACTTTGTCTGGAGACAAACAAACAGCAAGGCTACCGTCCCGTAATGCTTTGCAGTTGCTATGGAGCTTAGCAAGCTCCACCTGCGTCCTTCTCCATGTCTCGATGGCTGACGCTACAGACAGAACGTCAGCAAAGAAGAGACAAAGGCCAAGGAACCTCCTTGAGATCTTGGATCTCCCCAGTAGAGCTTTCTAGCTGGGGAAATTCCTACTGAATTCTGGTAGCTATTGAGGTGGAGGAAGACTCTAACATCTCATACCTGACTTCTGCTGCTGGTCTTGGAGTCCTCCACAGTCTCCAAGAATTGTCCACAATTCAGAATATGGCCTTGTTCTTTGCCTCCGTTCCTTGTGGTGGATCTGCTCATGCTCCTGAATTTCCTACCAACATCTTCTAGTTGAGCCATTTGAGCCAGGTCACAGTGATTGCGCACCTTCGTCACGCCAGATGTTTTGGACCGCAACTCCCAGAATTCCAAGCCTGTATTGCCAATGACAAAGGACTGTTGGGAGTTTTGAGGTCCAAAACATCGGGAGTGTCGAAGGTTCGCCACCACTGAGCTAGGAGCTACTAGTTCTGTGAGAAGCAAGTTTCTAGGCTGCCTAATAACCTGTGGAACCCCTGTATCCCCTATCATTAGCCATGCCACTTGGGTTTCTGTGGATGACGTCCCAAAGAATGGGAAGATACAGATTGGAGAACACTGTGCTATGAGAACCAATGGTCTGTCTTTGATAGGTCTTTGGATGTGGCCATAACATGACCAGTGGTTCTCACCATCCAGCGCCACCAGGATGGAGAAGCCCATATTTGGACGACAGATCCAACGTTCTCCTGACCAGCTAAGTAGGTTTGATCTCATAGAATCATAGAGCCATAGAGTTGGAAGAGACCTCAAGGGCCATCCGGTCCGACCCCCTGCCATGCAAAAACCCTTAGGTAAAGCTAGGTAAATCTGAGAGATATGGTACCCAATCTTGGGTCCCCAAATGTTCTTGGACTACAGCTCCCAGGAGCCTTTGCCATGAGTTCCGCTGGCCAGGATTTCTGGGAAAGGTAGTCCAAGAACATCCAGGGATAGTCAAGGTCAGGAGCCACTGCTCTGGAGCTTCTTTTCAGCAAAAGCCTAGACTGACTGTAACAAGATTGAGTTGGGGGTCTCTGACGACTTCTAGACTTGGGATGAGTGCAGATTCTTTCCTGCAGAACCCATATAGGTGTTGCATTCGCGTTTTGCTCTTTGCAAATGTGCTGCTCCACAGACCATCCATCAGGCAGTGGAAATGTTAAGCGTCACTGAGATACAAGCTTGACACCATGCCTGATTAAAAACAAACCAGGGTGAGTATGTGGCTGCAGAGAGAAAGAGAATACTAAATGGATTTTAATTTCAATTTTAATTTCCCCATTCCCCACATGGATTGGCAATTTACCCTGCCTCTCTTTGATTACCACCCTACCTTCTTACCAACATGCCATCAACTTTTAAATTCTTAGAAACTAACCAGATGCTGGAATCAAAGAACATGTTAGAACTTGGAATAGTTGAACCTCACCCACAGATCATTTTCTGATGCTGCTCTGTAATAGCTTTCTTTTCCTTCTCTCTCTCTCTCTCTCTCTTTTTTTTAAAAATGTACCCATCTGAGCCATCCGTGTCAAGCAAGACCTCCAGCGTGCTGCATCTCCCACAATATTATTAGCGTTTGGTGAGTAACTGTTGGAATTTGGAACAAGATGAAACACGTGCGGGCAGAGAACACCTCTTTTCTCCCCGAAAATATGCATGCATGAAAAAAACACCCTGTATGTGTGTGTGTGTGTGTGTGTGTGTGTGTGTGTGTGTGTGTGCGCGCGCGCGCGCGCGCGCTTTTCCAATGGAGTCCCTTTTCTGGAATGCTTGTTTGCTATGTGCAGAACTTTAAAAAATCCCCAACAATCAAATTTGAGTTCTTTTTTGCTCTCCATCATGTCATGGACAGAGTTCCTCACCACCTTTGTGCCTGCTGGATAGCTCAGTGGTTTAAGCGTCTGGTTGCAGGTTCGATTTCTCCACCTGAGCCTCCTTAACAGGGGCAGGGTTCAATGACCCAGTCTTGTAGTTCCATGATTATTGTTATTTTAAATCATATTTTCTGTTTATTATGCAGATATTTTTGGGAGTTGGGTTGGACAGAAAAGGCATAAATTAGGATGCCTTCCAGTCCTCCTCCACCACCACCATCCCATCAATGCAAAAGTATCCCTAATATGGCCCTCCAGCCCTCCAAAAATCTGCAGTAAAACAGAGTTTACTCCTTTGTCAGTTTGTCGTCTTCACGAAGCTCTGCCAAATGTTTAGTCAGCAACTCCTTCCTCATAATTGTTTTTTAAATTTAAAAAAACACATTTATTTATAATTATTACATGCAATTGAGTCAGTTCCATCCTATAGTGACCCTTTCCCTGGTTTTCCAGATACAAAAGTGGCTTCTCCTTCCCTTCTTCTAGGGTTGCCCGGGGACAGTGTAGCTTGCCCAAGGCCACCCAGGCTGGTCCTTTTCCTTAGGAGCACAGTGGTGGAATAAGAACTCCCAGCCCTGGCTCTACGGTCAGAGACCTAAACCACTGAACTATCCAGCCAGCTTGAAACAGATAGCAACCAACATAAATGAATTATTATATTATATTATATTATATTATATTATATTATATTATATTATATTATATTATATTATATTATATTATATTACAGTGGACCCTTGTATAACAAACAGCTTGTATAACATAAAATTTGTACAACATAAAAAATTCCAGAGATATGGGAAATTTGCTTAACATAATTGTCTATGGGGAAAATCCATACAACATAAAAACGGGATTACTCCATTTTCAATGCGTTCCTATGGGAATTTGCATAAAGGAAAATTTGCTTAACATAATTTCATTTGGAATGAATTAATTCCTTTATACAAGGTACCACTGTATATTATATTATATTATATTATATTATATTATATTATATTATATTATATTATATTATATTATATTATATTATATTATATTATAATTTCAAAGGGCTCCTTTATGTCGCATCAGGATCCCTGTCGATTGCAGGATCTGTAACCCCTAGGAAAACCAAGTAGATCAAGCCTTAGGAAAAACAGCAGCCGGAGCTGAAAATTTTAGCCAGAGGAAAAGAACTTTTTTTCCCCTTCCCCGCCATCCTCACCGCTTCCAAATTAGTCTTTTTTGCCATATCTATTTTTAATTCTGCTAGAATTTGCTCTTCCGCATGCCGGGACGCAGGAGGATTTTTATATGTTTTGTTGTTTTAATAGTTCTATGTAGTTTATGCTTTATATCTGATGTATTCTATTGTTGTTGATTTGGTATGTATTGCTTTTGTTAGCCGCTTAGAGTACTACATGTAGTAGATAAGCGGGATATAAATACAAGAATAAATAAAATAAATAAACTTGGAGCGTGACTTGAAAGCCAGTGTCAGCTACTAGAAGGGCTGTCACATAGAAGGCAACTCCAGACGGTGCGACCCAAACTACCGGGCTCATTTTTTCTATCAAACAAGCCATTCACTCAAGATTAGAAAGAGCTTTCTGATGATGAGCACAATTCAGCACTGGAACCCCAGGTGGCAGCTGACCCCCTTCCTTCGATGTTTAAACAGAGATTATAAATTTGATCCTAGGAATCTCCAGTCTGCAACCCCATGGCAGCTAGCGATTCCCAGTGTCAGAGGTGCTGGGAGTCCACCCCACGTTTTGGTCTGTGTTTTATGGGAACTGTCCATAGTCCTGAATCTATTTTACAGATTCAGCACTGGGGGGGGGGTTAAATTTGTTAAAGCGCAGATTTAACCACTGGGGTGAATTCACAGCCCCGCCAAAACTGGAGTCACACCAGCGGCCACTGCTGTGCCAGCTTAGATGCGTTACACAAGTAGCCCTGCTGGATGGCTTATGGGTTCTGTAGTTAATTTGGCTGAACCCCCATTGGGCTTCGGTTAGCAGACGTCTTGTAAACAAACAAACCACGTAAGGCTACATGCACCTTTCCATGAGCTAGAATGATCAGATCTAACCAGGGATGGAGGTACTTGGCAGTTGGGGTGGGATGCCGTAGTACAGTCCACATAAGGACAGAATATAAATAGGGTTTAAAACAAACAAACAAACAAACAGGCACACACCATGTGGGTGACTGCAGAAATGAGAGAGATACAATCACTCTGTCTCCATAATTATCTCCTAAGGTTACAGAAGACACATGACACATACACAGCGCAAGATCGGAGAGCGCTACACGGACTCATGTTGATTATGGCACAGTTCCGAGTCAGACCCATTAAATGCTCACGATTGCCATGAAAATAACCTGGGATATTGCTTGATCAACAGCCAGGTCTCAGACAAATCACCCTGTGTTTTGACGGATAAGAATTAAGTTGCTGCCAATATCCTGCGTTTCATCGGGGATAGGTCCCTTCGGTGTCATTGCAACTGATTTTCAAGCATTATTTTAAAGATCCTGCTTAGATCCTACTTAATTCTGAAATTAACACAATTGAGTGAACGGGCTTAGATTCCAATCTGTGGGGAGGGTTTCATTTCATTTAGTCCAGTTTTGTTTTCGACAGGCAAGTATCAAACTGCTTACAATGTCTTTACACTTCCTCAGTGTTTCATTTGAAACGTATCTGCCCTTAAGCTTGTTGACAGTTGCATGCTAAAATTATTCATCATTTGGTTTGCTAGTTTCATTGATGAAAGATAAAAGGAAATTGGGAAATGACAGGAATATTACGTTTTGCTGTGCAGTTTCCAGAGTGTATTTTTAAAAACGAATCTATTTTAAAATAGAAAAAATGCAAGCAAGCTGACCCGATGCATGCTTCGGTTGACACAAACAGCAGCACTGAACTAAATTAATTTCTTATCACTTGTAGATTTTACACGGGTGGCATCTGCATAATGAAACAGGATACAGCCGTACAAAATATATCGGTAACAAATAAATACACACACTCAGAGAGCAATTAAAAATTATCCACTATTCCCTGAATCCATTCCCGTAATAAAGCTGATCCTTTAAAAGCATCAATATTTTTTCATTTCTTAAAAATGTCCCGGTGGGGAATTGATATGGGTATTCTTAAAAGGGTCTGGTCCTTGCAAACAAGACAGCACCAGAGCAAAACTCATCTGAACCCCAGCCCTAACGAACGCTGTTCCTTAGGGGTATGTATAGACAAGCAAATCTTAAACATTTGTAGGGATAGAGGTGAGAAACATCTGTGCAAGCCCCGGTACCAAGCAGAAGACACTTGGGGGTGGGAGGTTGATATCTGTGTTGAGTTCTTCCCTTGAGTAGCTTGGAAAACAAACAAGGAAATGTAACAAATCTTGGAGCATCCTTACGAAATACATGCATCGAAGGGCAGTCCCACCCAGCATGCAGGTCCTGAGAAAACATTCCAACCACTCTTTGGATGGGAGGTGGAAGTCAGCGTTCTCATCAGAGCACCGTTTAGGGGCCAAAGCAAAGATCAGGCCCGGTGCATCGCGCCGAACCCACAGCCGATGAAGCTGTGATGATTTAGGGCAGGGGTCCTCAAAGTTTTCAAACAGTGGGCCGGTCCACCACCACCCAGACACCACTGGGGGCCAGATCACAGTCCAAAAGCAGCTGCGGAGGCTGGCTTGCTCACAAAACAGGGGGTAGGTGGGGGGTGCAATTGGTCCCAGGGGCCGGATTCAGGACCTTGGGGGGCTGCATCCGGCCCTGGGGCCTTAGGTTGAGGACCCCTGATTTAGGGGAATAGTCTAGGGCAGTGATGGCGGACCTTTTAGAAACCGAGTGCCCAAACCGAGATTCAAAACCCACTAATTTTTCAAAAAGCGCCAATACAACCATTTAACCTGATTACAGGTAGCTGTGAAAGGGCGATGTCGGGGAGCCCACAGAAAGGGCTCCGAGGGCCACCTTTGGCACCCGTGCCCATAGGTTCGCCATCACTGGTCTAGGGGCAGCATCCCTCTGGAGAGCATTGCCCTGTTCGCCAGGGGAGAGGCCAACCCCATTTTCTTTCTTGGATCCCTCCTTCCCCCCCCAAAAAAAACCCCTCTACAGGTGCCCCTGTTCCGACTTGCCAGGCTGGTACCCCCCGTCCCAGAACCCCGGCGCTTGCTGAGGATAATAAAGAAGGTGGCACTTACCGTGGTGTAGGGCTGCATGTGGCTATTTACAAAGAGCATTTTAGTCTTCGTGGGGGAGGTTTAAAAGCAACGGGGCCACTCCCGGCCACTGGAGTCATGGGGCCATTTTGGAAGGTCATTCGGGGGCGCCCGCCGGAGACTGGAGGGTTTGGGGCGGAGAAGGGACCACAGAGCAGAGATGGGCGGCAGGCAGCTTGAGGTAGCCAGCTATTTTGCTTGCCTCCACCCCCTTCAACACACACACACACACACACACACACACACACACACCTTAGTTCTGTCATCTAGCTGCATCTAACAACAAACACGGGTGTCTGCCCCCTTTTTTCCTCCCTCATGACTATTCATTAAAAGAGCCAGGCAGGTCTCAACTTGCCCAGTGATATCTTGGACAGTACCAATGTTTTGTGATCCAGCGGGGAGGCAGCAAAGGGTTCGGAGGTGGCCTTTCTGGAGAATTATAGGGAGACGGCGTTAACCCCCCGACTGCAAAAAAGAGGTGCAAATGAAACAAAGAACCCCCCCAAAAATCAGCTTTCCGCTGGTCTTGGGGGGGGGGGAGGAGGAGGTTCAAAGCAACCCCACCCGCAATGTCCAGGAACAGAAAACAGGGTTCAGAAATCGGGAGCGGACGATTTAGAAACGGTTTGGTGAAGAGAAAGCAAACAAAGGTGTATTCCCAAGACAATCTGGTTAGATCGTAGACACCTACGCTTGCAATAATAATTAATTTTTTTAAAAGACGTACAGCTTCTGTGATCATAAGAAGAAGCAAGGGCACATGTGTGTAGGTGTCCAAATGATGACACAGTGTTGTGCCATAATTTGCCCAAATGGGCTTCAATGGCAGGGATTCCACTAGCTGGCAGGGTCTACCGGAGGCAGGGCCTTCTGCCCAGCCCAGCATTCTATATTTTTGGAGCTTTTGCTTGGCTGGACCCCATTTTGCTTCCGGCTTCTGTCAGCAGACCTCTTGTGTACAAATAAACAGCTGCAGGCCTTGAACATCTTAACTGAACATTTCTGACTGGGAGTTCTCGGCCATAGACATTAATTTTTAAGTGGGAAATAGCATAGCACTCGACTCTGCCACCAAAACAAGTCAGCGTTAGGGGTAAACTTGTGGAGTCTTATTTGCAACCTTGCAGGCTGTCTGTAGTTTGTGTGACTGGGGGGGGACATATCTGGGCTGTCAATCTATCCAGCTCTGACCAATCGTCCCCCCTGCCTCTGAATCCAAGGAGAGCCCCGCCTCTCTGCAGAGTGTCCCTTCCCCTTCTCTTGATTCAAGTCGGTGACAGTTGTTTGCGGTTGACCTGTCTGCAACTCTAAATCATGCCTTTTATATATTCTTTCTCCTACAGATGTCTCAGAGCGAGATTTGAAGTGCGAAGGCAGTTAGTGAGAAGGGAATGGGTTCGGGGCATCACTATTCGTCTCTGCAGACCTTGCCAGGTAGCCAAAATGTGAATTTTAGCAAGAATCCGTAACCCTTCCACATAAACCATGCTTAAAAGTAGAGATGAAAAGGTGTGCAAAAGACTGAACTAAGGGCGCTTTTACGTGACTTCTAAAATCCGGTGGCCACTTAAATTCGGACCAGAGATCATGGGGGTTTGTCGCTCTTCCTGTATTCCCACCCTTCCGCACTCCATTGTTCCTGTCTGCGTGAGGGGAGTGAGGGGAAAAAAAGGAGAAAAATGCAGGCTCATCTCCGTCTGCCGGTTGAAGAAGCCCCGAGCAGCCCCGTCGTCGTGATTCCTGTCTCTTACAGGGGCAACGGGGACAAAAAAACAAACAGAAGGTGAGGGAGCCCGGCATTCACAGCTTTACAATCTGCATCAGAAGATTTTTTACCTCCTGGAGGCCAGGTACTTGAAAAGTGTGCTGGGACACGCTTAGGTGGGCGTGGTCATACTTTTTTTTTTAAAGTCCGGAGCTGGTGGGAAAACATTTTTAAGCTCCGGATCTGGGAGCCCTTTGCCTCGGATTTTAGGGGTCGTGTAAAAGCGCCCTAAGTGAGACAAAAACCAAAAACTTACATCCTGTGGTTGGTGGTGGAGATACTACTCAAAGAGAGCAGAGGGTGGAATTTCTATGAGAAAAAAATACTTAGAATCATAGAATCATCATAGGGTTAGAAGGGAGCTTGGAGATCTAGTTTTCTACTCATACAGTGATGGATACAATTCTTGGCTGCACCCTGCCTTTTGATCCCCTTCAAGCCTTGGTAATGCAACATTATTTTCTCCATCTTGTCTTAGACCTGCAGAGCTGGAAGGGTCCTTAGGGAGCATCAAGTCCAGGAGGCCCAGGTGGGGGGAATCGAACCTCCAACCTCTGGATCCACCGCCAGATGCCTAAAACCACTGAGCTATCCAGCCACTCTCCACATCCACCTGGATCAGCCCTAGTTTTACCCACCATCCATGCAACAGAAGAGTATAAACACAGGAACCGGACCCCACCATGGATCAAGCTGCCATCTACCAAATCTTGAAGTCTTACTTATGCAAAAGTAATTCCTTATGGCTAGATCCTAAGAGGAAAAATAGTTCACGGCTGTTTCAGTTTCAGATGGGAAAAAGTGCCTCCCCCCCCCAACCTTCTGTCTCTGGTGAATCTCCATGCAAACCACAGGCCTCCTTCCCTCGTTTCCTCTGATGGTGAGTTGTGATTTTTCAAAATCTCTTTTGCATTTTTAAAGAAATCACTCTTTTTTTGGCAGCTAGTATGAAAAGCATTATAAAAATAATTTCAGTCATTCCATATTTCATGGCATACATATGTTACAATGTGGTTTTAAACTGCTATAAGCTACCTGGCATAGTTAGAAAGGATAAATCATAATTTATCTATATATAAGTTTTTTAAAAACAAGACAACACAACAGAGAGAGAGAGAGAGAGAGAGAGAGAGACAGACAGACAGACAGACAGACAGACAGACACACACACACACACACACACACACACACACACACACACACACACACACACACACACAAGCTCTGGGCGACCAAGCCTGTGGGGGGATCCCTGATGGAACGGAGGTGCTCTCTATTCCGTGAGCAAATTACAGGCGTTTGCTGTTTCGTTGTGGACGCGCTCCACCTACCGTAGCCTGCAGGCTGGAACTCTTGACTCTTTTACAATCCAGGCAGCAGGAGTACTACCGCCTGGAAGTATGAGCCTCCTGCCTTTATTTTCTTTTAAAAATTGAGAAAGTTACAAGCTCAGAAAGGGTCACCGTTTCTCTGAACCATAGCACAGAAAAAATATATATTGGAGTTTTTTGAACGACCCATCTTTAAGGACTTATACTACTATAACCGTGTGCCATCAAGTCTATTCTCTCATGATGCACAGCATAGAATCGAACCCCCAGCCTCTGTAAGCTTGACTGACCAGGCAACAAAACCTAGAATCCCTCAAACAAAAGCTGACTGCTCATAAATGTAACCTCTGAACCCCCCCCCCAAAAAAACTCACCAAACTAACTTGCCAAAGCGCACATCCACAGTGTGGGGAGAAGTAGACCAGAAGACCCCATGGTTAGATTCTTAGAAACAAAGGATTGTAGGTAGCCCTTCCGGCTATTTTTTGGAGGGGGTGGCTTCTTAGGGACTGCCCCTCCCTCAATAGCCAGAAGCCACCATTCTGACAGGGATTATCCACTCAGTCATGGGGGGAGGACAGAATCAGATCTCAGAGAATGAATGACACACAGAAAAATGACCCCTGGGTGTGGTCAGGAGGCATTCCTAGGAAGTTGGAAGAGAAAGGGTGTTTTTTCTCATGCATATTACCCCAGGGTGGCTGACATGCCCTGTAGGTATCAGAGAAAGATGACTCGCCACTCCCCCCCATGGCTTTTATTTTTGTCATTCCTTAACACTACTATTAACCCCGATTATTCCATATAAATCTTTCAGATTAAGAGGGCATTATAATTTTAACGGATTGTTGTGCCCGGTCACTTTTAAACACATTTAGAGTATTGATTTTATTTCCCGACTTTAATATAGTATTTAACTCCTTTTAAATATTTGTATGCTTGCTGTTTGTAGCTGTTGTAGATAGATATACAGTGGTACCTTGATTAATTTGTTCCAAATGAAATTATGTTAAGCAAATTTTCCTTTATACAAATTTCCCATAGGAAAGCATTGAAAACAGAGTAATCCCTAATCGCCAACATTTTTATGTTATACGGATTCGCCCCAAAGGCGATTCTGTTAAGCAAATTTCCCCTATCTCTGGAATTTTTTTGTTGTACAGATTTTATGTTATACAAACCACTTGTCTACTGTAGATACAGATATGAGAATAGATGTAGATATGGATATATAGATAAGGATATAGATATAAATGTAAACCAACTCGGGTTCTTTCTCAGGGTACTGTTAAAATATTTAAAAGAATGAATCTACTGTAGTGGGTATAAAAATTGATCTAGTTCATCACAACCCCAAACATGTTTGTTTTTATGTTGCATGGGTATATTTTCCAATTATTTTATTTACCAGTTATGACATTCTTTTCTACCTGATCCTTTAACATGTTTCTAGGTAATTTTTAGTTTATGCTACAGTACAATTTATTTATTTTTTTAGAAGAAACAGAGCTCCGTAAAATGGCATTAAAAGTAATATTTAAAATCCCCCCCTGGACAGAGTGGCCAGCAGCTGGTGAGGGGCTCTGGGGTTTGTAGTTTCGTTGCAAGCGCCATGAAGCTCATTAAAATAAATGAATGGATACAAACAATGAACAGGTTTCTTAGCACCTAGCCTTTCTATTCTTCTTTGTCAATACTCATCACTGATCACTGTAGGGTGTCTTTCCCAGTTCCTCAACACCTCCCTTCCGAAACCCTTCCAGTTCTGTAGTTCTTTAATTCTACTGGTGAGCAGAGCCAATCGATCTTGGAAACAGCTCAAGAGATTTAGCAGCCTGAGGCGGAGGGCAAGAGAGAAACCCCTCTTTGAGCCTTTTCACACGACCCCTAAGATCCGCTGGCCACTTAAATTTGGACCAGAGATCTTAGGGGTTTGTCGCTGTTCCTGCGTTCCCACCCCCTCCGCACTCCTGGCTGCTGGCTGCGTGAGGGGAGGGAGAAAAAAAGGAAGAAAAGAATGCCGCTCACCTCCGTTCTGCCATCCCGGCACTGCATTCAGATCTCTTAAAGGTGCGGGGGGCAAAAAAAAAGAACAAACAGAAGCAAGGAGAGCCGGGCAGTCACTACTGTTATAGCCGCATCAGGAATTTTCACCTCCAGAGAGCAGGTACCTGAAAAGTGCGCTGGGACGCGCTTAGGTGGGCGTGGTCGCACTTAATTATCTGTAAACTCCGGAGCTGGTAGGGAAACAATTTTAAGCTCCAGAGCTGGGAACCATTTGCGGCGGAGTGTAGGGGTCGTGTACAAAGGGCCTTTGGCTGCTCTACTTCAAAGGAGTAAACCAGGAGGGAAGCTGAATCTTCCATCAACACTGCTGATCAGACACGGAGCAGGATAGTTTAGAAGGTGCGGAACAACACGTGTGGGACACACAGAGAGCTCTTCAACACCCAGGACACTCTGAAGTAGAAGACGTTGGCAACTCCAGGCTTGATTGGGTGATGGATCCACTCTGAGTTTGTGTTTGAACTTCATCGGTCCTGAATCCTAGCTCTAAAACCTCTTCAGCACCTTGGACAGCTCCTTGACCAACGCTGGCTGAAAGGCTGGTCTCATTGCCATAGTATAATTGGAACCAGCCTCCCTCATCACCCTGGTGGGATGAAGGATCAGGCACCTGAAACAGATGCCTCCCTTTACCCGGTGGTAGGGCCGGCCCCAAATGATCCTTAACACCGTCAGTCTGTCACTTACCATGACGGAGTCGTTCATGCTTCTCATCTGGAAGACGTCCATGGTGACCTCCCTGCGGTTGGAGGCTTCGCTTCCCCCCATGTGCCCAGACTGGGGGAGATCAAAGTAAGTGCTGTCAGGTTCCCTGTAGAAAGAAGACCATGTAGAGTGAGCACATCTAGCACCCTTGAATTTCAGCTCAACCTTTGGCTATTTCAGACTTTGCTTTGAACCCTTCTGCTCTCTCAGAACCCAGCAGATTCTCTGTCTCCAGAAATAGGAGGCTGTTTTGGAGAATCTAGACCAGTGGTTCTCCACCTGTGGGTCCCCAGATGTTCCTGGACTGCAACTCCCAGAAGCCTGCACCACTCACTGTGCTGGAAGGGGTTTCTGGGAGTTGCAGTCCAGGGACATCTGGGGACCCACAGGTTGACAACTACTGATCTAGACAGTGGTGGTGAACCTCCCACCGTCCTTTGTCATTGGTAATACACGCTTAGAATTCTGGGAGTTGTGGTCCAAAACATTGGGAGTGTTGAAGGTTCACCACCACTGATTCAATGGCTCCCAACTTTGGGTTGCCAGATGTTCTCAGACTCAAACTCCCAGAAACCTTCAACACTAGCCGTGCTGGCCAGGATCTCTGGGAGTTGTAGTCCAAAAACATGGAGCCAATATTAGGAACCTCAAAAGGGTCAGCATGCAACCTAAGTAAGACGTTTGGCTGATATACCACCTCAAATGGCCTCCCAACGGCCGTCTATAAATCAATTTACACACGGGAGGTCTTAGACCAAAATAATGTATGACTGATTGATTTCGTTCGCTCTGCACCTTTTGGGGAAAAAACTGGATGTAGCCCAAGTCTTCAGGCTGCAGCTGGGGAATTCTGGGAAATTTAGTCCCTTCCCCCAAAGTAAAATTCCTGAGCACTACTCCGTTTGGGTATGCAGTTCCATCCATATCATGGTGTGAAGAGGACAAGGGGTTTGGACTTGATGGCCTTAAAATGATTCTATGATTCTGTGGTTCAAAACCGTGCATGTAAACCACAGGCCCCATGGACTTCTTGGGGGCAAGAATGGAAATTGGGGAGGGTGGTTCTTGTAGTCCAAAACAAACAAACAATCCAACCCTATTCTCCTCCCTCCCACCAAAAAGAAAAATATAGCTCAGGCTACATGTATAATAGAGTTGCCTTACAGATCCACTTACAAGGTGCTCCAAAGATGTTCAAACGTGGTCCCTTCGTCTGCTGGAGAAGACCGGGCCATCTTTGCAGCCGGAGAATTGGAGGAAGGATAAACGGCCCTAAAAAGGAGGGGCAAAAGAGAAAAATCGGTGAGTTTCCATAGCCACGCAGGGTCCTAGCCCGATCCCATTGGCTCTCAACCTTGTGTCCTCAAATGTTCTTGGACTAAAACTCCCAGAAGCCCTCATGACTAACCGTGCCAGCCAAGATTTCTGGGAGTTGTAGTCCAAGAACATCTGGGGACCCAAGCTTGAGGGCCACCACTCTATCCGCTATGTTACTCTTGAGTAGCCCAGCATGTCATGGGTGCCATTCCTAAAGTATTCCTAAAAGCTCCTAGAGCTGTGCTGATGTTGGCTAGGGTGCAGAAGATGGATGCACCTGTCAGCTCTAGTTATTGCTGTAGTGGTTCATCAATCATCATCATCATCATCATCACCACCATCATCATCTTAGAACTTCAGAGTTAGAAAAGACCCTTTGGGTCAATGAATTGATACTGTCAAGGAGGCATGATGGAAAATTGAATTCCCAAGTCCCAACCTATGGCTCAATAAACATCATTAACTGCCCGGCTCAGCTCTTGTGAACCAAAGTCCGTGGCTTCCTATTACAAAACCAAGGCATCTCCTGTTTGGTCTTCTTTGTTTCCCGCTGCCTTCAGCTTTTCCAAACACGACTGTCTTTGACAGTGGGTCTTGTCTTCTCGTGATGGGCTGCAAGTGGGACAGCCTCAGTTGGGTTATTTTTCTTCTAGAGAGAGTTTGGACTTGAATTGCCCTGAAACCCACTTGTTTGTCTATCTGATAGTCTATAGCAGTGATATATCCAAACTTTGGCCCTCCAGATGTTTTGGACCACAATTCCTACAGTCCTTTGTTATTGGCAATACAGGCTTTGAATTCTGGGAATTGTGGTCCAAAACATCTGGAGGGCTGAAGTTTGGACACCCCTGGTCTATAGGCTCATGCATGCACCCATTTATCCAAACAAACAACCCTTTATAACTCAGATATGATATCCCAGATTAACTACCTGCAGGGAATTCATTTCATGCCTTTTCCAATTGCCTGTGTCTTGTCTTGCCTAATATTAGGCCGGACAAGTTGCACTCATCAGTTTCCAGGCTGACACTCCCATGCTCGCTCATTGTTTGCTATCTTGTTGATAGTTGATGGGAACAAGAGTCCTGATGACCAGCCTTCCCCGTTGATAATTTTTTAAAAATGCAGAATCAAACCATATTTCAGGAGCATGTCTTTTGAAAAGCTAATGACTCTTAATTCCCTGCTCAAGACCATACACTATAAAAAAAAACCTTCACATTGCAACAGGCATAATTTGCAACAATGGCAAGCAGAAATCAGCAAGGTAGAGCATTCCCAGCAAGGGCCTGTAGTGATGGGGTTCATCTCTCTACCTGTTAAACATCCACCTGCCATGCCTATTTTTCAAAGCCAAGAGTCCACAAAGAGGCCAGTAAATCTAATTAATTGCATTTGATTGCATACATTCTGTTGTACAGTAGGACCCCTTTATCTGCTGATTTACTTAGCCATGGTCTGAAACTATTAGAAATATAAAAGAAAAACCCTAGACATTTATTTTTCTAAAGAGGTAGTTACCAGAACGGGCCACTAGAGGGAGACAGAGACCATGCTATGTACAGCATTCACTGCAGAATTATATTCCCAAAATAACTAAAAATACATTATAATAAAAAAACAACAAACAAAAAACCAATAGAAATATAATTGCAAAAAGTGGAGGTATTCACAAAAGCTTACATTAAAATATAATCGTCTTTAAGCTGCCACATTTTTTGTTTTTGTTTTATTTTGTTCTGTTTTTTTTTCTTTTTCTTTTTCTTTTTCTTTTCTTTTTTTTTTTTGTTTACATGGAATTCTTGCATAGATGAACACGGATACCTTTCCAAAACTATTCCCACTCTGTTATTACCACCACTGGCCACTGGATGGAGCCAGAGACCATGCTACAAATAGCATCTACTAGAGAAACTGGTTTCCTCTCTGTCATTACCCGAACTTGCCACAAGATGGAGGGAGAGACCGTGGTATGTATAGTAGTAGCTATTAAAACCGATTTTGCTGCATACAGCACGATATAATCGGTGTTTTTCACCTTCAGTGGCCGGGGTGGCTTGCAACCACTCCCCCAGAGACACAGGGGGTCCTGCTGCATTTTCTTTCCGGACCACACAGGAGCCTGTTCTCTGCTGCAATAGCACCATCAAACAACCTCAGGTGATCTAAACCAGGGCTGCCCAACAGGTAGACCGCGGTCGAAGGGTTCAAAAGTAGCCCGCCGACCATCAATTAAAAAGGGAGGGGCTACGTTCTCCACCCCTCCCTCCCCCATCCCAAGGACAACTGCTGCTCCAGCAAAGTTTTGGGTGTGCCAGCCCACTGTCTCAGCTAAGTGGGGCAGGTCAAGGCCGTGGTGCAGTCCCCTGTCCCCCCCCCCCACACACACACACTGGACAGATGATCGGTGTGCCACTGTCCTCTTTGGTGTGGAGTGGAGGGAGGAGAGGGGAGGAGAGGGGCAAGAGGTGGGGTTGCAGGTGTGCCCATCTCCTTTGTGCAGTGACATCTCCCTTCTTCTTCTCCCCTCCCCGCTGGAGAATTCCCTCCATAATGGATTAATTGATTTTCAATGCATTCCTATGGGAAACCGCTGCTCTACTTACAATTTTTTAACTTATGACCCTGTGCTCGGAACAAATGGATAACATTCGTAAGTAGAGGTTTTAATGTAGTAGCCCTGAGGCACTTTGGGCTGGAAAGAGTAGACCTCAGCCTGTTCAAAGATGGACAGCCCTTATCTAAACCAATGGGCAGATCCTAATAGGAAAGAGCATCTTCCCAGAGTTCCCATGGGAAGATGGGCGGGGTACAAATTCAAAAATAAATAAATAAATAAATAAATAAATAAATAAATAAATAAATAAATAAATAAATGAACAGGAAGAAAAACTTCCTAATCGACGGAGCAGTGCAACAATGGAAGCCACGAACATGAGAGGTGGTGAGAGCGCCGAGGCAGGAAACATCCAAGGGACAAGCGGACAACACCTCCGTCAGATCCCTGAGGACCCTCCTGACTCCAAAATTCCACCTCAAAGAACTTGCACCAGTGCCTGACAGCAATGGGGAGCAGCCACTGCTTTTCCCTCTCCTTCCGATCTTCAGCCCCTTCACCCAACCGCCGGGTGCAAGCAGCCCTCGTTGGTGGCACAACTCCACGTACATTCAGCTAAACCTTCTCCTTCAACTGGGCTGGCGAGAGGAGAGGAAGAAAGCATAACTTACCTGATGGTACACCACCCCCTCCCCGTGGATTGTGGCGGCCCCTCCCTCCAAGGAAGGCCTAAACGGGTTGAGATTTTTTTTTTGTCCGGAGCAGATCGGCAATCCAGTAGCGTCCTGGTTTCCAAGGCGATGACACTGGAGCTGTTGAAAGCTAGGCAGGGAGGGTGGGGGAAACCCGGCACACTCCTTCCTGAAATACCGACGGTGGCAGGCCGGGCAACTTTGCTCGACAAACAGTGGAAGAGTGAATTAATTCTGCAAACGAAGCCAGTCCCTCCCTGGGTTCAAAGCTGGCTGACCTCCCACATGGGGAGAATTCCTTGCCTGCCAATTGCACCTCCTTCATCTCCTGGCAGGCTTTTAACATCATGAGAAGGCTGGATTTTAAAAGGCCATGAGGCTGGGAGAGGCAGCAGGAAAAGAGGAATACCCCCAATACGAGATGGACAGACTTCCTAAAGGAAGCCACAGGCTGGCGTTTGGAAGAGCTGAGCAGGTGCGTTGAGGACAAGGCATTTTGGAGATTGCTCTTTCATAGGGTCCCCGTAAGTCAAGACGGCTTGATGGCACCTGACAACCGCATCGCAGAGGGCCCTTGCCTGTTCTGTTTTGAAGCTGTTTGGTTTATATATTTATAGCATTGCTCAGTCGCTTTTGAAACATGGGTTTTAAGCTTTAAAGGGGTGCTCCTTCCGACGGGATAACATTCTGCTTGGAATTCATTCATGCAAAAGCAGAATCACCTAAGAGGCAGCAGTAAACTGCCATGCATATAAAAGACACCTGTCGTGCACCTGTCACACAACTGAGTGCACAACTGGGGGAAACAACCAGTAGAATTAATTACAATTCACTACCATGAGTTACTATGCTATACTATACTTGGGAGGAAAGCAATGGCAAACCTAGATAGCATCCTAAAGAGCAGAGACATCACTTTGCCAACTAAGGTCAGAATAGTCAAAGCAATTGTTTTTCCAGTAGTGATGTATGGAAGGGAGAGCTGGAATATAAAGAAGGCTGATCGCCGCAGAATTGATGCTTTTGAGCTGTGGTGCTGGAGGAGAGTCTTGAGATTCCCCTGGACTGCAAGGAGATCAAAACTATCCATCCTGAAAGAAATCAAACCCGGATGTTCCCTGGAAGGACCGATTTTGAAGCTGAGGCTCCAGTACTTTGGCCACCTCATGAAGAGAGAGGAGTCCTTGGAAAAGTCCCTGATGTTGGGAAAGATGGAAGGCAAAAGGAAAAGAGGACGGCACAGAATGAGAGGGTTGGACAGTGTCATCGATGCAACCAAGATGGATTTGACCAAACTCCGGGAGGCAGTGGAAGACAGGAAGGCCTGGCGAGCTCAGGTCCCATGGGGTCACGAAGAGTTGGACACGACTGGATTACTGAATAACAACAACCATGAGTTACACACTTGCACTCGTGCACCCCAAAATGGATGAAAGGCTTCCAGCCACTGCAGAAGGCGTGATCATCCGGTCCCTCAATGTCACCCAGAGTTTTAACATCATGATTAAAAATGATTCCATTATAGCCAAGGCTGACGTAGGGTCATGGTTTGTTTCCAAGTAAGTGCAGTTTTGTATAAAGAACCGGGCAGCTGATTTCAGTGTGGTGCTCTGTGTTTTCAGAAAGTCCGCTGCATGTTGGATAAAAGGGAGGGGAGGGCTCTTATGCCATATAAATAAATGACATGACATTCGATTAGAACAGATCATTTAAATAAATGAGTTCTAATGTCCAATGAACATTAGATCGTTTAAATGAGTACCTTCTTCAAATAACAATTCTTCTAGTAAGGGAAGGGGGTGGTCAAGGACTATGCTACTTTGTTTGATATGTTGGGTGTTAAACCGTATCTGGGACTTTGAAGCAGTCTTAACCCCAGCTCTGCCTCCTGATACCATCATCTGGTGTATTCTATCTCATCAAAAAATATTCTCAGTGCCCGATAGACTACATCCTCTATCAAGATTGCATTTTTGGTACAATGCTTTGATAAAGAGAGCAGGTTGCTATCGAAAGCTTAGTTTACATTTTTTTTTGTTTTAGTAGTGACCAATGAAGGGATCACCTAGCCTAATTTCTAATAATTTTAGCATTGCAGCACTGGAAGGGACCCTATAGAATAGATCATCAACTCGGGGCCCCTGTCAAAGAGGCAAACTTCTGTCTCCATCGCCAGGGACCCTCACCACTGAGCTATATTGTCTAAAGTTGTAAGCCTCCGATGGGGAAGCAGGATCGTTCGTGAAAACCGCTTCAGCTTCGTGGCAATATTTCCCCTTTTTCTACTCCCTTTAGTTGACTTGTTGACCAACAAAGGGGTAGCTGTTGTTCTTGATTTTCTGACAATTGGCTTAAATGCCAGTCATGGTCAAAAATTAAGGACCAGGACCGGAGTCGCAAGTTGGAACATGTTTTATGTGCCAAACCGGGGGGGGGGCGATAATTGAGGACTCTGATAATTGCAAGAGAGTGACATTTCTGGGCTTCAGAGACAGAGGGGTGCAGTGTGGAGATGGAAAGTGAATTATCTCAAGGCTTTGGAGACAAAAGGGGCAAAAGCGGACCCATTGCATGTTAGCTGATGGATTTTTTGTATTAGCAAAACCGCTTGCTGATTGCTGGAATAACTAATAACACATAACTAATCCTTAACTCCTTCTGCATTCTGTGTAGTGCGGGTCCTTCCTCCTCACCCGCCACACACAGTCGTGCCCCACCCCATACATCTAAGAGAGTGCAACATCCATCACAAAAGATAATTCTAAAATAAACATTGGTCTCAAAGGGGCCATGAGATGTCCTTTGCTTTTTAAAATATAGATTGGCCCAAGTTCCGTGGCTTAGCAGAGTACAGTAGGACCCCCGTATCCCCTGATTCATTATCCACTGATTCAGTTATCCACGGTTGGCAGAGGATAAATAAATAAATAATTTGTCGGCCACAAAGCAAGCCACTGTCACAAAGAGCAACTGTAAAGCAAGCTACCGTCACAAACATCAGCTGTAAATCAAGCTGCTTTTGCAAAACAGCAGCTGTCAAGCAAGTTACTATCACAAAAAAAATAGGTTTGGGGAACATGTTGATGTTCTCTCTTATCCATGGTTTTCATTATCCACTGGAAGGCTTGGAACCAATCCCCAGCGGATACTAGGTTCCTACTGCAAACACCATTGCAATAGGTTCATGGAGTCAAGAAGATACTGGATAACTCAGTGTCTCAGGTCTCTGGCTAGGGATCCAGAAGTTGAGAGTTTGATTTCCCCACTGGGCCTCTTTGTCAGGCTGGACTTGATTGTCTAAAGCAGTGGTTCTCCACCTGCGGGTCTCCAGATGTTCCTGGACTGCAACTCCCAGAAATCCTGGCCAGCTCAGCTAGCGATGAAGACTCCTGGGAGTTGCAGTCCAGAAACATCTGGGGACCCACAGGTTGAGAACCACTGTTTGGATCCCTTCCAGCTTTGCTGTTCTGAGGTTATTATTATTCATTTAGTCAATCACCTGCTCTGTGATCTCCATAATCTGGTTATAAAATCACTACCTTTGATAGCCATTTCTGGGGGCTCACCCAGATCTCCCTCTGGGTCAGTGGTTCTCAACCTGTGGGTCCCCAGATGCTCATGGACTGCAACTCCTAGAAATCTCTTCCAGCACAGCGAGTGGTGGAGGCTTCTGGGAGTTGCAGTCCAGGAACATCTGGGGACCCACATGCTACTCTAGTTCCTGAGTTCCTGACAGGCCCCTTGATACGAGCTATAAACTAGCAACAGAAGCTGTGCTGGGTGCAGAGGAGTCCTGTCACCACACGTAGAGTGTTTTCCTTTTAAGCACACACTTAGAACTTGGAACCAGAACCTGCGAATACAGGTATTCCAGCAACAAATCAACAATTTAGAAATAGAAAACGTTGCCTCCATTGTAAAATCCCCCAGGGGTGGACTTTTTGCAGCTGCACAAATTGCAACTGTTTTAATCTGGCCCTTCTAGAATGCCCGTTTTCAAAGGCCCAGTCAGGGAACAGACAACAAGCATTTGAGGTGAGTGAAACAGTGCCGGTAACTCTGTACCTGCCCCTGACCAATTATCAGGATAAGTCCCTCCTTCTTGCTGTTCCCATGAGTGCTACTCTTTGGGGGCCCGTTAGGATGGCAATAAACAGCCCCGTAAGCAATTAAAAGCCCGCACAACTGGTAAAGGCAGAAAGAGGAATTGATTCTCCAGCTGGTTTCTGGCATGGAACATCTTGTGAGCAGGGTATGGTTGCAAAGCCAGCAACTGCCTCGTTCGTTATTATTTGTATTGTTTCTTAAAATAAAAACAAAAACTGATCCATCAAACATAAACAGGTAAAAACAGGAGGCACGGAATATTTGCACCTGACAATCAAATCATGATTCTGGGAGAGATGAGCACTCTTTATAGTAAATGATAAGAGCCTCTTTTGCCCCAAATTTCTGAGGGGGGAGTGCTTTAGGTTGAGAGGGATATGTGCAACAATATCCACATTTCATCTCAAAAGAGGCATTTCTTAAATTTTTGCAAGGCGGACAACCTGTACAAAATTAGCTGACGTCAAGTGGAGCAGAGTTCTTTCCATGGGGCCACCCCAGAGGAGACCCTGCTGAATAACGTTGCATATTCAATCTCTGGCTGCATGTGACTTTAGTCCCAGTTGGCAGTCCAGATGATGGACATTTTTGATGGACAATATCCAGGCCCCTATTGCCTTCTTAAGCCAGTAACCTCTTGCTATTTTCAGGAAAGGAGACAGACCGAATCAAGGGCAAATCAGGATTAATTCTCCAGGAGCAAATGGGTAGACTCTAGGTAAGGCGCTTGGCTATAATATTTATTATCTCTAAAGCACACTGAGGGCGTTTATACACGACCCCTAAGCTCCGCTGCAAATGGCTGCAAGCTCCGGAGCTTAAAAATGTTTCCCCACCAGCTCCGGAGTTTGCAGACAATTAAGTGCGACCCCGCCCACTTTAGCATGACCCAGCGCACTTTTCTTGTACCTTCTCTTTGGAGGTGAAAAATCTTTGATGCGATGCAAGGATAGTGAGTGCGGGGCTCTCCTCGTTTCTGTTTGCTGCTTTTTGGCTCCCGCCCCTTTAGGAGCCTCGTGGCGCAGTGGTTAAATGCCTGTCCTGCAGCTAAAACTGTGCTCACGACCTGGGTTCAATCCCTGGTAGCAGGCTCAAGGTTCACTCAGCCTTCCATCCTTCCGAGGTCGGTAAAATGAGTACCCAGCTTGCTTTTGGGTGGGGGGCAATGTGTAGCCTGCATAACTGTAATTAAAATTGCAAACCGCCCAGAGACTACTTGAAGGGTTATGGGGCGGTATATAAGCAGAACACTTTTCGCTTTTTTTTACTTTTACAGAGACGAGAGGCAGAACGAGGTGAGCGGCATGCTTTTCTTTCTCTTTTTCTCCCTCCCCTCACGCAGCCAGCAGCCAGGAAGTGCGGAGGGGGGTGGGGACAGAGGAAGAGCGACGAACCCCTAAGATCTCTGGTCCGAATTTAAGTGGCCAGCGGATTTTAGGGGTCGTGTAAAAAGGCCCTCAGATTATTAATACAACTAATAACTTTGTGGCACATGGAACTAATATCTTTGTTACTAATACAACTCATATCTTTGTTACACATGCAACAAATACCACTGTTCATAATACAATGAATACCTTTGTTACTAATACAACAAATACCTTTGTTACTAATACAATAAACACCTTTGTAACTAATACAACTACAGTGGACCCTCGTATAACAAACAGTTTGTATAACACAAAATCTGTACAACATAAAACATTCTGGAGATAGGGGAAATTCGCTTAACAGAATCATCTATGGGGCAAATCCATACAACATAAAAATGGTCGCGATTAGGGATTACTCTGTTTTCAATGCATTCCTATGGGAAATTTGTATAAAGGACAATTTGCTAAACATAATTTCATTTGGAATGAATTAATTCCTTTATACAAGGTACCACTGTAATATTTGTTTCAAATATACTGAAATACATTTATTTCTCATGCAACTAATACATTTATTTCTCATGCAATTTGTAACTTTGTTCCAAATATAACTAGTACAGTACCTTTGTTAGAAATGTAACGAATATATGTGTTGCTAGTGCAAGCAATACAGTACATTTGTTAGAAATATCCTGTAACCAACACAGCTGTTCCTAAAACAGCTACTGTAATACCTTGGTTGTCAATTTAATATCTTTGTTACCAATCTAGTACTGTTGTTACTCATGTAACTCATGCCTTGGTTAGAAGCGTAACTAATGCACGGGTTACAAGTGTAACTTATGCCATTTTATCCTTGTTGCATTCATGCTATTGTGGCTGCCATGGCCCCATCATCCTCACACTGCAAGGTGACATTTGTGTCCTCTCAAACAATGCTTTGAGCAAATAGCTTGGCATGATCAAAACCCCTATTCATCTCACTGCACAAGGACAAGAGGTGGGTAGGTGCGTCCGGGTGTGTGTGACAATTCTGCCTTTTCAGGGAAGGCCAGAACAGATGCAAAGCTATTGTCTGCACCCCCCCATAGTTCTTAACCTCCCCCCCCTGCACATGTGCTCACCAGGGAGCCCTTGGTTAGATTAGTTTTGTTACCATTTGTACCTGCCGGTGTGCAATATCCCCTCGTCGGTTACACTAGCCTCTATGGCAACAGCCCTAGAAATGCTGTAGCACCCTGCCGCCCGGGTCTCCCAAGCTCATGCAGACGGCAGACCTGGGACACAGGAAGACTGCGTGGCCACCTGGCATGCTCTTAAATGGGGCAGAAATCCAGTTTTTTTGGCCTTGTGCATAAGCTCCCCCACCCCGTTGACTTGTGGCTTTTGAATGACTTCCAGCAGTATCTAAGCCTCTTAACAGTGAGCGAGGGTGGCCTCCAGGAAGGGACCAAGGCTCGTGTGGCAGGTTTCTGCCAACATCTCCAAAGAGCTGCGGTTGTAAGAGCAACCTCACAGGGGCTGGGTTGACCAATGGTCAAGGCCGGCCGAAGGCAACGGCCTGACCTTCCTAACTTGTTCTCCGTGGCGGGAGTGGTGGTGGTGGTGGCGCTAAAAAAAAGGCAAGTGCACCTGACTTGGACAGATGGAGCCTTGGCGAGTCAAGCAGGGAAAGAGGCCGGAAGAGAATGAGGTTTGACAGACAGGCAGGCAGGCAGACAGGCAGACAGGCAGGCGGACAGACAGACAGACAGGGGAACTCAGCCAAGACAGGCTTGGGAAACTTGTACCTTTTCCCACCTTCCAAGGTTTGGCAATTGCACCCTACCTCTGGTGAGCAAACAGAAGTCGGGGGACAAGGGGTGGGGGGATTTTAAGATGCATAGCTTGAGACCCTCGATCCTTCCTTCAGAGTTATCTGCATTTATTTCTTCGTCGTCTGTCTCTCCATCTCTTTCTCTGCGTGCCTTTCTGACTGCCTGATTTATCCCCCAAATAGATAAGCGACAGCTCTGGGTTTCAAATAATGAGGGACTTATATATACGAAGGAAGGAAGGAAGGAAGGAAGGAAGGAAGGAAGGAAGGAAGGAAGGAAGGAAGGAAGGAAGGAAGGAAGGAAGGAAGGGGCTGATACTGCATAGAAGGGAGGGAGGGAAGAATTTGTTTGAATTATATACATTTTTGGTAATTGGTGGAACCTCACAAACTTGACAGGTCTTTTGCATGTCTTAATCTCTTGCGTCTGTCTGTGTGCCTGTCTGTTTATCTGTCTATCTGCTCTTCTGTCTGTCTGTCTTCCTGACCCCCCCTCTCTCCTTCTCCATCCCCCCTCCCCAGTTTGTCTTTCCTTGGGGGGGTGTTCTTACTGACCTATTCCGGAATGCCCTTTCATCTGCAAAGGGACTTCCATGATTTGAGACCTGGCCCTGTAGGATCAAGAAGCTCTTGACTACAACTTCCATGATCCCCACTCATGAGAGTGAGTGGCACGCAACACACGTAGTAGGGTTGGTGCTTTAGGAGGTGTTCAAACTTCTGATCACATCCGGAGCTTGGTATGACTTTAAATTCCCAGAGAGAGGGAATAGACAGCAACAGTGTGGAATGTGGCATGGGAAGCCCCCCACACACACACACCGGTCATCTTGAGTGATCCAGCCCTCAAAGTAGAAACTGATGGCTCAGGTGATGGATAAGCCAGAGAGAGATGTGTAGATAGATTGATATTAAGAGAGAGAGAGAGAGAGACAGAGCAATGGGTTGCCTCTTGTCGTTGGCGTATTTCAAGGAAACCTATCAAAACCAGTGCCAGCTGTGGTGTAGTGATGAATGTGTCTGCCAGGCCGTGGGGAGATCTGGGTTCAAATTCCCACCCAGCCATGGAAACCCACCGGGGTGACCTTGGTCTCGTCCTCCCGTCTCCACCCAGCCCACCTCGTAGGGCTGGCCCAAGGAGGACACTGGACAGAGCGTTAGCCATGGCACGTGATCTGCCAGGAGCTCACAAAAGCAAAGATAAGAGAGGAACAAACCAGCCCGGGGCCAAGGCATCGGGGTGGTTTGAACCTGGGCCCAGCCCACTGCCCTCTGCCGCTAAAATCGAACCTCCATGTGCTGGGGCAGTAAAGCTGCTGCTGGGCCACAGCCCCCCCCCCGGAGAAGTCCTTGCTGCTTTGCCCAGGGTCCTGGCCCTCTTTCTTTCCCCCTACCTGTCTGGCTGGGGGGGACACCCAGGCAGTGGCCCTCCTCCCTGGCAGAGATGGAGGCAGCGGGCTCATCTTGGGGTGTGGGGGTGGGGTGACGTCCTTCCTCCTCACCCTTCCTTCTCTCCCTGGACTGGGAAGGGGTGGCTGGCCGGGTTCTCCTTGCCTGCCTCCCTTCCTTTGCCCATCAAAGGCAGCCAGGCAAAGGGGGGGGGGAGAGAGCACAGTGCCTGAGCCGGGCTTGGTTTCTTTAACCCCTTCCTGGTAGGCTCTCAGGAGGACGGGGGAAAAGGCGCCTTTTGGTGTTAGTCAGGCGGGAACAGAAAGCAGGGAAGGGACACGAGAGGGAGGGGTGACTGGGGAGGGGAGGGGAGACGGGAGGGGAGCTTGCGCTGACCCTCCACCCAGCCTTCTCCACCCCCATATGGTCCCCAACCCCGAATTAAACTCCCTTTGTCTCCCCTGGCAAAACCTCAAGTGCAAGGACATACTAGGCACACACACATGCCTCCATAAAATCAGAGTGTCAAAATATATACTCCTTCCAAAGCAACCCCTATCGGACAGTTATCTCATTAATATGTTATCATATAGCTATTTTATTAAGATAACTTATTAATGTGTTATCTACAGGTGTAACATATCTATCTATCTATCTATCTATCTGACTCCTGAGATCAAAGTGTCCTTCTGGTTTTAATAGGTTGTCTGTTTGTCTCTGTGTCTGTCTGTCTGTCTGCCTGTCTGTCTGTGTTCAGGGAAGATAGATAGATAGATAGATAGATAGATAGATAGATAGATAGATAGATAGATAGATAGATAGATAGATAGATAGATAGATAGATAGATAGATAGATCAAAGGAAATTAATAGATAGATAGATAGATAGATAGATAGATAGATAGATAGATAGATAGATAGATAGATAGATAGATAGATAGATAGATAGAGTGAAGGAAATTGATGATAGATAGATAGATAGATAGATAGATAGATAGATAGATAGATAGATCTGTCTGCCCGTATCTTTCTGACAGGCAGACAATTTATTTATTAGATTTCAATACTACCCATCTACCTACACTGGGTGGTATACAACAAAGTACACAACAAACAAATTGTAACTAATTAACAATGAAGTTATACCAATTAGAAAACAATATAAACAAAAAATGGCAGTGTGGAAAACAATTTAATTAATAAGAGGTAGGTGCAGGATAGATAGATAGATAGATAGATAGATAGATAGATAGATAGATAGATAGATAGATAGATAGATAGATAGATAGAGAGATAGATAGAGAGATAGATAGATAGATGGATACTGTAGACAGAAACTCTATGCAAAAGAAAATCCCAAGGCTTTTACTATATTAAGATGTGTAAAGTCTCTGGGTGGTCAACTTACATACAAGCTGCACAATGTATAATTATTGTTGTTGGATGCTCTTAAATATTTTCATAGGGGAATATGTGCTTGTTTTGTACATATATGACAAATCATCATAATCTCTCTCTCCTCTCTCTGTGTAATATACAGCATGTCCATGTGTACATACAAATGCACACACATATGTTAACTCACATCCACCCATACATATAACTAAATACACACAACAGACCTTAAACATTCTGTCGGATTGCACACATATGCTTTCTGCACGGTGTTGGTTTTATGTGGGTACACACAGGCACACATTCCTCCTAGATCATATTTGCATCATCAATATTCTTTGTATAAAAACGCTGCTTTAATTTTCTCAGCGGCTTAAATTGCCTGCCTGCCTTTTAACGTGATTTTTATGAAAACCCGAGATCCGTTGACACACAAAGCTGGTTAGAAACATTTTAATAGTATAAATACTGTATATAAATATTGATGCAACCTATGCCCTACTACACCGTCTTTGGGGGGGGTAACATTTGTTCGCTTTGCCATGCGACTTGCTTGTAGCTGCTCTGATGCCCCTTATTTTATCCACCAACGCCTCCACCTTTCCGTCCGACACGCAGATCTATGTACTTACTCATCCTTCCTCGAGTCTAAGACCCCAGGTGCTCAAAGAGACGCGTGTCTTCTCTGTTCCCACGTGCCCATCGGGAGAAACACAGGCGTGCTCTCGGTTCGATTCACGGGGAAATCACGCCTATATAAATCCCAATATAAATCCTTCTGGGTGGCCCTGTTTATATGCCTTTTGCCCTCAATGCATCGGAGACACGCGTCTTTCTTCCATGCGTTCCCCACGTTCATGTCAGCCCGTAGTTGCTTCTCACCTTTTCCCTAAAATGGGAGACCTGTTCTCCACCCTTCCCCCGGTTTCGCTTTATTTTATTTTAATTTATTATTTTAGGACTTTATTCTGCCCACCAAGGGTCTGCTGCCGATTTAATATCTCTGGCATCCTTCTGTCCCCACGTGTCCCCGTTCACCCGAACCCTGGAGAGTCAGAAACGTTCGGAAGGTGAGGTGGGTTGGACTACAACCCCGAGAATCCCCCAAAAGCTGCGGATTTTGGGATTTGTAGTCCCTCGAAATATAACATTCCTGAATGGTGGCAAGCGCCCACGATTCAAATCCCATGGTACAGTATTCCAAACTGGAGGAGAACCTCCGAATTTCTTTTAAGGAGAAATGCGAGGTTGTTTTTTTTAAAACTTATTTTAAAATAAATAAATAAATCCCTAATGGCTGCGCAAAGGAAAATTTATACCTCCCATTCTTTGAAGGTATGATTCTAAACCAAAAGTCAAATGATATGTAACTCACAACTTCCGATTTCACATTTTTTCCAGGCACTGGTTTTAAATCAACAGCTGCCCTGCTTTCTATGACGTTGCGAAACATCACTAATAATAATCATAATTGCATGTTTTCTAAATCACACACCCCTCCTCAAATCCCCTCGTCTCACCCCACCTTTAAAAAGAAAGGACAGGGTTCTCCTCTTTTAATCCAAATTATTCGGATTATTTTTTTTTTTACCATGACTTTCCCAAAATTGACCCCTCCCTCCCCTACAAAAGCTAAACGCGAAAAAACAAAACGGAACACCAACCCTTATTCATTCTCCGGGGAAATCGAGCAATTTCCCTGGAGAATTAAACGCGGGAGATGCATATAGAAACATCTATATTTTTATTTCCTTTATAAGCGGTCCTCCAAAGATTGATGGGTGGATTTAGTTCTCTGAACAGGATTAGGTCCTTCCCAAAGATCTACGCGAGATAATGACTATATAACTCTATTGTTGTAATTATTATTTGTCGCGGCGACGGTTAATTGCTCCGTTTCCTTCCACGCCTTCCAGTCAGGAAGATCCACCCAGCTCCCCAAAAACATTAAACGCAAAAGCTATTTTTTTAAAAACAAAGGTGGAAGATACCTGGAAGAAACGCAAGACACACGTCAGCTATTTCTGGGGGGACGAGACGGCTGCTTGGTGGAGACTCCTGCTTCTTCCCTTTCTTTGTGGGTGTATTTTTTGTGTAATTTCCCCCTCCTGGGTGCCTGGCGGGTAGCTCATTTGTTGTTTACGTGAACTCTCTTTATTAGGGGGGGAAAGGGGGGGTTGCCTTACCGCTCTCACCACGAGCAATAAGGGTGTGTAACAGATTAAAAACCCAGCAGGTCAGGGGGGAAGGATCTAATTCTCAGAAATTAATAAAATGAAATTTCAAGGCTGCGTGGAGAGGCTTGGGGCTGGAACCACTCGTCAGGACGGCAGGGACAATACATTAGAATATTATCCTAATATTAGAACCCTGATATTCTAATCTTAGAATGCATTGTTGTTGTTATTATTATGATTCTGGGATTATAATAATGGAGCGTCCTTGTTGAACCTGGACTAAATACAGGAAAGATCGGGACGCAAGGAAGGCGCGGTTTTTTTTTTGCAACGAAAGGAGACTCCTTGCTCCTCGTTGCCACTAAATCCGGATCGAAATTCGGAGCCGATGCGACGGGGCAGCGCCGTTTCCCAGGCGGGCCAGGGTTCTAACTCCGGATCGACGCCCGTGGACCCACAAAGGAGCCCGTCGGAATCGCCCCAGGGGAGTCGAGGGGGCTCTCCAACGAGAGATGCCAGCAGGAGCCCCCGGGATTCGAACTGGGCACCTCATCAGAAAGCGGGATCCTCCGGGGAAAGTCCACCGACCGTGCTGGGAAAGACCGTGTTGAGACCTCTTCCGTCGTGCTGCGGATCAGGCCGCAGGAGAAGAGGAAGATTCCCCAATGCGAGATGGACCAACTCTCTCAAGGAAGCCACCGGCTTCAGATCGCAAGAGCTGAGACGGGCCGCGGAGGACCTGGGCATTTCGGAGGGCGCTCATTGATGGGGGTCACCTGACTCGGAGGCGACGTGAAAGTCGGCACCCAACAACAACAACAACAACAACAACAACAACAACAACAACAACAACAACAACAACAACAACAACAACAGTGGGACGTCTGCCCCCAGCCTGGACAGCAAACGAGTCCATTTCCTCCATGCGGAGTCAAAGCGATGAAAAAAAATCTGTACAGAATCTTATGCTTGTTATTCTTTTTGAAATTAGATTTAATTTCTTCTTCTTCTTTTCAGCGGTTTAATTATCAGAGAGATCACCCGTCTTTTGGAGGACATTTGGCAGAACGTAACAAGCAAGGGACTGCCTACTCAGATGCAAAAGGCAAATGAAATTAATAAATACATACATAGGTACAGTAAGTCTGTTTCCCACGAGGGGAAGAATTCTCTTTCTCTTAAGGCGGACTTTTCCTTTAAGATTTGTGGTTTTAGAGGAGTTTCCATCATTGTGGTCCGTTTATAAGTTTAAGACTGCCCTTATTACTATTTTAATATATACTAGTTGTCTAATTCTTTTTAAAATATTCGTATGCTCCTTGTTTTTATTTAGCTTTTCGATACTGTTTCATGGGGTCAGCCACCTTGGGTCCTTTTAGGGAGAATGGCGGGATACCAATATTTTAAATAAAAAAATAAAAAATAAAAGTAATAAATAAATAAATACAAGTAAGAGACAATAAAACTTTGGAGGTCGAAACAAAAAACAACATGCATTTTTTAAAAATTAAATTAGTTTCAAATGAAGCAAAATGAAACTGAACTGAACCAAATGAAAACAAAATGCTATTTTAGCGTTTCGTGCCCATCTCTAATTTATTGCTGGATCCTTCCTACAGGTGGAATAAAACTGAATAAATAAATAAATATTACCCATGCATTTAAGAACACTCAGAAAAGATGCAACAATTTTTACAAGGTGGACGTGGTTTAGAAGATCTAGTCGGCTCGGATCCTTTCAAGGAGACGGGCGGGGTGCAAAAATAACTCACTAAAATAAATAAATACATTGTTTTCACCCAATAGGAAGCAAAGGGGTTATTGACGTGACCCTGGGAGTAATGGAATGACTCAAGCAAGCGCCCAGATGGGTCCAGGATCCACCCTCACCAGTCACCGAGATGTCGCCCCACATAACGGTGTGAAGCCTGGTGCCTTTGGACTACAACTCCCAGGAATCCTCCAAGCAGGTATGAGAACTGTAGCAAGGAGGAATTTATTTATTTATTTATTTATTTATTTATTTATTTATTTAACCTGAATGCAGGTGGCTGTGAAGGGGCGATGTCCGTGCTTCAGGTTAAATTACTGTATTGGCACTTTGTAAAAATTTTTTTAGTGGATTTTGAATTGCAGTTTGGGCACTCGGTCTCTCAAAGGTTCGCCACCACTGTCCTAGAACATAAAACCCGGCGGTCTCTCCAATGGGCAAAAGAAAGCTGGAAGAGGGGGAAAAGTCCTGATTGCTTCAGGGAATTGGCCGGTGTATTATTGCGCTTTTCCATTCATCGGGAAGGGTTAAAAAGCCCGGGGCGGATCCGATCTCCGCTGCGTCCAGATGATGGCTTCAGAAGTGGCGCGCAATATCCCGGGAGTTTTCCTGGCGCCCTTTCTATACGACTGATCTCCGAAAGCGGGGCTGGGATGAGATTTAGCTCCAGGGGAGGAGTGACGGCAAAAGCTCAGCCAACCATTAATAATTGCTGCCAACCCAGCAGTTGCAAAGCATGTCAATTGTAAATGCAAGGAGATAAATAGGTACCGCCATAAAAAGCGGGAAGGTGAAAACAGTGTTTTCTTGCAGCCAGGGGACTTGCACAACACTGGCTCTTCAGCTTGAAGACGGAGATGAGCACTGCCCCCTAGAGTCGGGCACATGAGCGGGCGGGAACCTTTACTTTTACTTATGGTTTAATAAGAAAGCCTGATTAATTGATTGATTGATTGGCAGTCATGCATAACAGTCGGTGGTTTATTTATTTATTTATTTATTCATTCATTCATTCATTCATTCATTCATTCATTCATCCTTTCATGTATTTATTTATTTATTTATAGCAGACCCTTGTATAACAAACAGTTTGTATAGCATAAAATCTGTACAACATAAACAATTCCGGAGACAGGGGAAATTTGCTTAACAGAATCGCCTATGGGGCGAATCTGTATAACATAAAAATGGGATCACTCTGTTTTCAATGCCTTCCTCTGGGAAATTTGTATAAAGGAAAATTTGCTTAACATAATTTCATTTGGAACGAATTAATTCCTTTATACAAGGTACCCCCTGTACTCTGTTTTCAATGCATATCTGTCTATCTATCTGTATCTATCTATCTATCTATCTATCTATCTATCTATCTATCTATCTATCTATTCCTTCCTTCCTTCTTATCCATCCATCCATCCATCCATCCATCCATCTATCCATCTATCTATCAATCAATCAATCAATCAATCAATCAATCAATCAATCAATCAATCAATCAATCTATCTATCTATCTATCTATCTATCTATCTATCTATCTATCTATCTATCTATCTACACACACACACACACACACACACACACACACACACACACACACACACACACACACACACACACACACAGAGAGAGTATCCTCAAACGCGCCGCCCTCCTACCGCCCCTTTTACAGGTTGGGAAAAGCCTCCCGCCCCTCCAAGACTACATTTCCCAGAACGCCCCGCGGCCGAACCGTTCCATTTCCCCCTCCCCGCCCCATTCGCCGTTCTCCCCGCCCCTTCCGGTCTCCACTCCCCGTCGTGGCGGGCGGAGGCCGTTGATTGGCGGGCGCTTTTAAAGAGGGGGCGCGCGGGGCCGCTTCTCTTCCTCCCCCTCCCCTCCCCTCTCGCGCGAGCGCTTTACGCCACGCCCCCTTCGGACCCCCCATTTTCCCGCCTTTTCTGCTCCCTCCTTTTTTTGTGGGGAGTGGGGGGGTTCAGACTCCCCCTCTCCTTTAGAGCAGAAAGGGGGCACCCCCCCTTGCACCCCTTCCTTCCTAATTGGGGAGGGGGGTTCCTTTTCCCCCTTCCAGGCCAAAAAAACCCCCCAGTTTTTTTTCCCCTGCCCCTTTCATTTTTTTGGGGGTCATTTTTAATTCTCCCTTTTTTTCTCCTTTTTGGAGAAAATTTTTGATTTTTGAGTTAATTTCCCCCTTTTTGAGCTAATGCCCCCTTTTTCCCCCTCTTTGGGAGATAAATTTTGATTTTTCCCCCCTCTCTCCCTCCCATTTTAAGCCCCCTTCCCTCCCCCTTTTTTAAAATTTAATTGAGAGGAAGGAGTCCCCCTTTTTTGTAATTAGGAACAATTGTCTGTATTTTCTAGGGTGGTGCTTTCCCCTCTTGGAAAAGCAGCCCTCTGCACCAATAGAGGACAAGAGGGTTGACATATCTTCTATCTTCTTCCTGTCAAAAATCCATAAGCTCTTTTCCTCCCCTCTTGGTGCCAGGCATCTCCCCCCCTTTTTAAAATAATACATATAGGCTGCAAGCTCATAAACTGGTTTTGCAAATCCCCATATATATTTGGGGGTTTTTGCAAAAACCCCTTTATCAGCCTTCCCAGTCCTTCCCAGATATTTCCCCCTTTATTTACAAACAATCTCATCTTTCAGGGTTCCATCACCCCTTTTTCCTAATCAAGGATAATCACCATTTCTTCCCCCCTCTGGAAAAGAACCTTTTCCTCCTTCTTGGCTTTCTCTGGGGTGGGTTGACCACCTCCCTCTTGAGACCTTAAGGCGGGACCCCCTTTTTTCCTTGTAAGGGACACCCATCTCCCCTGTTGCATAATTGGCTATAATTATATATTTTCCAGGGTGGAGGAAAAAGACACCAGTTTCTTCCCTTGGGGGAAGCCTCCCTTGAAAGCCGGCATTTTCTCCTTTGGGGGTGAGGGGGAATCCTTTTAAATTAGGAATAATTATACTGTATATTTTCCAGAACCATCTGGGGCAATTATTTTTCCTTCTCCCGGCTCTTCTACCCTGGACCAATTGCTTGTCCTTGTCATTTTTCTTTTCTCTTTCACGCAAGACCCACAAGGTCTTGTGTGTATGTTTATTTTTGGTGGTGGTGGTGGGGGAGAATTTTGACCTCTTAGCATTAGGAAACTGGACTTGCCCCCTAGTAAGATTTTGGGGCAATAGAAGTAGTACATTTTAAGATACACTTCCATTTGGGGGCAATAGAAGTGGTACATTTTAAGATACACTCCCCCCCCCGTTTAAAATCAGAAATGATTTTTAAAATCAGAAACCAGTTGGAGTGAGGGTTGTGTCATTAAACAGCACACAGAGACAGAGAGAGAGAGATTTTAATAGGAAGGGACATTTCCCCCAGTGTCTGTTAATTCTCCGTTGGTGTAAAGGACAGGATCCTTTCCGTGAGTCTTCCTCTCTTTTGAAGCATTATTTAAAACCTGCTTTTTAAGCTTCTGCAACAGGGCAGAACACCCTGCTCCCTCTTTCCTCCGTGGGACGCTGACTTGCCTCTTTGACTGGCTTTTTTTTTTTAATACCGCCCCACTTCCTTGCAGATTTTGGGGCAGCATGAATTTTTCCGACGTCTTTAAAGTCTCCAATCAGTTGTGCAAGTTCTCTCCGGATGGAAAATGCCTGGTGAGCTTAGGGCTGGCGTGGATGCTGGGTTTAGGGTGCACCGATTGGCGGCTGCGGTAAAGGTGGGGGTGCAGATGATGTACGCTTGGGATGCGGAGAAAGAAACAGAGGTGGATACTTTGACTTGCTCTAAAGGAGCTTTCCTCCAAACCAGCATTCGAATCTGGGAAAAACCAAATCCATCATGTTTTGGTTGCACGTAAGAATAAGAAAGAACTGGTTTTGAATGGGGTGAAAACCACCACTTTGATTTTCCTAGATGCATTGAATATGGTTTTTAAACTCAACAGCGTGGCACGGTGCATGACTTACGGGCTGTTTAAACCTATATTGTTCCTCATTATTGTAAGCCACTTTGGGTCCTTTTCCAAGGAGAAAGTGGGGTGAAAATATTCAAAATAATAAGAATAAATAAATAAATTGATTTACTGGAGGGCAGTATGTAGAAACGGAAGCTTACTTGGTTTTCATCCTGTTCCCTGGGTGATCAATATGCATTCCAGCCGTTTGTTGTCTAGTAGACTCTAGAGATTCTGGGATCTGTGGTTCATACCAGTACAAAGTGTTAAATCTGAATTGAGTTTAATGTTTTGGTAGGGATCACCGTGCAAGCTCCATTCATGGGATCAATAGAAATCTTGGAGAGGAATTGGAAAAAAAAACAAAAACAAGATGTGTACTTAGGCCATGCTGTTGTTGACAGTTATGCTTGATTACAAGCAAATCAGGTGTTTATCACACTCAAAAAGCAAAGCTACTGCTACTGGGAACATTTAAAAATGTAAAGGATTAAGTCATAGGGAGGTTAGAGCAGGATGTGCTTTTTAAAAAACAGGACAGGTTCTGTTATTATAGGGCAGTGATGGCGAACCTTTTAGGGACCGAGTGCCCAAACTGCAATTCAAAACCCACTAATTTTTTTGCAAAGTGCCAATACAGTAATTTAACCTGTATACAGGTGGCTATGAAGGGGCGATGTCGGGTGCCCACAGAAAGGGCTCCGAGTGCCACCTTTGTCACCCGTGCCATAGGTTCGCCATCATTGTTATAGGGAATGCTGAAGAAAATACAGTATAAATACCTTGTTGGGGGTGACTGAGAACTACAGGAGGCTGTTAACTTAAGTTTCTTTGGTATTTTTCTGCTACTTATAATGAATGTACATAATTTGTAATCACCTTCCATCTTCTGGCAGGTAATGAGTCATTTCCTAATAACTGCTGGGAGTTCTGAATTATAATTAGCTCTCTTGGATCTCATTTTTTCAAGGTTTCAACAACAATACTCAGCAAGGCCAACATTAGAGGGCTATCATGTGCTAGGTACGTCATGTTTTCTGCTCCGAAGCAGACTGGCTAAGCCCTTTGTCCTTGTTCTCCATCCAGGCATCAGGTGTGCAGTATCGTCTGGTGATACGGGACGTCAACACCCTCCAAATCCTGCAACTTTTCACCTGTCTCGACCAAATCCAGCACGTCGAGTGGTCTTCCGATTCTCTCTTCATACTGTGCGCAATGTACCGGCGAGGCATCGTGCAGGTAGGGGGGGTCGCATTTTCTCCTTCGGATCGTGTCAGCTGCAAAATGGGTGAGCCAGGAGGCTGTGGTGAAAAGCCACCAGATGTAGGAGCAATCACACAAGGGGTGCGTTTTCTTTCCGCTGTGCTGTCAGTCATGTTTCGTGGGCTCTGCTGTTGCACAACAGGGTGCCTTCCCCTCATTTTGTGGCATCAGTCCTGTTTCCATGTGCCTTGTGGCCCAACCAGGAGTGTTCTTGGAGCCGGCAAAAGTTGCCTGGCACAATGTCTACCACCAGCCCTTGCGTAATGGGAAAACACAACCGGAGGCTGCCTGTGATGTCATAAGTGATGTTTAATCGAGTAACTAAAGCAATGTTTTGATCTGGAAGCAACACACATTTAAAGAAAGACCTGGGTTCATTTTTAAAGCACGTGGTTTTACCAGAACAATAAGAAACCTGGGATCGTTTTTTGACTCATTTCTGCTAAATGAGAAAATAATAGCACAAAATGCCATCATGGGGGCAGAAACTCATCGGGTGAAACCGGCTTTGTGATTTAGCTCATTTCGTTATTTATAAATACTTGTACAGCTTGGTTTATCAATATTCTGATTTCAATGTGCCAAACGGTAGTAGCAAAGTAGCTCTGTCCTGGGACCGGTGCTTTTCAATCTGTTCATAAATGACCTGGAGACAGGGATGAACAGTGAGGTGGCCAAGTTTGCAGATGACACAAAACTTTTCCATGTGGTGAAAACCAGAGAAGATTGTGAAGAGCTCCAGAAGGATCTCTCCAAACTGGGGGAATGGGCTACGAAATGGCAAATGCGTTTTAATGTAACCAAATGTAAAGTAATGCATATTGGGGCAAAAAATCCAAACTTTATCTATCAACTCATGGGCTCTGAGTTATCCGTGATGGATCAGGAAAGAGATCTTGGTGTGTTGGTGGACAGCTCCATGAAGGTGTCTCCCCAATGTGTGGCAGCAGTGAAGAAGGCCAATTCCATGCTAGGGATGATCAAAAAGGGGATTGAAAATAAAACAGCCAACATTATAATGCCATTATACAAAACAATAGTAAGGCCCCACCTGGAGTATTGTGTACAATTCTGGTCACCGCATCTCAAGAAAGACATAGTGAAACTGGAAAAGGTGCCGAGAACGACCAAAATGATTACTGGGCTGGGGCACCTCCCTTATGAGAAAAGGCTAAAACATTTGGGGCTCTTTAGTCTGGAAAAAAGCGCCTGGGGGGGATATGATTGAGACGTACAAAATAATGCAGGGCATGAGTAAAGTGGATAGAGGGAAGCTCTTTTCCCTCTCACAAAATACCAGAACTAGGGGACATACACTCAAATTGAAGGCTGGGAGAGTAAGAACTGACAAAAGAAAATATTTTTTCACCCAGCGCGTTGTAAGTCTATGGAACTCCCTGCCGCAGGATGTGGTGATGGCATCTGGCCTGGATGCCTTCAAAAGGGGATTGGACAGATTCCTGGAGGAAAAGTCCATCACAGGTTACAAATCTCCAGGCTTACAACCAGGGTACTTCAAGGGCCAGATGCAGGGGAGTGGTATCAGGAGACAGAGATCTAGTCTCATGTGCTCCCAAACGCATCTGGTGGGGCCACTGTGAGATCCAGGAAGCTGGACTAGATGGGCCTTTGGCCTGATCCAGCATGGCTCTTCTTATGTTCTTATGTTCTTATAACGTCCAAGATGATGCCCAGATAAGTTGCTATTCAGTGCCACCAGTAAAGCTGTGTTCTTGTTCCTTTTGTTGTTTAGATGTACTTGATAAAATAGGTAGAAGGACTAGGTAACCCATCTTGCTGTGCTTACGAAGCCTGGCTCTCCCTTGACTGTGGTCTAGGTAACCCATCTTGCTGGGCTCACGAGTGATAGCTCCCCTTGACGATTGACTAGATGGGTTATGTAGTCTACAGTCAAGCACAAAAAGACAGCTCTTACGAAAGATGGCTAACCCTTGACTGTGGAAGACTAATTGTTGCCCTTATACATGCGGACACTAAACCCAGTTTATATGTTTCGGAACATGAAGTGAAAGTGTGGACAGAGAACACAGAATAAAATGTCACATGACCAGAAGCAGGGAACAAAATGTCCCCTTTTTATTCCTGATTATTCAGCCCTGTGGTAACGCCCTTAGTCTCAATTCTGCAGTTGCAAATTGGGAGTCTCAGTTTACGGCGATTCTCATGAAGTAGATATGTGGCCTTACAGATGTAGTGATGAATACAATTCTACAAGACCCTGTAACTTATTAACACGTGGCCCAGGTAACCCCTCGAAAACCAGTGGCCAGTTTCCGTTCCATCTCATCTGAAGGCGATGCATAATGAGCAAGCCTACGAATTAACAGTGCCATAGAAATGAGTAGAGATGGCAAATGTCTGGAAATTTTGAAACGGTGGGGAAAAAAACAAAACCTTTGGAAAAAGCCCTAGGTAATAATGGTAAAGCCCCCCCGCACATGCGTGCTAGTCGTGTCCAATTCTAGGGGCGGTGCTCATCTTCATTTCCAGGGCTGTGGAGTTGGTAGATAAATGTTCCGACTCCGACTCCTAAGTTTTTTGTACTTCCGACTCCGACTCCGACTCCAGGTACCCAAGATTTCCTCCGACTCCGACTCTGACTCCACAGACCTGTTCATTTCCAAGCCAAAGCGCCAGTGTTGTGCAAGTTTGTGGCCATGTGGCCGGCATAGCCGAACACATTTCTGCGAATGGAACACTGTTTACCCTCCTGCTTTTTATAAATGGCGGTACCTGGTTATCTCCTTGCATTTCCATGTTTTCACACATTTATTTATCACAGAGTAGCACACACATTGCTACTTTTTTGTACTTTAAAGTGCACCAGATAGTTATTAATAGACTCGTATGGTATATTTTGGCTGACAAGATACCCCAGTGGTTTAGGTATGCGGCTGGTGGAGACTGAGGTTGGAAGTTGGATTTCCCCCCACTGAGGCTCCTGTATTTATAATTTATTTATTTATTTGTTGCATTTATACCCCGCTTATCTACATTGTGTACTCTAAGCGGCTTACAGGCGGCAATAGCCATACAAATTACAATAAAGCAGACAAGACAAATAATAATAACAGTAAACAAAATTAAAACCTTATGGCACCTCGATCACTAAGCAGTGATAAGTAAAAACAGGCTGCGATGGCGGAAAAAAGACAAAAAAAAACAAAAAAAAAAAAAAGAAAAAAACTCAGTTAAGAATCGCCGAAGGCCTCCCGGAAAAGATAGGTCTTTAACACCTTCCGGAAGGCCAGCAGGGACTCTGCAGAGCGCACTTCACTGGGGATGGAATTCCAGAGGCTGGGGGCCGCCACTGAGAACGCCCGGGTCCGAGTACTCGTCCTCCGGGCTTCACGAGGAGTGGCGACCCGAAGCAAGTGCGCTTGCGCCTGCCGAACGGGACGGGCCGAGGTTGATCGCTGAGCGATACGCTCTGCCAGGTAGTCCCAAGGAGAAAGGAAGAGGGAAACCATTTCTGACTCTACCAGAAAAAAAATCCCGGAAAGGATTGCCATAAATCAGAATTGACTTGATGACCCATTAACAAGGCAAACACAATTCACAGAGATGGGCAAGGGCCATGTATGGCAGGCATGCCCAAACTTAGGCCCTCCAGATGTTTTGGACCACAATACCCACAGTCCTTTATCATTTACTGTTTTTGTTTTTGTTTTGCCTTTTGGACGCCTCTGCTGAGGGTTGTCCCTCATTATTGTATTGGTTTTTATTTGACCTTTGTTTTGTGTTGTATTGTTGTTTTAATCCTACTGTTAACCGCCCAGAGTTCCCCCGGAAGATGGGTGGTATAAAAATTAAACAAACAAACAAACAAACAAACAAACAAATAATAATTGGCAGTCTAAGCTTAGAATTCCCAGGGCCGAAGTTTGGACATGCCTGCTCTGTGGCATCGGCCTTGACAAGCCTGCCGTTGCAGTCATTGTGGTAGCCTGCTAAAGATGGTAGTATAGGAGAGAACGTTCTCAGGATGCTGAATAAAAGTCTGAGACAGTAGGTCAGACTGCTTTTAAAGTATCCCTATAATACTTAGTGTCTTCCACATTGACCATCATGTATGCTGTTTCAGCATTCTAAGTGTTAACTGTGCATTTGATAAGAAATGTTTTTGTATGTTGTTCGTATATAGTATACTCTGACCCCATGTCTTTTAAATGTTACCTTTTTCTACAGTGAAAAATCCCTGAAGAAGGCCATTCTGGCCGAAACGCGTTGGGCTCTTTTAATAAACTTTTATTCAGCATCCTGAGAGTGTTCTCTCCTATACTACCATTGTCTGTGGATGCTTCAGTCTTTTCATCTTAGCCTGCTAAAGATGCCACTGTGTTCTTTAACAACAACAAAAAACAACAGCTGGAAGGGAGCCTACAGATCCTTGAAATCCGCCTCTCTCAAGGAGGCGCAGAGGGGAATTGAACTCTCAACCTCTGACTAACCTAAGCTGATTTCTTGCCATTTGTGTGAAAAGGCTTTTGCCTTACAAACACTTGCAAAGAAGGAGGGGAGAAAAAAAAAAGGCTTACTTTTGGAGCGGAATCCAGTGCCAGTCTTTCATGGTTTGGTCTGTTAGGACTTCAGCTTCCTTGTTGGGTGAAGCCCCCCGGCTTTGACCGCCCTGTCCTCCTTTGCCTTAGGTCTGGTCCTTGGAACAACCCGACTGGCACTGCAAGATCGACGAAGGCTCGGCGGGGCTGGTGGCTTCTTCCTGGAGCCCGGACGGCCGTCACATTCTCAACACGACAGAGTTCCATGTGAGTGCGAAACGGGGGCGCGCCTTCAAGATATCAAGTGTTGGCCTTCTCCATCCTCAGCCCTAAAATAGCTCGAAAATCTTAAAGCTGCAGCGTGTTGTTAAGCTGGCGTTTTGTCACAGTGTGTGTGTGTGTGTGTGTGTGTGTGTGTGTGTGTGTGTGTGTGTGTGTGTGTGTGTGTGTGTGTGTGTGTGTGGTGCGGGGTGGGGGAGCTGCCTCTTAGCTTTATCCATTTTGCTTTCTAAACGTTGGCTCAGAATCCAGGTCCAGAAATTGGTACCGTTACGCTTTTTTAAAAACTGCTTTTCTCCGTATCCCCTAGCCATTTTGGCTGTGCGGGTTGATGTATTCTAGAGGGTGTCATTCAGACAGTTAACCTCTGTTGCTCTCCAGGCAACCCGTAATGATCTGCCTTTCCGAGAGCTTGGCTGTGACTTGTGCCCAAGAAAAGTTAAGTTGATCAGGAAGCCTCGGCATCAGGTTTAACTTCAGCAATCTGTTGGAGGCTGCGACATATCTTAACCTCTGGGCACCCTTTTGCCTTGCAGTATGTGGGCCATAGTAGCCGAATAGGAGGATTACTGAGGCGATGGATATGAACACCCCAAAGCAATGTGGAAGATAGTATTTATCTGCAGACTTTTGTGCTAATTGTTCTGTATTAGGTAGGGTTGACTGGTCTGACTTAGGCCCTTTGTACACGACCCCTAAACTCCGCAGCAAATGGCTGCCAGCTCCGGAGCTTACAATTGTTTCCCCACCAGCTCTGGAGTTTGCAGGAAATTAAGTGCGACCACGCCCACCTAAGCGCGTCCCAGCACACTTTTCATGTACCTGCTCTCGGAGGGTGAAAATCCCTGAGGCGGATTTAAGGGAGTGAGTGCCAGGCTCTCCTCACTTCTGTTAGTTGTTGTTTTTGCCTCACGCCCCTTTAAGAGAAGGAGCGGGAGGCAAAAAACAAAAACAAAAACAGAAGAGAAGGAATCAGGACGACGGGGCTTCGACCGGCTTCGGAGGTGAGCCTGCATTTTTTCCTTTCTTTCTTCCTCCCTCCCCTCATGCAGACAGGATCAAGGAAGTGCGGAGGGGTGGGGACGCGGGAAGAGCAACAAACCTCAAGATCCCTGGTCCGAATTTAAGTGGCCAGCGGATCTTAGGGGTCATGTGAAAAGGCCCTTAGAGACTAAGGAGAAAGGCAGGATAAAAGCAGATGGGTGGATGGATCAGTAGATAGATAATTCCACAAGGATGGATCAAGGTGCTTCAGAGAAACATGGTGGGGTGCCGTATTTGGTACATTTGTGACGGTTACATTTATATTCCTCTTTGCTTCATCTAGCTCGGGGGCCCCTTCCTTTCCATCTTAACATCTGGCGTGTACTTGGCTGCCCCGGCATACTCGCTTCCGGCCTTTTGACAAGATTGCGGTGGGCGTGAGCAGCATGGGGTTCCCTAGACACTGGTGAATAGGAGTGTCACCCTACCGCAAGCCTCACCAGTTCTTCTTTATCAGCCGGTGATTGCGATTCGGTATGGCAGCAAACGAGGCACCGGCCTTCGTAACAGCAGGCTGTTTTAATGGGGGGGGGACACTATTCCAGTTATCCCAGCCTCGGTTTGTTAGCCCGGCAGATGCCTAATAGCCATGCAGCTAGAGGATTTTAAGCATTGGCCTTCCCCTGCATGCCACGGGCGGCATCCGAACAACGGCACCTGCGTACGGGGGGCTGGAGGGACAAGGATTTATGGCCAGCCCAAGAGAACTCCGTTTGACCCTGCGGGGATTTTCACTAAACCTTGTCCACGCTGGCATGCCTGTGGGTTTGAGAGAGGTTTTCTTGGCTAGCTGTAAACAAGTTGTTAAATTAACTTGTGGCAGACAGCTGCCCAGGATATCCATGCAGTATATTCCTGGGTCTTCTGAATCCGTGGTCGTCCGGAAGCATACGGTGGACTCGTGTTTTGCAACGACCATCTTAAGGCTCCTTAAAACCCGTCTGTGTACAGAATGGGAGTGGGGTGGAGTTAAGGGTGGCCAATTAACATTTGGGGCAGCATTTTAGGGGTGGCCTTGATGAGCTTTCCTAGAGTCTTCTGATGCTTTGCTGTGGTTGTTTCCTGTTATTTCATAGAATCATAAAATCATAGAGTTGGAAGAGACCTCAAGGGCCATCTAGTCCAACCCCCTGCCATGCAGGAACCCCCATCACAATATTTCCGACAGGTGGCCATCCAGCCTCTGCTTAAACACCTAGCACACATTCATTGAATAAATAATAGTGAACCCCACCACCAAGTGGGACAAACGGTGAGAAAAAGAAGGCATTTATTAAACAAATAAAGACAGAAAACCTGACCCACCTCTGTCTGTGCTGGATGAGGAAAGTTGGACTGCTTGCATACCACCAGCTTCTATCTTGCCCTTCATTTTGGAAGCATCTTAACTCTTCTTCCTTCTTTGTAGTTGTCATGTTAATGCAGTGATTCTCCACCGGTGGGTCCCCAGATGTTCCTGGACTGCAACTCCCAGAAGCCTCCACCGCTCGCTGTGCTGGAAGGGGTTTCTGGCAGTTGCAGTCCAGGAACATCTGGGGACGCACAGGCTGAGAACCACTGTGTTAATGGATGCAGATAAGCAGAGCGAGTACTCTTAGGGGTCTATCCCTTGCTGTATCCTGCATAAATTCAGAATGCAACCCTACAGCAGTTTAGAAAACTTTATTAATTTTTTTTAAACTTAATTTAAACTATTTCGTAACCCACCTTTCACCTTAAAAGGACACGAGGTGGTTTACAAAAATTGAAAGACAGTACAGCGAACCCTGGTATAACAAACGGTTTGTATAACATAAAATCTGTACAACATACAACATTCCGGAGATAGGGGAAATTTGCTTCACAGAAATGCCCATGGGGTGAATCCGTACAACAGAAAAATGGTTGCGATTAGGGATTACTTTGTTTTCAATGCATTCCTATGGGAAATTTGTATATTTATTTATTTATTTATTTATTTATTTATTTATTTATTTATTTAAAGGAAATTTTGCATTTAACAAAAGCATCAGAATAAAAACAGATAAAAATCGATTGCAAACAACAATTAACAAAAACAAGATAAAACGACCGAAATACAATAACTAATTAACCTAACAGCAAAACGGAGCAATACAATAGACAATATTAATAGTGAAAATAAATATAAAGGAAATTTTGCTTAACAAAGCTTCATTTGGAACAAATTAATTCCTTTATACAAGGTGCCGCTGTATTTGCAAACAGTGAGTCTATAAATATCAAAAAAAGATTTAAGCAGGTGTTGTATCAATATTAAGAACAACAGAGTGCAACAATCCATTTTAAAAAAGCCTTCTCAGGGCGCCATTCACAAAGGGGAAGGATGCCGTTCTTTGTGTGCTGGAGGAAAGACAGCAAAGACGGGGCCAGCCTGGTCTCCAGTGGGAGGGAGTTCCAAAGTCTGGGAGCAGCCACAGAGAAGGCCCTTTCTGGTGTCTCCACCAAGCATGCCAGTGAGGTTGGTGGGATCGAAAGAAAGACCTCCCTGGAAGAATCTTGACATTTGGGCTGTCTTTTAGGGGGATCTGGGCTCCTGTGGCGAAAAAAAAATTAGGACAATCCTAACAGTATTACACCAGGTATCCCTGTCTCCTAGAGGAGAGGCATTTGGGCACTCAGTGGCTTCTAATCCTTGGTAGCTGTAAATGATTCAGTAGGTTGAAAAATACTTTCCATCCTGGAATGCGGGCAGTGTAATCCTCCCAAATCCCTGTGCTGATAGATGCAACTCTGTCAGGAGCCCTACTGACCCAGTCAAGTCTGGGACAAAGGTTGACCGGCCCCTAGAGAATGCCAAGTTTGTTGGAGCGTGGGGTTGTGTGTGTTGCGAAAATCACCGTTTTGTTTTGTTTTTTTCGCCACCTGCCTGAGGTTGTCAGTGTTTGGGTGCCCAGCTCTTCAGGCTGTTTTATCGCCTTCCTGTCGAAATACTTCTAATTTGTCAGCTGTTTTGGGGCTATTTGGAAAATGCTGCAGTGGCTTTCTCTCGATCCCACCCTTCCCGACACCTCGGCTGCAAAACAACAGCTGTCGCCGCCGTATTGCCCCTCCGGCGTCTGGCCAGGAGGGAGCGGGTTTTGAAACGGGTCAGAAAGAGGGTTTTTTTTTTAAAAGAAAAAGAACGGGACAGTGTAATGTAGTCTGCTGTGCTTGGGTTGCGGTAGAAACTGCCTAAAACCAATTTGGGGGGTGGACAAGATTCGGCTCACTCTAATTGAGGGCTGGGAGAGCGAGAACAGACAAAAGAAAATAATTTTTTTTTAACCCAGCGTGTGGTTAGTCTGTGGAACTCCCCGCCACAGGATGTGGTGATGGCATCTGGCCTGGATGCCTTCAAAAGGGGATTGGACAAATTCCTGGAGGAAAAGTCCATCCTAGGTGACAAACCGTGATGGAGAGGTGTCGTCTCCAGGCTTAAAACTGGGGTCCTTCAAGGGCCAGATGCAGGGGAGTGGTATCAGGAGACAGATCTATTCTTGTGCGCTCCCAGATGGATCTGGTGGGGCCACTGTGAGATACAGGAAGCTGGACTAGATGGGCCTTTGGCCTGATCCAGCAGGGCTCTTCTTAGGTTCTTATGAGATGCCGAGGCTGTTTTTGAAGGTCTGAAGACTCCACCCCCCCCCCCCAGATGAGATGCTTGCCTCCACTCCATTCTGCCCTGCTTATGTCTCATTGCAAGGATTGGGTCCATTTCAGGATACCAGCCTTGAAGAAAGGATGCTAGTAAACTGGAACCAATTCAAAGGAGTGTAACAAGGAAGATCAGGGGACTAGAACCCAGTCCTCAGACAGTGATGGCGAACCTTATAGAGACCGAGTGCCCAAACTGCGATTCAAAACCCACTAGTGCCAATAGACCATCTAACCTGAATACAGGTGGCTGTGAAGGACTGATGTCAGGTGGCCACAGAAAGGGCTCCGAGGGCCACCTTTGGCGCCCATGCCATAGGTTCGCCAACACTCCCCTAGTCGGAAAGATGGGGGAACTGGGCTTGTTTAGCCTTGATGAAAGGAGACTCCGGGGAGGTAGGATAGCACATTTCAAATACAAAAGGCCGCCATAGAAGTCTGTTTATTTCTTTGAATCAGATAACTCTGAGATGCCTGCTTTGTAACCTGCACACACATTCTGTTCTCTGCCTGTTTAGTAGGAACCAGGCCGTGGTAAAGAGTGCAGCATTTCAGCTCCGAGGGGGTTTCACACACCCCTAAAGAACCAACCCCCTCATGCATCGCCTCTGCAAATATATATATTTTTAAGCTTCCTCTCTTTCTTTTTCTGTTTCCAACAGCTGCGGATAACTGTCTGGTCCTTGTGCACAAAATCTGTGTCTTATATCAAATATCCCAAGGCCTGTCAGCAAGGTAAGTGGAGCTAACCTAATAAAGGAGTTGTAGGGTCGACTGCCACCTCCCCCCCACTTTTTAATTGTAGCTAAAATTGTTGCGTTCTGGGTGCAATGAAATCCCTTCCAGCTGTGGCATAGAGGAGACCTGCAGGAGCGGCCCCTGTCTCTTTGTGGAACCCCATCTTTTTTTCTTAACGTGAGTGGGTCCTTTTCTCGCAGAGCCGGGCACCTAATACAGCGGACCCTCGTATAACAAGCAGTTTGTTTAACCGAAAATCCGCTTAAAGAAAAAAAAATCCAGAGATAGGGGGAAATCACTTAACAGACTGGCCCATGGGGCGAATCCGTACAACTGAAAAACGGTCGCGATTAGGGATTAATCCACTTTCAATTCATTCCTACGGGAAATTTGTACAATGGAGAATTTGCTTAACGCAGTTTCATTTGGGACGGATTAATTCCTTTATTGGTACCAATGGAGAATTTGCAAATTTTCCTTTATACAAATTTCCCATAGAATTTGAAAACGGATTAATCCCATTTTTATACAAGGTGATTCTGTTAAGCAAATTTCCCTATCTCCGGAATTTTTTATGTGATGTTATAAAGCTGTTTGTCCTGAAGCTGTGATAAAAGAGGAAGCTGGATAAGACCAGGACTATCTCAAGACTGGCTTTCTGCTCCTGCAGTGAGCAGCCAGCGCAAACACTCCAGAATCTGACCCTCTTCAAATGATGATCTTGCGTCGCTTGTCAGAAAGCCGCTTTTGCTTGTGTCCCATTTAAGATGGGGGAGACGGGTCGTGGTTCTGCTTTCCCTCCAAGCGCTCGTAAGCTTTCTGTCCCTTGCCCGTGGCGTCAGCACCCGTGCCGCTTTAGAGAGCTGGTCCTCTTCATTGCGGGCTAGTCAGGTGCCTTGCGCAAGAGCTCTCGAGGGATGCCGAGTGGAGCAGCTCCAAAATGTCACCCCGAATACACAGTCTCTCCTGTCCGGGTTTTGTTTTCCTCGCGGCTTTTGTGGTGTCGTCCTTCTGTGCATCAGGGCGCATTGCTCATTCCCCCCCCCGCTTTACCCGCTGCTTGTCTTAGCAGGGATCTCATTCACCAAGGATGGCCGCTACATGGCCTTGGCAGAGAGGAGAGACTGCAAGGACTACATCAGCCTCTTTGTGTGCAGCGACTGGCAGCTTCTGAGGGTAACAGCCTCCATCATTCTCCTTCTCCCCCCCCCCCACGTTCACCTCCCATCAAAGGCCTCTTTTTAAACTTAAAGCATGGACATTAGGTCTTACACTCCCAGGCCAGTATGGAAAATCACGATGGAGATGTGTGTCATCTCCAGGCTTAAAATCGGGGTCCTTCAAGGGCCAGATGCAGGGGAGCGGGATCAGGAGACAGAGATCTAGTCTCGTGCGCTCCCAGATGGATCTGGTGGGGCCACTGTGAGATACAGGAAGCTGGACTAGATGAGCCTTTGGCCTGATCCAGCATGGCACTTCTTAGGTTCTTATGAACCATGATGGAGATGTGTCATCTCCAGGCTTAAAACCGGGGTCCTTCAAGGGCCAGATGCAGGAGAGTGGGATCAGGAGACAGAGAGATCTAGTCTCGTGCGCTCCCAGGAGCATCTGGTGGGGCCACTGTGAGATACAGGAAGCTGGACTAGATGGGCCTTTGGCCTGATCCAGCAGGTCTCAGGTTCTTAGGTTATGTTCAGTATCCAGTTGTGTTTCTGCCGAGTGGAAAGTGTCCCTGGCGCAGGAATGCAGGGTCAGTGCCACTGGCTCGGGCATTGCCATTCTGCAAGCGGCGGTCTCCAGAAAGACCAAGGGCCTTCTCCTTTCCAGAAGCGTCCGCCCGCGCAAGCGGTGTGATTGTCCCCTTCCCTGGCTGTGGACTCTTTGGGTTTGTGCGTTTGCTAACCAATTTAAGATGGGAGAGAACACTGACCTTTAAAGTATACTTAAAAGAGGGTTCTCTCTCATACACCACACACACACACACACACACACACACACACACACACACACACACACACACACACACACACACACACACACAGAGAGAGAGAGAGAGAGAGAGAGAGAGAGAGAGAGAGAGAGAGAGAGAGAGAGAGAGAGAGAGAACACCGACCTTTATACATAGAAGAGGGTTCTCTCTGTCTCTTTCTCTCTCTCTCTCTCTTACACACAACACACTCATACACACAGAGCTAACACTGACCTTTAAAGTATATTTAAAACAGGGTTCTGTCTCTCTCACCACACATACACACACACACACAGAGAGAGAGAGAGAGAACACACACTGACCTTTAAATTATGCTTAAGAGGGTTCTCTCTCTCCCTCTCTCATACAAACACGCAGACACAGAGCTAACACTGATCTTTAAATTATACTTAAAAGAGAATTCACACACACACACACACACACACACACACACACACACACACACACACACACACACACACACACACACACACACACACACACACACACACACACGTTTCATGGGACGTAACATTGCCCAGGTTTTCTGTGTGCAGAATAACTCCCTTTTTTTCTGCCTTGATAAGACTCTCTGTGCTGCAAGTAGCTAAATGTTTGGGGTAGTTTATTCACAGATTTTCAGTGGTCCACACTTAATACTGCTGTTCTTGGTCTAGAGATGGAGTCTGTAACAATGCCTGGCTCTGGAGGGAGCAAAACGTTAGACTCAGGTGCAAGAAAGTTAACTGTGGTTAACCCCCATCTTGGTTTGCGACACAGTTCAAAGCCATGCTTTAGGGTTGATAAACGATTTATTTATTTATTTTTATATTCATATACCATCAGAGTTTCCCGGATGGGAACTCAGGGCGGTTAACAAGGAATAGCAGACAACAAAATACAGAGAAAAAATAGTAACAAGTCATTATTTTCTCGTCTCTCTCTCTCTCTTTTGGCAGCATTTTGAGACTGAAACCCAGGACATCGCTGGGATCGAATGGGCCCCCAACGGTTGTGTGCTGGCAGTATGGGACAGCTGCCTCGAGGTGAGGAAGACTGTCTGGAAGTGTGGGAGAGAAAAGATGTATAGACATCAATGTTCCCTCTCTAAAGCATGCGTGCACGCCTCCAGCCCCTTCCACACAGAGCTTTTCCACCCCCTGCATCCATCGTGAAAGATTTCCGTTCCGGTCCTGACAGAATCCGCCGAGGGGCAGGTGTGCCTGTGTGCACACAGAACGGGGGGGGGGGGATGAAAATTAGAGGGCATGTTGACATATAACAGTGGTTCTCAAACTGTAGGTCCCCAGATGTTTCTGGACTGCAACTCCCAGAAATCCTGGCCAGCTCAGCTAGTTGCAGTCCAGGAACATCTGGGGTCCCACAGGTTGAGAACCATTGAGATATAAGGTAAAGGTAAAGGTTCCCCCTGCACATGCATGTTAGTCGTGTCCGACTTTAGGGGAGGTGCTCATCTCCGTATTAAAAAAGAAGGCTGAGGGGGGGGGATATGATAGTTATGTTTAAATATTTGAAAGGATGTCATATTGAAGAGGGAACAGGTTTGTTTTCCATGGCTTCAGAGACGAGGACTCAGGGCAATGGTTTCAAACTACAGGAAAAGAGATTCCATTTGAACATTAGGAAGAACTTCATGACAGTTAGAGCTGTTCGGCAGTGGAATCTGCTGCCACAAAGGGTGGTGGAGTCTCCTTCTTTGGAGGTTTTTAAGCAGAGGCTGGATGGTCATCTGTCAGAAGTATTGTGATGGGGGTTCCTGCATGGCAGGGGGTTGGACTGGATGGCCCTTGAGGTCTCTTCCAACTCTATAATTCTTTGATTCTGTGATTCTAAGCCATAGAGCCAGTGTGGTGCAAGTCCATGGCCAGGTGGCCAGCATGGCTGCGAGGAAACACTGTTTTTCCTTCCTGATATTTATGGTGGTACCTATTGATCTCTTTGCATTTACGTGCTTTCAAAATGCTGGGTTGGCAGGAGCTGGGGTGAACAGCAGGAGCTCACTCTGCTGCGGGGCATCCGGGATTCAAACCGCCGAGCTGCCAACTTTGCAGCTGACAGTTTCAGAAGCCTTAGTCTGTTGAGCCACCACGCCCCATTGTTTTACTCTATTGATTTCTCCCCACCTTCCAGGTTTGTTTGTTTAGCAAAAGGCTTTTAGAAGCTCTGTGGCACAGTGGTTAAATGCCTGTACTGAGCACATCCAATCTCGCATGGTTTTGGAAGCTAAGCAGGGTCGGCCCTGGTTAGTACTTGGATGGGAGACCACCAGGGAATACCAGGTGCTGTAGGCACCTGGAGTAGGAACTGGCAAGTCACTCCAGGATTCCTGCCAAGAAAACTCCATGGACATGGAGTCATGAAGGGTCGGTCACGACTGTAACGACACAACACAACACAACACAACACAACACAACACACACACACACACACACACACACACACACACACACACACACACACACACACACACACACACACACACACTGCAGGTAAAACTGCTCACGACCTGGGGTTCAATCAGGTTGACTCAGCCTTCCATCCTTCCGAGGACAGTAAAATGAGTACCCAGCTTGCTGGGGGTGGGGGTGGGGGCAATGTGTAGCCTGCATTACTGTAATTAAAAACTGTAAACCGCCCAGAGACTACTTGAACTGCTACGGGACGTTATATAAGCAGAACACTTTGCTTTCTTGCTTTAGCTTGTAGGTAGTCCAGGAGATCATCTCGTGGTTGCCAACGTATGTCTGTGTGGGAGAACTTTCCTTCTGCTTTGCTCAACTTTGAAGGCTTAAATCTGATGATCTTAAAGCTGCCTAAAGCCTACCTTGGCAAGGCAGAGAAAGTTCCTTTAAAAACAAAAAAAAAATACATGCCGTCTCCACGTGTCGCAGTTTGGACACAGATCAGCAATGGGCATGCCTGTAAGGGGAAAGGATGAGATGGAGCGGCATAAAACACCCAAGTGGTTGCTCACGTCGACCATGTAAAAATCTCTTTTTTCCAGTATAAAGTTTTGCTGTACTCACTGGACGGCCGTCTCCTCTCCACCTACTGCGCCTACGAATGGTCGCTGGGCGTGAAATCGATCGCCTGGAGCCCTAGCAGTCAGTTCTTGGCCATCAGCAGCTACGATGAAAAGGTAAACATATGAAGCTCCGCGAGCATTACAGGCGCATTGGTGTTTCCCATTCCTCGTCCTCTTTCTTTCTTTTTAAAAAATCAGGTGCGCCTTCTGAACCACGTGACGTGGAAGACGATCGCCGAGTTAGAGCATCCGGTGGACATCGTTAACCCAAAGATAGTAAGTAGTCAAAAACGAAGAGCCTGGCCCCAAGGCAGGCTTGGGAAATGTGCAAGTCCCACTTGTGTTCTCTATAACCCTTAGAACAGGATCAGGAGACCGGGGTGGGGTGGGGTGGGGGTGTCTCTGTACAGCTGGGGTTACCGGCGAGCCACTTTTATTCACTTTGAAAAAAATCATTCACTTGGGTCACTTTTCCAGGAATATTGGCACTGTTGTCGCTATTTCAGAGATCAAGGCGCCCCCAAGGTGTTCCCAAGACAAATGGAAATGGTGGTTAACCCGGACGATTCCAACAGCATAAAGTTCATTTAGTCACATGATCGGGATGATGGAATCTTTGATGTGATAGGTTAATCCAGCGTTAAATTTTGAAATGTTTAATCTTCTTTGGAAATAAAATAAATAGTTACGCTTTAAATTGTACTGATGTTACATAAGAACATAAGAAGAGCCCTGCTGGATCTGGCCAAAGGCCCATCTAGTCCAGCTTCCTGCATCTCACTCCTTCTTTGGAGGTTTTTAAGCAGAGGCTGGATGGCCATCTGTCGGAAATATTGTGATGGGGTTCCTGCATGGCAGGGGGTTGAACCAGATGGCCCTCGAGGTCTCTTCCAACTCTAGGATTCTATAACATTCTATAACAGTGGCCCCACAAAATGTGTCCGGTAGCGCACGAGACTAGATCTCTGTCTCCTGAGAACACTCCCCTGCATCTGGCCCTTGAAGGACCCTGGTTTTGAGCCTGGAGATGACACATCTCCATCATGGTTTGTCACCTGGGATGGACTTCTCCTCCAGGAATCTGTCCAATCCCCCTTTGGAAGGCATCCAGGCCAGATGCCGTCACCACCTCCTGTGGCAGGGAGTTCCATAGACTTAACAACAGGATCCTTTCCACGGATTTCCAGGTAGCAAATACTCAGAATGAGTTTACTCTTCCCTTCTTCTAGCGGCTCCCTGGGACGGTGCAGCTTGCCGAAGGCCACACAGGCTGGCTTTTCTCCCAGGAGGCCCAGTGTGGGAATTGAACTCTTACTCTCTGGCTCTGGAGTGTTATGCCACTGTGCTCTCCAGTCCCCTCTTTTCTTCGCTAGTTCTGCAGCCTTTCGAGCCCAAGAACGGGCCAGCTAGCTACCGATCCGTTGCAATATTGCCCAAAAGTTTGACTTAGAGGACTCTTCTCTCCAGGTTGTTTATAAGGAAGTGGAGAAGTCCCCGGCGGTGGAGCTGGAGAAACTTGCCTTCCCTCCGACCAAGAAAATGGCCGGCTCCTTGTTCAGCACAAAGAGTAAATGTAAGCGAAAGCCTCTCTTGCGCAGGCCGGCGTGTCTATGGGCCACGGTTGTTCTTTAACCACATGCTGAATTTCTGCAAACGGACGGGATTCCCTTGCCAAGCGAAAGCCTTTCCCTAATTGTTTGCAGAAAACCAGGTAATTGGAGCGAGCAGGATGTGCCGAACGCTCAGAAGTTTTGGAGATGAATTGATTTTCTGTGGATTTCAAGCTCCTCTGTCCCACTCATAAGAACCTAAGAAGAGCCCTGCTGGATCAGGCCAACGACCCATCTAGTCCAGCTTCCTGGATCTCACAGTGGCCCCAACCAGATGCCTCTGGGAGCACACAAGACTAGATCTCAGTCTCCTGATCCCACTCCCCTGCCTCTGGTCCTTGAAGTACCCCGGTTTTAAGCCTGGAGATGACACCTCTCCATCATGGTTTGTCACCTGTGATGGACTTCTCCTCCAGGAATCTGTCCAATCCAATTTTGAAGGTATCCAGGCTAGATACCATCACCACATCTTGTGGCAGGGAGTTCCACAGACTGACAGCACGCTGGATTAAACAAAAACATTTTCTTTTGTCTGTTCTCACTCTCCCAGCCCACAATTTGAGTGGATGACCCCTAGTTCTGGTATTTTGTGAGAGGGAGAAGAGCGTCCCTCTCTCCACTTGACTCATGCCCTGCATTATTTTGTACGTCTCAATCATATCCCCCCCCTCAGACACTTTTTTTTTTTTTTACTCCCGTAAGACCTTTTCTGTAATCTATTGTGAGCTCTGCAAATTTGAATGTTCTTGATACCTTTTTGGAAATACAAGAGAGAATTTGAAGGGGCAGCTGTGATCTTCCTCTGCTGTAAATTTTGAAGACACTGAAACCATTGGGTTTCAAATCAACCCTAGCTGGAAATTTGATTTCAGATTGATTTTTGGATGAACTCGGCTGTTTAAAAAAAAAAAAGCTGTGCAGCTAGATGCTTGTAAAACAGCTTCTGCAGTTATGGGACTAAACCTTTTAAGCCTCCAGCCCATATATCCTGGTGTAAAGCAGCTGTTTTTTCTGAGTATCAAGGATTTTAAAGAAAACAAACAAAAAGTAACACAGCTTAACTGACACTGTTATTCTCTCTGTTCATTTCTGGTTCATTTCCAGATGAAATTGTCCAGCCTCCTGTTTCCTTGCTTTCTGTAAAACCTGCAGTCGATCGGGCAAATCCTAAAATTGGCGTCAGAATGTTGGCTTTCAGTTCGGATAACTGTTTCCTGGCAACCAGAAACGGTTAGTAATCTGGAGACTGATGGAAAATGTGTGTGTGTGTGAGAGAGAGAGAGAGATTGAGCGAATGATTTTGAGGTCCTACATGGCCTCTGGTGTGGCCTCAACAGGAATGCAACCTGCAGGCCGAACTGATCAAAACCGCTATTCCAGTGGTTCTCAACCTGGGGGTCGGGACCCCTTGGGGGGGGGTCGAACGGCCCTTTCACAGGGGGCGCCATGAGCCGATGAAGAAAAAGGCACAAACGGCTTGGGTCTGGAGGAGGAGGAGGGGGAGAAAGAGTTACAGCTTGATAGGTTGGAGGGGATATCAGTCAATGGCACCGGAGGCTGCGATTGGCTGAGGGTGCCTGTAGAGGGAAGTTCTCTCTGGCACCCTGCGGCAGTGGCCTGTCAAAGGGGGCTGGTGGCCTCTCCCAAGCAGGGCAAAGGGGTCACCGCAACATGAGGAACTGTATTAAAGGGTCGCGGCATTAGGAAGGTTGGGAACCACTGCACTATTCCAAACGATGTCATCTCAGGATCTTCCAGCCCATTTTGTTTCCTGCCACAGTCTTGCTAAGTCTAGGAGAAGACGTTTTTCCTGCAAGACCCCTAGCCCTTCCCCAAGGAAGAGCGGAAACTGAGTCATTTATCAGAAGGCTTAGAACTAAGGAGTTTCTCACAAATATTTATGAACTGCTTCCAACCAAAGATTCCCAAGTGATGTCCATCAGTAACCAATTACCTACTATAAAATGAGGGCAGCCTTTGTACTGTTCACACCAAGTTTTATGAACCAAACCAAGGAACCTTGCAAAATAATTAAAAAAAAAAACCAGAATGTTTCCAACATGTGCATCGTTTTAGTGATGCCATCTCAACCAGGAACGAAGGAGCTGAAACAACCTACTTCCTCTTTCAGTGGGAAACATGCAGCCTCTCTCCAAACACGCGTTTCCTCTTTTCCCAGCTAAACCTCCAGCCGCCGTTGTCTTATCGGTGGACTTTCTGGCCGTCGCGTCGGTAGTGGGATGGAAGAGGTTCGCTTGTGCCGAGGCTGTTGGGTTAACACTGTTGTAGGCCAAGGAGCCCGAGCCTAGCAGATGCTGTATCTCAGGCCTGCACAACAGGTAGACCATGGGCTACCGGTAGCCCATGAAGGGTTCAAAAGTAGCCCACCGGCCATCAATAAAAAAAAGTGAGGGGATAAGTTCTCCACCCCTCCCTCCCCCATCCCAAGGACCACCACGGCCCCAGCAAAGTTCTGGGTCTGCCAGCCCAGTGTCTCAGCCGAGCGGGGCAGTTCAAGGGCCATGCAGTGCATTGAAATTGGTTCCCTCCAGAACAGATTAATTGGTTTTCAATGCATTCCTATGGGAAACCGTTGCTCTACTTCCATTTTTTTTAAACTTACGGGCATGTGCTTGGAACGAATAAAATTTGTAAGTAGACGTTGCAGTGCAGTAGCCCTTAGGCACTTTGGGACAGAAAAAGTAGACCTCGGCCTGTTCAAAGTTGAACAGCCCCGCTGTATCTCAAGCGTGTGCTTCCCCCCCTTTGCACAGATAATCTTCCCAGTGCTGTCTGGATTTGGGACATCCAGAAGATGAAACTGTTCGTTGTCTTAGAGCATCTGTGTCCCGTCCAGCTGTTCCAGTGGGACCCCCGCCAGTCCCGGCTTGCCATTTGTACTGGAAACAGCCGGGCGTACCTCTGGTCTCCAGGAGGATGTGTGTCGGTTCAGGTGCCAATGGAAGGTAAGAATCTCCCCACTGCTGTGCCCGGACTGAGGCTCGCCTGCTCGCTCTGCTGGTCCATGTGCCCCGAAGCGTGTGCTGATATGTTCCAGCTTGTCTCCAGGACAACATAATGCTGTTAAACAGGTCTCAGCCCTAAGGAGGGAATATTTTGCAGATCCCAGTTTCAGCAGAGCGCCCTGCACCTTACTTTTACCTGCTAGAACGCCCAGAGGAACGGAGGGCCTCCTACACGCTTGCTAGATGCAATGCCATTCCATCCACGGTGTTGTGTGGGAGATTCAATAGGACTGATTATAACGATAGGTGTTGCACTTGTGCACTTGGTGGGGTGGAATCACTCTCTCATATGGTTTTGCACTGTCCTCTTTATGATCACTCCCGTAAAAAAACTCCTTGACCCACTTCTCCTGAAGAAGAGGCAGTGTTCAGATACTGATATACTGAGGTTTTTTTCTGTCATCAGAAGACTCTTGTGGTGATAGAAAATGTGGCAACTTTCTTAACCCAGCTGGTCAGGGCCCGCAGGCAGAGATGCTCCGGTTAGTTAACTCTTTAACTTATTATTACTGTTGTGATTTATGCTGAACTTGTGTTGTTAAATTTATGTATGCCAATAAAGGCTGATTGATTGAATATTTTGATATTATGCCCAGCAGCATTCTAGCTCGATTGGTAGCCTGCAAGCTCCAAATTTGACGGCGATTTATTGTTTAAAGCGGAGTTTGTATCAGAAACCTTGGTTTCTATTTTTAATTCTGCTAGAATTTGCTCCTCCGCATACCGGGACGCAGGATGATTTTATAAATAAATAAATAAATAGATAGATAGACAGATGTGCAGTCCTCACCTTTCCAGTTTAAATAGATTCCAGGGACCCGTAACAAGAAGAACCCTGGTTTTTCTTAGGCATGATTAGAAAGTGCATATGGTGGAGTTATCTCCACCCCCCAGCCTCCTATCTGTGGAGGGCGCAGTCTGCAGAGATAACAGTGTGGCTGTCTGCAGAAGCTCTCCACTTGGACTCTGGTTTTCCAGGCTCCTGGGGTCCAGCAGAGAAGCCCCGGCGAAGACTCTTCCTCTGGAGGAGGAAAAGATTTGTTAGTAAGATGGGTTTGCTTCCTGTTGGCAGGCGACTTCCAGGTGACGTCTCTGTGCTGGCACTCCAGCGGCGACGCCGTGGCGCTCCTAAGCAAAGATAATTTCTGCGTGTGCTACTTGGAGAACCAGGAAGGGGACGTGAAGTAGCTGAGCAAAGCGAAGTCAAAATGGACCCGTTGCATTTGTGGCGTGGTTTCTTCGGCCAAGCGGCCGCTTGGATCTGCTGGCGAGCCTTGCGTTGCATGAAAGGACCTGTCCTTTAAAACCTGCGTGTCGATCTCGGAGTGAGGTATGGAAACGCTGGTACGGGTGCATTTTTAAAACCAGTGATTGGGGAATATATATTAAACGACAGGAGACAAGCATTTGAACCCTTGGCACCGCTTCTAAACATATCTTGAAGGGTGTGTGTGTGTGTTTTGTTTTGTTAAGGTGTGAAGAGACTGCTTAGTTTGTTTTGAAAATTTCAATAAACACGTTTCTTTAAGACTTTGCTAAAACAAGGCCGCTTTTAGGGCCAGGGGTCACATTCCGCATCCAGCGTTTTTCCCAGCGACTGTGTCCTGTTCTCTCGTTCTAAGCACGAGCCGTGAAGTCCCGTCGGCCTCTGAAGATGATGGGTTGTGGAAGTCAAGGAGAAGCAGGTCAGAAGGGATAAGTACCATGCCGTTTGCTCAAGGGGGTGGCGGGGAACCAAGCAGACTATTTACCACATCTCCGTGTACATACCTGATGAGGGCCCATCAGAGTCACATCGGGTTATGTCGGAGAAGGGGCCAAAAACGTGGATCGAGGAACGGGGCAGTGCCGATGCCAGGAGAAGCCTCCAAAGAGGACGGCAGCCTTTGAATCGGGGCCAAGTCCTACTTGGCAGAAAGAGTGCGTAGCCTGCTTTTCCAGTGGACGCCGTTGTCTCTGATGACGTGGCATTGCATCCGTTGCTTTTTGTGTGTGTGTGTGTGTGTGTGAATGTAGTCCTTCAACAAAGATGGCACTGATAGAAAGGCCGACATGGGAAACTGGGGAGTAGGAAGCCATGCAGAGACTGTGGCCAACCGTTGGGAGAAGGGCTGGGCTGCCTAGTAGTGAGAGCACATGGGAACGCATGAGAGCACACAAGAATAGTGTGCCCTTTGATTTTGACACACACACACACACACACACACACACACACACACACACAGCGCAAAAAAAACCACCCATAAGCCATGATGATCCCATCTGTCATAAGATGTGGGCGGGTTTAAGATTCACACTGACCAGGTTTATTAAGCTTAATATCCATCCAATAAAAGTACATGCTATCGGTTTTGCATTACAGCACTGTATCATTTGACACATACTTTCTCTGAGAGAGAGAGAGAGAGAGAGAGAGAGAGGCTTTCAAACAGTGAACATCAGAAAATATTGGATTATTTGGACCTGCTGACAGCTCGATTAGAATCTGTAGAAAGACTTAAGTGGTCAAGAGAGAGACATTGGTGCATGTATAACGGGCGGTGGAGGTGGTAGACGGGGCGGTACTGTTGTCTCTCAAGACAACAGCATCTCTTGGCTGATGGAACGGCTAAAAAAACCCTTTTACTTGCTTCCGTAACAGACAAGGCAGAGCTTTTAAAATACCCTCATATATACATTGCATGCAGTCCTCTGGATTCCTGCCATAAAACCCCTGTGTAATACGCCCAAGCGTCATGTTTTTTTCACATATGCCTTAGAAAAAGAGAGGGTGTTGATTTCCTTTTAATTAAGGGGATAACTGTGTCTCTCCTTCGTGTTTGGTTTATAAGGATCCTTTGGTGCTCTTAGTCGGATTCAGATCTCCAAAAGCAAAAGAAAAATGTAGAAAGCTAATCAAAAGTTCCCTTTTCCTATACACACACACAAAAAACCTTGATTCTATGTGGCAAAATAATAATAATATGAAAGCAAATCATCATTGCATGGGTGTTCACAGTGAAACTTTTTTTTTCCCTTATGCAACCCGGAGCCATCGTTAGATGGGTCTTAAGCTACACGGGCTTCTTTAAAAGCAAAAGCCATTGCTCTAACCTTGTTTCCGCTCAAGGGTACCGTCTTGAGAACTCTATGCAGGGACTTAACCGAATTCAATCAAAGCAGTTCACATTTGTTAGGTCGTTCACACCGCAGGCTTTCCCTTAAAATCGCAAGAGAGGAAAAGAGAGAAAGGAAGTATTTATCCCGACACGACAGAATCTCAACAGTGCGTACAGGAGAGGTTGGCGAACAGCAGTACATTTACAGGGGCGGGGCGGGGGAACAACTGTAAGCATGCTCCGAAACATACTGGTGCCGTATGGTGAGACGCGTTAGAGGAGGAGAGAATACCACCGAGAATATTATAAAGAGTATACCGCCGGTAACCCACGTGCTAACCCGTGAAAGGCCTCGAGGGACGAAAGGTTTTCTCTGTGCCTTTCTCTTTCCTCCTCCTCCTCTTCTTGATTTCTTCCCGCGAGGGGCTTGCTAGGTAGGGGACTCCATTCCTTCGTGGACGCCGGCTGGCTTCAGAACCCGATTTTGCCTCGTGTCATCGAGTACCCCAGCTTGGCCTCGTTGTTGATGAAGGACATCAGGCCCACATAGGTCTCTATCAGAAGGGGACGTTCCAGGAGAAGGACGCCGTTGGCCCTGCCCGGAAGAGGGCAATCTTTGTGGGCCTTCTTCACCGCTTGGATCAGCTGAGTTTTGAAGTTCTCCAGCTGTCAAACACAAAACCCTCTTGATTAACTATCTTACCAATCGGGAAGGAAAGTACCGTTTTTATTATCGTGATCGCATCTCTTGTGCTGGATCCCAGAATGATTCCAGCTGGCTTGGTGCTGCTGTTGACAGCACCCCATAATACCACCCCATTTTACCTAGAATCCTAGAGCTGGAAGAGACCTCAAGGGCCATCTAGTCCAACCCCCTGCCATGCAGGAATCCCATCACAATATTTCTGACAGATGGCCATCCAGCCTCTGCTTAAAAACCTCCAAGGAAGGAGACTCCACCACCCTTTGGGGCAGCCTATTCCACTGCCGAACAGCTCTAACTGTCATGAAGTTCTTCCTAATGTTCAAATGGAATCTCTTTTCCTGTAGTTTTTTGCCATGAGTCCTATAGTCTGTGAAACCATAGAAAACAAACCTGTTCCCTCTTCAATATGACATCCTTTCAAATATTTAAACATAGCTATCATTTCCCCTCTCAGTCTTCTTTTTGAAAGGCTAAACATTCCCAGTTCCCTAAGCCGTTCCTCATAAGACATTTCCTCCAGACCCTCGACTGTCCTGGTTGCCCTAGTTTAAAAGTTCTTAACTGCCCAGCGCTAAAGCTTAGATGGTACAGCAGGACCCCTGCTTATCTGTTGGTTATCCACCATCTTAAAAAAATACATTAAAAATCCTAGAAATATATGTATTGTATTTCTCAAGATGAAGTTACCAGATCTAGCCACAAGAAGGAGCCAGAGACAATGCTATGTATTGCCTCCCCTAGAAAAATATACTGTATTTTATGGTCTATAAGATGACCCCATGTATAAGATGACCCCCCGCAATTTTCCAGCCCGAATTACTGTTTGGTTTGCTAATTGGTTTACTTCCGTGTATAAGACAACCCCAAAATTTTAGTCTAACAGTTTTAGTAAAAAATATACAGTGGACCCTTGTATAACAAACCATTGGTATAACATAAAATCTGTACAACATAAAAATTTTGGAGATAGGGGAAATTTACTTAACGGAATCGTCTATGGGGCGAATCCGTACAACATAAAAATGGTCGCCAATTAGGGATTACTCTGTTTTCAAGTGCATTCCTCTGGGAAATTTGTATAAAAGAAAATTTGCTTAACAATTTCATTTGGAATGAATTAATTCCTTTATACAAGGTGCCACCGTAGTCTTATTTCACAGCTGACTTCCCAAGCCTTAGAGCAGTGGTTCTCCACCGGTGGGTCCCCAGAGGTTCCTGGACTGCAACTCCCAGAAATCCTGGCCAGCTCAGCTAGCGATGAAGACTTCTGGGAGTTGCAGTCCAGGAACACCTGGGGACCCACAGGTTGAGAACCACTGCCTTAATGTGTCTGCTCTATAGAGGATGATGAATGTTCATCCTAAGAGCTGGAAGGCCTTCCTCATTTTAACCGTCCACCCAAAGAACAAGCTTGCTTTCAGGATGAAGTCGCGGGGTAGAGGGCCCCTTACTTGGCAAAGGGAGGCGATCTTCTCGTCGGCCCCTGCCATGGGGTGTTCCGTAAAGGTAGCAAAGGGCACGTTCGTGGACCACGGGTTCCACCGGTTGATGAAAGAGGCACGGCTTTGCTTGTCCCACTGGATTCTGATCCCCATGCCTTCTCTCCTGAAATAAAAAAAGGGGGGAGTAAAACAGAGAGAGGTCTTTACTCCTTTGAGCTCTACTGCTCACTTCCGTAATTTCTAACACAAAAGAGAAGTGACCTTCAGGCATTTTAAAGCTATTAAGAAAATTTGACAGGTGCACATCAAGGAGCCACGAAACTCAGTATTCGTGTTCATTCGTTCTGTATTCGTGTTCATTCGTTCATTTTGAGAGGAACGGCCATATTCTCGAGACAACCGACACGCCAGAACCCAAACCAGCCCCCCGCCGGAGAACTCACTTGTTCAAGGACTTTGGAGGGAACTCAAATTCTCCCACCGAAATGGTGTCGACGGCATTCAGCGAGATTCGGGTGACTTGCTGGCACTGCAGGCTGATGAAATCGTACTTGCAGATCAATAAGGACCAATCGGTGATCAGCACCAGCCGCTCCTTCTCGTTGTTCCAGTGGTCAATTCTGGCAGCGGCGGGGCAAAAAAAAAAAAAGGCGAGTCAGTCCAGTTCCGTCCTGATGTCTCGCGTCCCCCAAAACCGGAAACAAAAGGTGTAGCAAGCAGAACAGTTGCATTGTTCAGTTCTTTCAAAGGAAGAATATAATCCTGATCAAACTTGAATGCAACACCAGCATTTATAGGAAGCAAGCTGTTTGTGACACGGGTGATTTAAGTCCTCAGAAGTAAAGAGACCTCATACCGAAAGCAAGAAGAACCAACCGATAGCTTTAAAAATTATTATTAAAGGAACTTTAATAAGCCCCCTATCTCTGGAGGAACCCAAGAGGAAACAGCGATCGTAAAACTGTTTAGAAAATCTTGGATAGTTGAATGATCCCGGACCAGGCCTAGGCAGGCAACTCGGATCATCCTGAGTCTGAGATCACCTCTCGAAACAAGACACCTACTGTTGATTTTTGGATTCTTATCTGCACTTTTTCTGCCCGTATCCACAAAGTGGTGGCACCTAACCCTGACGAAGCAGCATCTTTGGAATGCTAGCCAGCAATTCATTGGATTTTTAATTTTTAAATTCATTTATTTAGTGGTCTATTAAATAGTATCACTAGATCTTCCATGAGTGTGATCTTAAGGCCCACATGGCCTTTTCACAATTCTTTCTGGGCTTTGCAAGACACCCCTGACAGCAGCACCTCCTGCACGATCGCAGGGACACTCGACTCCAGCTGCGAGGGCCCTCATAATCGGTCAGAAGTGAGGCAAACTGTAGAAACATCCCTGCTTACGTTCGCCAGGTGGAAAGCATGGGTTTTTGCCTGAATTTGGCTTTCGTTGGCTCCTTCTTTCTCGGCAAATAAAACAAATGATAAGCCCTCGGCCCCAGCCCCTCAGTCAAAGAAAGAAAGAAAGAAAGAAAGAAAGAAAGAAAGAAAGAAAGAAAGAAAGAAAGAAAGAAAGAAAGAAAGAAAGAAAGAAAGAAAGAAAGAAAGAAAGAAAGAAAGAAAGAAAGAAAGAAAGAAAGAAAGAAAGAAAGAAAGAAAGAAAGAAAGAAAGAAAGAAAGAAAGAAAGAAAGAAAGAAAGAAAGAAAGTCTGTGTTTCAGAGGCGGAATGGATGGTGGCAAGAGACAACCCCAGAATAACTGGGCTGTAAAATTCCAACCATGCTGCAAGGAATCAAGCCTGGACTCTCACCGTTTGCCACCCGAGTTGGAGATCACCCATGGAAACTCACTTGGTACAGATATCTACCATCCATTTGGGAATGTTTTATCTACAATTCTCCCCGCGCTATCCACGAAGTGGTGGCGCTCAGCCTGACAAAGTGGCACCTCCACAAAAATCTGCAGCTTGATGGATTGTTTTTTTTTTTTAAAGGCCCTATAAAAAGTTATTGGCCACCCACATATTTTTTTTTCATTGTATTATCTTTTCCTAATCCCTTCCCCAGTCCTCCAGAAGCTTTTGTTTGGCAATTTCCACAAACCCTCTTCCAATCAGCTGCTTGGACTAACGCTGGGGTGCATTTTATAAAACCAGAAGCGTCCAGGCGTCTCCATGTTGTCCAGCTTTCCGTCAAGAGTGTTCTTTTTTAACAGGAAAGAGCTAGAAAGGGAGAGCTTGGCCCTATTTATTCGTAGGAGGCTTTTGAAGAGGCCACTGGGCACATTGGATTCAAAACCTCTTTGAGAACGAGTCTGTCCGGTTCCTAGGCTGGCCGTACAACGGGAATGCAATACCAAACCACCCACTGTTTTCATCTCTCACGCTACGTCTGGCAGCTCGGGGTGGTTAGTTTCCTTTATTTTTAAAGTGCCTGTAACGAAATAACTGCCAGGTAAACTCCTGCCCAACCACGAGATTCTTTCAGGCAACTTCCTCGTTGGCTCTGAACTTCGGAGGCCAAGTCAGTTCTAAGACATTCAAGCCCTCTTTTGTTGCAAGAAGAGGGAAGAACTACCGTGTTTCCCCGAAAATAAGACACTGCCTTGTATTTATTTTTTTCTCAAGAAGACACACTAGGGCTTATTTTCAGGGGATGACTTACTTTTATTAAGTATAATATGCTTGAATGTCAGCCCTGCACACAACCATAGCCACGCCCATGACTCGGTTATATTATCAGGGTAGGGCTTATATTTAACAAATGCATAGAAATCCTGCTAGGGGTTATTTTTGGGAGAGGTCTTATTTTCAGGGAAACAGGGTAGGTCTGATAGTCATGTACTGTACTTACTCAGTCAGCAGCCAAACACTCTGGACTTCTCCGTCTTCGGCGGGCATCACCACCGCTCGGATCTCATTGACAGCCTGTTCTATCGTTCCTGGCTAAATTTTAAAAAGAAGAAGAAACACCATTTTTTCTCTCTCCCATCTCATCCATTTGACAGAGCCTTCCTGCTGCGAGTTTGAGGGGAAAGTGTGCGCTTTGAATGCTGACGATGAGAATTTTCTGATAAAGCATTAGTTGGCTTTGCTGAAGACAAGATACATTATGTCGGCAGCCTTCCCACTGTCTACCAGGGAGGTTGCAACTCCGTTCAGAAAAATAAAGCAGATCCGGAGCAAATGAAGCCGATGGGTTTGCATTCTACCAAGGCTCTTGACAGTACGACAAGCACAAAGGACTAAAGCTGATGGGTGAAATGCATTAAAGAGGAACTTAACAGCTGGGCCACACTGTTGCTTTTTTCTTTAACACTGCTGCACCCAAGGCCAAAACGGCTACGATGCCATCCGGAAGATGACGACGAATAGGCCTGAAGTATCCCGGTGGACATAAAGCTGGGAATAAACAATAAGGAACAGAAAGCCAAAAGCTGGTCTGAATCATTCCAGTATATGCCTTTCAGCATTATAGCCAGCTGTTTTGGAACATCTGGACTGCTGTTCCAATGGCGTCCAGTTCTCTCGGAGTGAAACCAGTTCTGTTGTGTCGTCTCTCGGCGGCACAGATACAAAAGCCACCCTGACAACTCGGGAGGACAAAGGATGGACCTCCGGGTTGCAACTATGGAACCGCCAGCCCGGCTAAACCATTGCCTCTGCTGCCCAAGAGTGATGGGATTCGGAGTCCAGAAAGACCCGAAGAGCTTTGTCCTGCCCACTCCCCTGGCAGAAAGAATCTGCAAATCAAGTCCTGGTGTTAACCCAGCTTGAGAGAGTCTCCATCTTTCAGAAGGAAATGAACCAGCTGGCCTGATCTCCTCCCTGCGTGAAGGAACCGAGAGCAAATCACCCAAAGGAGAGTGGAAATGGTAGGCTGGTCTGCCCACACACACACACACAACACAAAGGAACAGCTTTTCACGTGGGCTGGCCCTAAAGCCATGTAGGGCTTTTCCTACATAACAAATGGGGCTTTGAAGAGGTTCCAGAATTAGCCGGGCAGACACGGAGTAACATTTTCCAGAAAGGGAGCTTCTGAAAATACGCTGGTGCCCAAATTTTGCTCCCCCAGCCACGATGCAAAGCAGGAATCCCGAACTGCTTGCTCCTTCTCCGTGCACATTTTTTTTAAATTCCCCCAACAGGGGCACACGCCGGAGTGGAGAGGGCATTTAAACTTCCTTTCCAAAGATCCTTTAGCTTATGTGTCGCCCTGGGCCAGGCATCTCCAAACCATGCTGCCAAGGAACTCCATCTCCTGAACCCTCAAACCCAAATGCACGGGGGGGGGTACCCCCCTTGTGACCTATATCAGGTCCCCCTAACAACTGGACCCAGGTTCCTCTTTCTCCCAGCTAGCCCAGAGACTGCAGGTTACACCGGCTGCAAGCTCTTTTGGCCTTGGGTGGCCTGCCAGAGGTGGGACTACAACTCCCATCCTCCTCCGCCACGAGCTGTAGTGGCAGGGCCAAGGAACACACCTGTGTGTGTGTGTGTGTGTGTGTGTGTGTGTGTGTGTGTGTGTGTGTGTGTGTGTGTGTGTGGTGTCTCTCTGTGTGTGTGTGTGTGTGTGTGTGTGTGTGTGTGTGTGTGTGGAGAGACCTCCACCTCGGAGCCTCTGAAGGCAGCTTTGCAAAGACTTCTGAACCTCTCTCTCGCCCGGAGCCTGCCCCACGGACTGGCAAAAGGATAATAGGCTATGTAGTCCACGCATGCCTTCTAGAGCTGAAGCGATGGCAAGAGCAGGAGTTCCCGAGCCTCCCACGCCTACCTGTGGGGTAAAGAGCACTCACTAAGGCAGGCACGTCCCAACTTCGGCCCTCCTGACGTTTTGGACCCCAACTCCCAGAATTCTAAGCTTAGATGGACCGTGGCAAAGGACTGCGGGAGTTGCGGTCCAAAGCATCTGGAGGGCCGAAGTTTGGACAGGACTAATGTGATTATGTTTAATATATATATAGATAGATAGATAGATAGATAGATAGATAGATAGATAGATAGATATATGCGAAAAGGGGACACCCCTGGAAGCGCACAAAAAACTCCATGCAAGGCTTCCCCACCATGACGGAAGGCTAGGAGAGCCTCCACTCGCAGGAGCAGTCTACCTTGGGGGGGGAGGGGAGGGGTTGAGCGAAGGGGCGGGGCGTAAGAAGGGGCGTGTCCTCTTCTTCCCCCCTCCCTCCTCCCCTTACCCGAAAGACGAAGTACTCTTTCATCCGTCCGGAGCGGGTGGGGTTGCGGACGGCGACGGGCCGCAGGGTCTGCCTGGGGGGCATCAGGAGCGAAGAAGCCGAAGAAGGCGAGAGGCCTCCGGGCGGCGTGAAGGGCACCTCGGCCTCGGGCACCACCACCAGCGCCGCCGCCTCTCCCGGGACCGAGAAGGAGGAGGCGGAGGCGGAGGAAGAGCCGCCGCCGCCGCCGCCGCCGCCCTCCACCGAATCCCGCAGGTGCAGCATAGCCTCCCCCTCGGCCACCTGCCCCGAGCGCGGCTCAGGGCGCGACTGACGGGCGCCAGCCAGGCCCTCGGCTACGCCCCTTCCCCGGCCACGCCCCCTCTCCGGCCACGCCCCCACCGCCCGCTCGCCCAATGGCGTCCTCGCCAAAGGGGGGGAAAAGGGGGCGTGGAGAAAGAGGGAGGAGGAGGAGGAGGAGGAGGAGGTAGGGAAAAGCGTAGACTTTTTCTGGAAGAGGAGCTTCTTCCCCTCTCGCAGAGCTGCTGGGCAGTTTCCGGGCGGAATGGGTAGATTTTTTTTTTCCCCACGTGCTTCCCACCAGTTTCATCTCATTTCCCCCCCCACCACCACCACCTTGGTTTTTTTTTTTCCCAATCTACAAATCCATCCTATAACCTCGTTGACTTTTGATTTATCTCTCCGTCCCGATCTGTGTTTCTAATCTATTCTGTTTACTTTGGAGAGGAATCAGAAAGAGGATAAAATGAAATAAATAGAAGAATGAATGCTGCTATTCTTGGAGCATGAAAAATTTTAGAAACTCCATTTTTTAGATAGATAGATAGATAGATAGATAGATAGATAGATAGATAGATAGATAGATAGATAGATAGATAGATAGATGTTTGAGAAACTCCAGTTTATATCTATCTATCTATCTATCTATCTATCTATCTATCTATCTATCTATCTATCTATCTATCTATCTATCTATCCCTTCCTTCCTTATCTATCTATCTATCTATCTATCTATCTATCTATCTATCTATCTATCTATCTATCTATCTATCCCTTCCTTCCTTATCTATCTATCTATCTATCTATCTATCTATCTATCTATCTAGAGAAAAAAGGATCTACTGATAACACTGTTGTACCTAATTTAATTTAATCTAGCCTATGTATCAGCTTTCGTAATGCTTCACCTATAGCAGATTGATATCAGATTATGAATTCATTTAGTATCTGAATAATTCACTGTTTTAAGCTTTAGCGTTACGTTTTACTGATTCAACCTGCCTTGGGCCCTTTCCAGGAGAAAGGGGTGGTGGTAAAAACATTTTAAATGAATGAATGAATAAATAAAACCAACAGAGTTTGGAAATGTTGCAGAGTTTGGAAAGTTAGGCATTCCAAGGAGGAGGATGCTGGCATATATGGCTTTTTATTATTTTCCCGCTCTGTTGACATGTGTATTTAAAAAGATAGAATGCATATGTTTATCTTTTATTTATTTATTTATTTATTTATTTATTTATTTATTTATTTATTTATTTATTTACAGTATTTTCTTTTAGAGTATTTTACCCCACCTTTCTCCTTGGAAGAGGACCCAAGGTGGCTTACAGTAATGATGGACAATATACAGTCCAGTACAATTAAGACATATTCAAGTATTGAGAAGAACAGGGAATTGAGGGACACCTCACAGCATTAAAAGACAACATAAAGTTACAAGAAAATGTGAGCACTTAAAGAGAAAGTAAAAATTCTACGTAAAAGTTACGAGTGATAGAAACTAATATTGAAAACATAGTGTCAATGCAAGCACACAAGGTTATAAGTGGTTATAAATACAAAGTCTATGTGATCATGTATGGTAGATTCATATACAGTAAAACACACAAAATAGGTAGACCATTTTCCTATACTTCTGGTGAGGGAAAGCATTTTATGTGCATATTGTTTATATACCACAGTCGAGAGAAGGAAGGGAAGAAATGTATCTGTATATGTTTCCAATTACATGGTTGTATTTTTCTATTCAAACAGGGAGACACATTGTATATATTCAGTTATAAACATTTTTCCATCTCTCTTACCATCAAAAGAGGAATCCAGAGAATTTTATATGCATCTGTTTATGGTTTCTTTTCTGTATCCGTCTTCTAAGAGAGAGAGAAAATAGCAAATTGCTGTGCAAATATTTGTGATTTGTCCACCACCACCACCACCCTTATCTGTTCTTCTTGGTGACGTCATCACTCATAGAATTTTGCCCAGCAGTGAAAAAGGGGAGAAAGTTCTGGGCAGATTTTTTTGCAGCTAAACTTTAAAAAGTTTAAGAAGAATCCCAGCATATTTTGATATGGCTCCATCCGGATAAAGCTGTTTTAGTTAAATGTACGTGGAAGTTAGGTGGAGAGAAATGATAATCTCTTAAAGGAGGTCCCAGTGGGGGTTGGTTCTCTGAAATGTACCTGATTGATCTTCAATTCTCTCATTTTTTCTCTCTGTCTACAATGCACCCATTATATAGAGATGTGCTTCTGTTTCAGGCCCACAAGAGGGAGCTCGCCGCTTAAATAGTTTGAGGGGGAGGAATTTGTCTCACAATAAGATTTGTAAAGTATTTCCCACTCCCCTGTTCTTAATTTTCTTTCTGGTGTTCTTCCACTCCTGAAAAAAATGCAGTTCATTTAGGCTCTGCTGTATATAAATACATTGTAATCTCACCTTTTCCAGCACGCACAGGAAACGTGAGCGGGAGAGAGCTGGCGCGAACACAGAAGTGTAATATATAAATACGAGATTTTCCGGATTGTATTCCCCAATCATCTGGAGGAGTCTTTTATCCAAGGCTGCAAAATGGCCAGATTACCTTTCTGTGTCTCAGAAATTGGAAAGCTGCATTTGTTGCATTGGACCGTCTCCTTGTAGGTTCTGTACTGCTATTTTTGTTTCTTCTTCAGTAATTTTGAATGCTGCAAGTGTCCCGAATTCTTGTACAGCTCTACTTTGTATAAAGGAATTACAGTGGTACCCCGATTTAAGAGCAGCTCGATTTAAGAGCAATTCAATTTAAGAGCAGAAAACTGTTGGCATTTTAACTGCCGACTTACAAATTTTAGATATGGTCTGCTCAACTTAATTTTTTTAACTTATTTTTTTAATGTTTTAGATAGGTACCCGACTTAAGAGTAGTTCGACCTAAGAGTATGCACTTGGAACAGATTAAACTTGTAAGTTGAGGTACCACTGTAATTCGTTCCAAATGAAATTCTGTTCAGCCAATTTTCCTTTGTACAAATTTCCCACAGGAATGTACTGAAAACGGATTAATCCCTAATCACAAACTTTTTTCTGTTGTACGGATTCACCCCATAGGCGATTCTGTTCAGCGATTTCCCCCTATCTCCAGAATTTTTTTTTCCTTTAAGCAGATTTTCTGTTAAACAAACTGTTCGTTATAGGAGGGTCCGCTGTATTTTAAGAATTCTGTTTTGTAGTCGGTTTGGATGGTGGAGAACCTGTGTCTCTGATTAAAGCAGTCTCTTCTCGCCACAAAAGTCCACCGAAATGATGGCTCCAACCAGCTGATTGAGTGAACACCAGGCTCATACTATTGGGAGAGACCTCACAACCTGTCATTACCCCATCCCTTTTCAGCGTGAAGGATGGACCTTCCTGGAACCTTCCGATGCCAACCAAGGGTTGTTATTTTTTTAAAACTCAACTTGTCCATCTAGGACAGTGTTGGCGAACCTATGGCACGGGTGCCAAAGGTGGCCCTCGGAGCCCTTTCTGTGGGCGTCTGACATCGCCCCTTCACTGCCACCTGTATTCAGGTTAAATTACTGTATTGGCACTTTGCAAAAAAAAATTAGTGGGTTTTGAATCGCAGTTTGGACACTCAGGCTCTAAAAGATTCGCCATCACTGATCTAGGAATTTCTACCCTTTGTTTAGGTGAAGCTGTCTTTCTTCAGCACACACGTGCTGGGCGGTTCTTGGACACAATCCAAAAAGCAAGGGAGGGCAAACTCTTTCTTGTGTGCATGCATGGGTTCCAAGCTGTCAAGCCGGAACAGATTTATAGCCACCCTAAGAGGGATTTTAAGGTAACTGAGATTAACTCTCAATCAGCGTATGCAGAGATGAGGTATTTCAGGAGCGGTTTTACCCAGACCACTCCCCGAGTTAGTTTCCATGGCCGAGCAGGGATTTGAACCCTGTTTGCCGGAGCTCTGGTCTGTCCCTCTACAGACCTGGGATTTGGATCCAGCCCTTTCTTAGACTACTAAAATTAAAAACAAACAAACCAGAACATAAGAACAGCCTTGCTGGAACAGGCCACGGCCCATCCCATCCGGCATTCTGTCTCACCCAGCGGCTCACCATTTGCTCAGGGTATTCCCAAGCAGATGTCTCCACCTGCTTACGATTCCCTGCAAATGGCACTGAGAGAGATCTCCTGCCTCTCTCCAACCCAGAGGTTGTCCTTAGGCATCCACCATAGTGATAGCCATGGAGACCCTTGTTCTCCATGAACTTGTCCGATCCTTTCTTAAAGCTGTCCAGGCTGACCGCTGTCCCCACTTCTTCTGGCAGGGAGTTCCACAGACCAGTGATTCTCTGGGGGGGAAGGACTTTCTCTTATCTGTTTGAGATCTAGCACCCAAAAGTTTCATGGAGTGCCCCCTAGTTCTGGTGTTTCTTGGAGTGTTTCACAGATCTAGCTTCCAACTGCCAAGAGGTCTTCATCAGACTTAAGTAGCACAGATCTGCCGATGGCAGATATCAGGGTGTGTGTGCGGGCGTGGAAAAGTTTCAAACCCATGTCTCAATGTCCGTGCCAGGACCTTCTTTAGAAAGATCTGATCTATTTTTATTCATTTATTTTTACATTTTTATATCGCCCCAATTTTTCCAAAGGAACTCTGGGCGGCTTACACTGAGACCCATGCATAGTCGTTTAAAATCGAAGCAGGCAGATCATAAATCAAAGACAATAAAACAATTAAGTTTTATTTACAGTGACCCTGATGCTTCCATCATCTTCTGAACCTTTGTGATGCTCTTTTGATTTGACTTTTCAAGTCCTTGAGGAGGAGGGGACAGGATCTGTTCTCGACCATCCCAGCATGCATTGTGTATGGGCTCAAGCTACCTGATTTTGCCTGAACATTGGGGGGGAAAAACTTCTTAACTGTTAGAGCCGGATGACGACGGAACCCATGACCTCAAGTGCTCCAACGCAGGAGGCATTCAACAGAAGTCAGCAGTGTGATGCGGCAGCCAGGAAAGCCAATGTGATTCTTAGTTGCATCAACAGAAGCATCATGTCTAGATCAAGGGAGATGACAGTACCACTCTATTCTGCTCTGGTCAGACCCAACCTGGAGTACCGTGTCAAGTTCTGTGTGCCTCAATTTAAAAAGATTTATGTTGACAATCTTGAACGGCTCCAGACGAGGGCAACCAAAATGATTGCGGGTCTGGAGGAAATGTCTTACGAGGAGTGGTTTAGGGAGCTGGGAATGTTTAGCCTTACCAAAAGAAGACTGAGAGGGGATATGATAGCTACGAATATTTGAAAGGATGTCACATTAAAGAAGGGACTGGTTTGTTTTCCATGGCTTCAGAGACTAGGACGCAGGGCAATGGTTTCAAACTACAGGACAAGAGATTCCATTTAAACATTAGGAAGAATTTCATGATGGTTAGAGCTTTCCGGCAGTGGAAGATGTTGCCCCAAAGGAGGGTGGTGGAGTCTCCTTCTTTGGAGGTTTTTAAGCAAAGGCTAGATGGCCATCTGTTGAGGCTACTGTGATGGGGGTTCCTGCATGGCAGGGGGTTGGACTAGATGGCCTTTGAGGTCTCTTCCAACTCTAGGATTCTATGATTCATTGGCCAGGTCTGCTTAGATTCCTGCCTTGAGCAGGGGGTTAGACTAGATGGCCTTAGAGGACCCATCCAACTTAATTATTCTAAAATTTGATTTTTTTTTTTTTTTTTTTTTTTTTTTTTTTTGCAGATTGCTTCCTAGGGGGAAAAGCCAGCCTGGATACCCTTGGTCAAGCTGCACAGTCCCAGGGCATCCCAGGAGAAGGGAATGGGGAATTTCTTCTGAGTGTTCTGGATGGGGTTGCCCCTAAATGTCAGGACTGACTCAAGGGCCCATGATTATTTACTTAGGCAGATGCCCCTGTTCAGAAATAGCTCATGCGTGCTTTATGTGGAACAACGACAGCCTTGGGACCCCAAATGGACATTGGTGGTAGCTATTCCACTTCCTGAAACAAAATTCCCATATGCATTCTGCTTTCCCAAACAAGGCACTCACTTTCCATACACTGTTCCCAAGTCACGCCAAGGCTAATAAATATGAAGCACTTCCAGCTTAGTTTGCATTTTTGCTTTTCAAGCTGAAAAAAATATATCTTAATGTTTGTTGCAGGTGGAGAGCTTTTTTCCCCTCCGTCCAAGTATGACGTAGCAGGGGAGGGCGATCCACCGCTACCAGTAAAAGTATTCTGCAGAACGTCTAGGCCAAAAAGTCATCTAAACAAACAGAATAAGGAATACCAGCAAAAACTAGGTTCTGTGGAGTTATTGGACAGTCTTTTGTGTGAGCTGTTTTAGGCAGTCTCACCCATGTTTCCCAGAATCCCCAAATCTTAAATTTCCTTGATACAAACAAGTCTCTTTTTTTTCCTGCCTGTACGCTGCAGGAAAAATACTCCCCCAAATATCCCATCTTCAGCTCCCTTGGGGGCCCCAGTCACTAATTCTCTGCTTGTCCTACCTCACAGGGTTCTTCTGAGGATAAAATGCACAAAGGGGGTCTGCAATCATTGTAAAACTTGAAATGGCTCCCTTACTCTGTTGTTCCCCTGCACATGCACACCCACCCACACAAGAAACTGTCTGCTGGTGCTCTCTTGGAGGAGGCCAGATTTTAGTCCGAATTCTAGAGGAACCCTACCAAGTGCTGGAGCTGATTTAGGGCAAGGAACCAGCCCATGAGAAATCCAAGGTTACCACCACAGGTCCCTGTGCCGCTGCTACGGAACCACAACCGCTTCGGGCCAGCGGACGATGGAAGGACGGAAGAACAAAACTGGACAGGTTTCTTAGACCCAATCCCTGCTTGCAGGGAAGGTGCATCTTACGGAGGACTTGAATCCAGATCCCATGAAGTCTGCAGGAGTTTGATCTACAAAGTGTAAGGCCCTGGGGAGAAAACTGAAAGAGACGCACTGATGCAGTGGTTCTCAACCCGTGGGTCCCCCGATGTTCCTGGACTGCAACTCCCAGAAGCCTCCACCACTCGCCTGTGCTGGGAGGGGTTTCTGGGAGTTGCAGTCCAGGAACACCTGGGGGCCCACAGGATGATTGAGAACCACTGGACTAGAGCATTCTTATTTATTTATTATTTAGAATATTTTTACCCTGCCTTTCTCCTTAGAAAAGGACCCAAGGCGGCTTACAATAACGAGGGACAATATACAGCCCAGAACATTTAGACATACTCAAGTTAGAAACAGGGAATTAGAAGAAGCATCTTACAACATTCAAAGGTAATATTACAACTCCAAACAGCACGTGAATAGAAAAAAATATATTAGGAGGGATGGAAACTAACATGGAAAACACTGGTGTTCGAGCATGGTGACATGTCTAAAAGTCACATAATAATTTGACTTGAAATCTGCCAGAATCCTCTATTATTTGACCCCAAAAAGAGGATAATTATTTTTTCCCACCCCAAAGCCTCTAACTTGGAAATCCCGGGAAGATTTACACGCAAAATGGTCTCCACATATGTATGTGTGTGGGTTGTGTGTGTTAGGGTTCCCTGTGGGCACGGCCCATAGCTAAGGGTTGTGGGACATGTTTAGGAAAACAAATCAGCTACCCCTCCCCAACCATCTAGGGCAGTGTTGCCGAACCTATGGCACGGGTGCCAAAGGTGGCCTCGGGGGCCTTCTGAGGGCACCCGACATCGCCCCCTTCACAGCCACCTGTGTTCAGGTTAAATTGCTGTATTGGCACTTTGCAAACAAGGAGTGGGTTTTGAATCTCAAGTTTGGGCCCTTGGTCTCTCAAAGGTTGGCCATCCCTGATCTAGGGAAGCCTGTGCCTTTAACAGTGAGGGTTATGGCAAGGAGAGCAGGTGAACGCGCTGATTTGAGAGGCTTTCAAACTTTAGAGGTTTGGGCCTACAAGAGAACTGGTGTGAGGCTGGACAAGACCCACCATTAAAGTCCTCTTTATTTGTGTGAAAACACGAGTGTTTCTTCCAAGGTAAATAAAAAAACAGCACCACCCTTGCTGTTTTGGAAAGGGGCTGTAGAAATGTGAAAGGCATGCTTAGGAACTGAGAGGAAAAGAGTCAGGGTGGGGAGGGCCCCTTGTTTGTACAAAGTTCAGGGTTCCAACACAGACAGTGTGTTGCAAAACTTGTATCCCTTAAAGAATGATACCGGTTCTTTCAACACTCTCCCAACCTCTCAGCTTGTGGAGAGATGTGTTCCTTTAGGAATTCCTTGCAACACTTGTGTTTGTTTTGGAGGCTTGGGAATTTTTTAATGGATGGTTTTGTGTCTTAGCTCAGTGGTTTAGGCATCCAGAGACAGAGGTCGGGGGTTCCGTGACCCTGCTGTGCCTCTTAGGAGTAAAACCAACCTACGTTGCCTTGGGCAAAGTGCACAGTCCTAAATCATCACCCGAAGAAAGGAATGGGCAACGATTTTAAGCATTCTTGCCCTGGAAAGGTTGCCTGAAAATCGGAATTCACTTGGTGGCACATGGCTGCTGCTGTTAAAAGAAAATGTACAAGTAATAATAATAAAAAGAAACTGCAAGGCTTCCGCACACACACATGAAAAGGCTCGGAAGCCCCAATTCCCCGGCCTGTGTTTTCTTTTGGGTACATTTTATCCTTGAAGGCTGCACTCCGCCAGCGATATTTTGCCCCATCCGCTCTCGCTTGGGTGCTGCAGCAGATCCAAGTCCTGTGAATGTAATTTTGACTCCTGCTTGCCCAGAGTTAAGGGATGAGGTTCCGTGGGTGAAAGGACCATTGGAGAAGGGAAGGCTACCATTAAGTTTGCCGGAACCTTCCCCTTCCCCGGCTTGGCTGTTGCACCAGTTGGGGCACCCCTGGAGGAAGGCACCCTCTCCCTAGGTATGCGAGCCCAGAGGGTGGGAGTTGCTTGGAGTTTGGCCGCCTCCCCATCCAGCTGGTTCCTTCCTCCTCCTCCAACCTGAGCGCCAGGGGTACTTCTCCCGGCTTCCTCCAAACTCCACGCTTTGTTGAGCGCCGGATTTTTTTTTCCCGGGGTGTGCTTTCCTGCAGTCTTCGGGAACCGACTTGGCTTGGCGTCGCGCAGAGGGTTAATGGTGGTTTTTTTTTTTAATTCCCCCCCCTCTTGCTATTGTCTGGAGCAACCCTGGAATTCGCGACGTGCCGCTGGGGGCCCCCAAGGTGTATGCGTTGCCATTGCCTTTCCCGCTTGGAGAGGGGCTTGAATGGTTCTCTAAAAACTTCCGAGGAGCGTACCAGGCCGGCGACCCAGCTGCTTCCGGGGAGCGATCCTGCGGAGCTGGGCTAGATCTTCTTTTGGGATCAAGGTTGCCTTCGCCTTTGGAAAGATCCTGCAGCTCCTTTTGCGCGCCCCCCTCCCCACTGCCCAGCCCGGAGAGTAGCTGCCTTTGAAAGTGGAGGTTTTTTTTTTTGGGGGGGGGTCCTTGCCTGAAAACCGGGGCCAGATGTTTTGCGTTTTTGGTGCGCGCGGGTGAGACCGAATGCCGAACCCCCCCGCGCGCCCCCGTGGATAGAGAAGATCTAGGGGGTCTTTGTTCGTCCTGAGCTGGCCAAGGGGGGAGTTCTCGCTCGGCTCGGCTCCCTCCGGGTAAGAGGGGGGTCGATCGGTATCGCGCGCAACGAGAGGAGAAGCTGCAGTGAGTGCCCCGGTGGCGGGACTTGCCTCCTGCGCAAAGTGGAACCCCCCCACATACCCCCAACCCCAAAGAAAACGGGCTCGGATGGCAGCCGCGGAAGGGTTGGAAGAGCGGCGCCTTCTGGACGCGGTGACTTTTGGGGGAGCGCACGATCGGGATTAGAGGCAGCGCGAGAGACATTGGTTGGCGCGGGGTGGCGACGATGGAGCTCCGCGCGCTCACCTTCTGGTGCGCCTTTGTCCTGGCCGCGTCCGGCGATGCCGCGGGAAACAAGCTGCTTCCCGGCATGTAAGTACGGGACGACTCGTGTAACCTCCTGATCCCTCCTTCCTTTGGGACGTGGGGAGGGGGGGGCTGCCTTCCGGAGGGCGCCCGGAGAAGCAGAGCTGGTCCCGATACAAAAAAAAAAAAAAAATAGTTTTCTGCTTATATACCGCCCCATACCACTACAAGTAGTCTCTGGGCGGTTTACAATTTTAATTACAGTGTGCAGGCTACACATTGCCCCCAGCAAGCAGGGTACTCATTTTACCGACCTCGGAAGGATGGAAGGCTGAGTGAACCTTGAGCCTGCTACCTGGGATTGAACCCAAGTCTGAGCACAGTTTTACCTGCAGTGCAGGCATTTAACCACTGAGCCAGGTGGCTCCTAAGCAGAACACTTTGCTTTACCAGAGGGTCCCCATGGAGAGCCATCAGCGCGCGGGGGCGCGGAAAGAGAACGTGGGGTTCTCCGCAGGCGAGGCTCTGGGTTCGAATCTCTCTGGCGACCTGGGGACTGGCTCATGGGGGGGTGTTTGTTTGTTTGTTTGTCTGTCTGTCTGTCTGTCTGTCTGTCTGTCTGTCTGTCTGTCTGTTTTTAAAGCCAAGCCATCCTGGCTCAGGGTGCATGTCGCCTGACCCTGAGGACTGGTAGTCATCGCGACCTACCTGGCCAGATTGTTGTCAGAATTCCGGAGCGGTTGGTTGGGAGCCTCCCCCTCGCTGTGCTGCCTGGATGGCGGATCATGGGAGTTGTGGTTCTGAAGCATGGGCAGAAAGGCCCAGCAGTGCTTCCCGCATTTCCTGACAATATTGTGAACATCCCTGGAGAGGATAAGGCATCTGACCTGTTCTGAGTGCTCCAAGAGGCAGGCGCTACCTGGGGATCATGGTAATTGTGGTTCCGCAGGGTGTGTGGCCTGCACTACCTGGCAAGGTTGTTGTGGAAAAGAAACTGGAGAATGAGTTGTGTGTGTGTGGATAATTGAATAGCTCTAAATAGGCCTTGTGTCTGCAGGGGGGAGATGGGATTTGTAGTTGAACAACCTACAGGGGATCTGATAGGGTAAGGGTGCATGGAAGTTCCATTACATGGCCACATGAAACCTCAGGATTCTGTATTTTGATTAGTGAAGAACATAAGCCGGGCTGGATCAGGCCACGGGCCCATTCCTGGATTTCCCAGTGGCCCTGCCAGATGAGGTCCCTGTTTCCTGATGCCATTTCCCTGCCTCTGGCATTTTGATTTACCTTCTTTTTACACCTGGAGATCACACAAATCTCTGTCATACCTGGTCACCTGGGATGGACTTTTCCTCCATAAATCGGTCCAATCCCCCTTTGAAGGTCTCACTGTATGGGGAAAGGGAGGTTTCACCAGGTGTAATCTGTGCAAAAATTTTTCTCTTCTCTATTCTGCCATCCGGCAGGGACTTATGAAGTACTTTGCGTGAAGGTACCGGTGGATTACTTTAGTGCAGTGGTGGCGAACCTTCGGCACTCCAGATGTTTTGGACCGCAACTTCCGCTGTCCGTGGCAATCCAGGCTCAGAATTCTGGGAGTTGTGATCTGAAATGTCTGGAGTGCCGAAGGTTCGCCACCACTGGCTTAGAGGTTTAGGTCATTGGCTGTGGAGCTGGATGTTGGGAGTTCAGTTACACACACACACACACACACACACACACACACACACACACACACACACACACAGCCTCCTTGACAGAGGCTGGACTCTGTGATCCACACCCAGTGCATTGTTAGTCTGTGGAACTCCCTGCCACAGGAGGTGGGGATGGCCTCTGGCCTGGATGCCTTCCAAAGGGGATTGGACAGATTCCTAGAGGAAAAGTCCATCCCAGGTGACAAACCATGATGGAGATTTGTCCTCTGCAGTCTTAAAACCGGGGTACTTCAAGGGCCAGATGCAGGGGAGTGGGCCCAGAGACAGAGATCTAGTCTCATGCGCTCCCAAACGCATCTGGTGGGGCCACTGTGAGAATCAGGAAGCTGGACTAGATGGGCCTTTGGCCTGATCCAGCAGGGCTCTTCTTAGGTTCTTAGGTTCTTATGTTCAGCTGTGCTGTTCTAAGTTGATTGTTTGAGAACTGCTGGATAACCCAGTGGTCTAGGTCTCTCTTTATGGAGTGCAAAGTTGGGAGTTCAGTTCCTCCACTGCCCCTCCTGGAGGATCTATAATGTTCTTTCCATCTCTGTCGTTCTAAGATCATTATCTCTGCCTGTTCGTGGAGCAAGTCAAGCTCCAGCTGAAGTTTTCTTTTGTCTGAAGGAGTGCTTCATCTGTTACATTTCACTGTCAGGTTCGGTATATCAAAAGATCACTTGCCACTGCGGGTCCTTGCATTTTTGTCACAGAACCATTTCTTTTTCATTTTAAACAGGCTGGGAGTTCAAATCCCCCACTGTGCTTTCTTGACACAGACTGTATGGGTCCATAGGGCACTTCCAGCTCTGGCCGATGATGATGATGATGATGATGATGATGATGATGATGATGATGATGATGATGATGATGATGATGATGATGATGATGAATCCAATCATAGAATCATTGAATCATAGAATCATAGAGTTGGAAGAGACCTCAAGGGCCATCCAGTCCAACCCCCTGCCATGCAGGAACCCCCATCAAAGTATCCCCTGATAGATGGCCATCCAGCCTCTGCTTAACAATCTCCAAAGAAGGAGGATCAATCATCCTCCTTTGGGGGGCAGTATATTCCTCTCCTGAACAGCTCTAACTTTCAAGAAGTTCTTCCTCATGTTTAAACTGAATCTCTTTTCCTGTAGTTTGAAACCATTGCCCCCTGTCCTAGTCTCTGAAAGCCATGGAAAACAAACCAGTCCCTTCTTCAATGTGACATCCTTCCAGATATTTAAACAGGGCTATCATATCCCCTCTCAGCCTTCTTTTTGATCCTTGGATTTTTAATAACAAAACCTCTTGCAAATCTTATCAGGGCCCTGTCGCCACATATCCGCATGCTGGGATGTCCCTCCAAGTGGCTCCTGGCTGAACGTGACCTTGTGCCTATTTTGCAGAGGAGAAAACTGAGAGTGAAAAATAGGACAATGATCCTAACCACACTTATTTTTTAAAAAATAAGCCTCTTGTATCCAACAGAACTTGCGATATTGATTGTTTTATTGTTGCACGGCAGATTAAGCCATAGAGTGACTCATAAATGCAATCTTTTTTCCCCTGTTCATTAAACAAAAAATACACTGTTCTAGAAAAAAATTACCCAAAGCGAATCCATTAATTGATAACGAAAGCAGGATCCATTTACTTTTCTTGCCTAGATCTGCTGAAACTTAATTCCGTGTTTCCGAATCTTTTCACCAAATAACACCCCCAAAAAAACCCTACCGTTTTATAGGGTCACTGAAAAAGGGATGCATTTCTTCACTATTTTCTCCTCACAGGTGAAAGCCAACAAAATTTGGCAGGTTTTCCTCTTCCGGAGCCAGACGATGGGAATTTCTGTGCTTTTCCCAACTCCTCCCCCCCCCCAATCCTTCATTTGTTTGCATTCTGGAAGTGTGTTTTGAACAAAAACTTTTATTTTGTGTTAACCCTCGTATTTGTGCAAATGTGTAAGTGTGTGTGTGTTTGTACAGTTCTGCTTTTTGTACGTGCTTTGCTGTGAATATTTTCCTAGTATGAGCTGAAGAAAGTCTGGGGTGAGTGGTTGCATTGTATACCTCAAAATCATTTTAGTGAAGATTGATCGAGGATTTTCTGGGAGTTGTAATGAGAGAGAGAGAGAGAGAGAGAGAGAGAGAGAGAGAGAGAGAGAGAGAGAGAATTTGAAATCTAGTCATCTTTGAACTGCATTGCTAGAACAGACCATGCATCAAAGAAGCGCTCACGGGGAATTGATCTCTCAACCTTTTGGCTCCACAGCCAAATGCCTCAACCACTGAGCTATAGCCTTGAGTTTTTGGCTCAGTCCTAAATTGGGTTTTACGCCTGTCTTCAGCCTTTCTGGGCAGAATGAGATTTGTGGTTGGTGTAGAGACGTGGGCGTGAATCTTGAGAAACCCACCCGTTTAACAAAATGATGTACCTTGAGGGATATTTAAAAAAACAAAACAAAAAAATAACCCCAAAGCATCTTTCCCTTGTGGAGTTCGTGAAATTATTTAAGCATCAGGTCTTTCCATTTTATCCTGGAGAGGTTTCTGTGCTTCTCAACAGCTGGCTGCCAAACCACCGTGGTTCAAATGGGAACACTTTGTGTGTTTTTTTTTTGGAGGGGGGGTTTCCTCCCTCCTCTTTTCTATGGGGAAAATTCTTCCTCCATCTGAACAACCGTGTCTTTTTAAAATAGATGGGGTGCAATCATAGGCGTAATAAGGGAATCCAGGGCCGTTCCCCCATCCACCATCCTTCCAGCATCCTTCATATGTGTCCGGCCCCTGTCAAGGAAGCCCAGGTAGGAATAATAATAATCTTCTTAGGACAGCCTTTCTTGAAGGGTCCCCCAGAGATCATCCAGTTCAGCTCCTGTCAAGGGGACCCAGGCGGGGAATTGAACTCCCAGCGTCAGAGATCTAAACCGTAGAGCGAGTCAGCCGTTCTGATGACAACACATAGGTAGGTTTGCTACTTCAGACTTCTCCGTCCTGTTATTCCACTGAAACGCCAGCTGTTTTTTTAAATTTTATTTTATAAAGGCCTCCTCTGGCTGCCACCTGCTTTCCATCTCACTTTTCCCGGGTTCGTGGAAAAACATACTGCCTTGTACCGCCGCTTCGTGTTTCGCGAGGCTCTGTGGACAGTTTTTCCCCTTACAAGTTTGAGCTTTGGCCAAGAGAGGCATTCTCTACTCAGCAAATATATACCTCTGTTCTTCTTTGTAAAATGGAACTGGTCCTGAACAATGAGCGCGCTCAATCCAAACCATCTTTTCCACATGTTGTTTGCATTGCAATGAACAAACCCACATTCTCCCTCCCCCCCCTTCTCTCTGTGTAATGTTCTTTTGTGAGCTCTTTAGCAGACCCCATTGGAAGACTTTGGGAAGGTTTTGGGCCTTGCTGCGTTTGGCTCGTCTTCCTGCCTGGAAAACTCATCACCGTTTTAGAAGCCCAAGCTTTCAACAAAAGCCCAACCTAGACTTGCATTGGGAGAATGTATTTCTGGGAATGTGATGGATGGAGATGCGGGCTTGAATTACACCCCTGTTCAAAACCAACAGGCATGGGTTTTGTTGCCTTTATTCACCCTGTTTAAACTCTCTCTTTCTCTTTTTGGACTGATGGGATTAACTCGCTCTCCATAGATCTTTAATACACTGCTTTTGCCTAGACAGAAAGCAGAGGGGAGATGCTGCTAGGTGAATTTATTTATTTATTTATTTTTACAATTTATATGCTGCCCATTACCCAAAGGTCTCTGGGCGGCTTACAATCAAAGCATTTAAACAGTTAAAACATCGAAATATCAATAAATAATTAAAACAATAATAAAGACCTTACACTAAAATCATTACCATAAAATTGCCATCAGAGGACCCACAGTCTATGTTGTATCAATTAAAACACTTCTGGAACAGGAAGGTTTTTACCTGGCACCGAAATGTCATCAATGTTGGCGCCAGGCGGATCTCACTTGGGAGGGCATTCCACAGCTTGGGGGCAGCTGCCGAGAAGGCCCTCTGTCTACAAGCCATCCCTCTCACCTCCTTGACTTGTGGATCTTGACCTCGGGAAACCTTTGACTCTCCAGATGTTTTTGACCACAACTCCCACAGCCCTTGATCACCAGCAACGTAGGCTCGGAATTCTGGGAGTTGCAAGCCAAAACATCTGGAGGGTGGAAGATTCTCCGCCCCGGTCTAGACCCCTATGTAGAGATACCCCTCTCTCTTTTTACCAGATGCCTTTTAACCTACATGGTGTCCAGAGTCAATCCAATAATATATTTCTTGCTGTCTGATTTTCGGGATGTGATGTGCCTCGAACCTGGTGCGGACGGATTAGTGACCCTAACAGGGATTTGAAGGCAAGCAAGATATTGAATGGTTTGAACCGTTCTGTCCTCCAGTATGTTTTCATGGCTGACTAGGGATTCAAACCCAGGACCTCCTAATTGTGGGTCCGTTGCTGTTTCTTCGACACCATACTGGGATTAGGTTTTAGGAGGCCCATGGTTGAAACTGTTCCCCGTGGTGTGTATGGGAAGGGGGGGTTTGATCGCTGGCAGGACTACAGGAGGAGATAACCCCACTTGTCTTGGAAGGAAAATTTGCAGCTTTGGAGCCACCACCAAGAAGGCCCTGTCTTGAGATCTCTGTAGGTGGCAGGACCAAGAGAAGGGCCTCTCCGGAAGATCGTTGCACCGGGGCAGCCTGCCGGGGAAGAACCACTTAGCTCCCGCATTTGTCTGTTACAAACCGTTCATGAGCACTGCCCTGTGGTGAGCACACTTCTCTTAAGCATCTGGTGACACCACTGGGTGGTTGGATACTGGTTGTGCTGGTTGCTGCCTATTTTCGGACCGGGTGCAACTGTTATTTATTTATTTATTTATTTATTCATTTTTATACCGCCCGTCTTCCTGAAGGAACTCTGGGTGGTGAACAAAGAGGGCAAACAAACCCCAAAGGAACAATACATCAATAAGACAAAAATAAGAAACAAAGACTAAAAAACTAAAAATAATAATAATGTATAATATAAAACAACTCAACTTGCCCCGTGAGTGCCACCACACCGGGCCAGAACGCTGGCTCTCAGCTGGGGGTTAGTGTCGTGGAGAGAGTGCCGGGGGTTCAAATCCCTTCTCGGCCATGCTGACTCGCAGGATGAGTGACGGCGTCACTCGAGGATGAGTGACAGCGTCATTCAAGGTTGAGTGACGCCATCACTCACGTCTTGCAAGGAACGAAGCCACCGGGAGCCAGAAGAGATGTCGGGGCCAGGCCATCGACTCAGAGCACCCCTTTGGATTGAGGGGACGTCCGCGCAGAGAAGGGTGTCCGATCGAGCAGCATTGTGCAGTGGTTAGTGTTTTGATCCAGCGCAGGATCCGGGACCAACGTGAGCCCTGCTTGTCCTCATCAAGTGGAACCAGGGGGCTGAGCGTATGGTGTGTGCGTGCAAGCCTGCCTATGCATAGTTTGTTTTGAATGCCTTTTTACATCTTTTAAGCCCACCACTGGTCCTCCTCCGTGCCAAGTTCATTCATCACTGACTGAGGAGAGGACTTTTGATGGCCTTGTGCACAATGTAGGCCCTCACATCCTGCCTCTCTGTTTTTTACCTCCTCCCCAAACAAGACAATACGTTTTCGTTCCCCAGGCTGTTTTTAGCTGCAATCAAAGAAAACTCGCCAGACAAATAAACAAGGATTTCTATTTCTGGGCGGGCGGGCAGGCAGGCAGGAGGAGCGTTCCCAAGGGCGGAACTGCGGCCAGACATGATCGCAGCATCGGCTCTTTGAACACACCCTCGACCTGAGCTGCTGCGGGCGTGGTGGTATGGTATAATGGTTAGAGAACTGCTCAAGCACTTCCAAAGGACGGTTGTCTCTTAAACTCCCACGGCTGCTGAGAGCTTTTTTCTCTGTGCCATTCAGTTAGAACCCCATTATAGTAACCTTCATAGGGGCTTCCAGAGTCAGTGAGCTGTTTCAAGAGAGGTTTTATCGAATCCACTTGCCCCAGGGCGTTTCTATGGCTGAGTCAGGATTCGAACCCGGTCTTCTCAATCTTAGTCCATCATTCTATCCACTAGGCCACACTGGGAATCTCCAGCTATGGGCTAAAGATAATACCCATTTTCCCCAAGCTCGGCTCAAGACAATGTTAATTAAGGGAAGTGGGAATAATTCCCTAACTGGGGCTCAGATTTCTTATTTGCCTTCCGGAATACTTGGGTGAATCTGCAGCTTTAGTGCTTCTTTCCTCTGCAAACAATACTGAAACATTTTTTTTTACTCCTCTGGGTGGTTGATATTGAAATAAAGTCAGAGCAAAGAATGTAAACACAGAGACTTTTATTTTTGTGGGGGTTTTTTAAAAAACAAGGCAGGAGTGCGCTGTTAACTGCCGGTGCATTTGCCCACCCCTCACTGACATCTGGGAATATTTTTTTCTTCTTCACTTGCTCTTCTCCCTCTCACAAAATACCAGAACTAGGGGACATCCACTCAAATTGAGGTCTGGGAGAGTGAGAACAGACAAAAGAATTTTTTTTAACCCAGCGTGTTGTTAGTCTGTGGAACTTCCTGCAGCTGGAGATGGTGATGGCATCTGGCCTGGATGCCTCCCGAAGGGGATTGGACAGATTCATGGAGGAGAAGTCCATCACAGGTGACAAACCATGATGGAGATTTGTAATCTTAAAACCAGGGTACTTTAAGGGCCAGATGTAGGGGAGTGGTATCAGGAGAACAGAGATCTAGTCTCGTGTGCTCCCAGATGCATCTGGTGGGGCCACTGTGATATTCAGGAAGCTGGACTAGATGGGCCTTTGGCCTGATCCAGCAGGGTTCTTCTTATGTTCTTATGTTCTTTTGCATAATCATAATCCCATTTTAGGGTTTATAAGGTTCAAAGGGACCCTAGAGTTCCTCACATTCATCCCCTCTCAAAGAAGTGCTGTTGGGGAAATTTTATCTATTTATTTTAATTATTTATTTATATAGCTTGTATGCTGCCCACTACCCAAAGGTCTCTGAGCGGCTCACAATCAAAATAATCAATGCAAACAATTAAAAATTGAACTCCCGACTTCTGGTTCCACTGCCAGGGAGCTCAACCCCTGTGCTCTCCAGCATGTTAGAAAGCAACCAAAGATACTTAACTTTTTTTTCCTGCTCTCAACATCTTTGGGAATTCAACCCCCAGGATCTGCAGCATGTGCGTCCAGTGATGAAGGACGATGGGACATGTAATCCAGAAACATTTGGCGTACGAAAGGGTTGCCAGCCCAAGGCTGGGACATCACACCGGGAATAACCTTTTTAAAAAATAAACTCTCCCACACATCCTCAAATTGAAACAATCCAATTAAAATGTTGCTTTTCCAGCAGCAACAAGGTGACAAAAATCAAAGGAATGGCAACCATTTAATCACCCGGTCTAATGTTACATAAAGTGCTCCGTCAAATAATAATAATATTAAACCATGGTCTGAAAAAAGAGAGAGGGATATTTTGAATGCAGAAAAAAGCAAAGCTGGCCCAGATTGTGTTTCTATGGGGCAAAGGATACCCAGACGTATCCTAAGGCAGGGCAGACTTGACAGGGGATGATGCCTCTCTCACGTTATTTTCAAGGTGAGAAGAGAAGGTACAAGAAATGGCCGGTAGGCTTCGTAAGATGGGACAGAGCGAGCCTGAATAGCTGTTTTCCAGAGAAAAGAGCCCAAGGAGAAACAATTAAGTTTTAGGTTTAGATTTGGGAGGTCTGTGCGTGTACGATTTGCAACCCAGCAGTCTTCAAAAGGCCCTGTCCTTGACTGTTCAACTCTTGCAGACTTGAGCCTGGGGTTTCCTTTAAAGAGTTGGTTCATCTCACATTTCAGCTTCCTCTTCTCCTGCTGCCTTCTGCCTTTCCCAGCCTCCTTGCCTTTTCCAGAGAATCCGACCTCCTCCAAGTAGGACAGCCTCAATTTCAGTGTTTTTGTTTCCAGAGACTTTTCAGGATTGGTTTTTCTCTAGGGTTCACTTGTTCGTATTTCCACCTGTTCTGCTAAGCTGTCCTCTGGCATTGCATGTCAAACATGTGGTGCTGGGGGAGCTTTCTGGACTGTCCTCCGTTCACACCCATACCTGGCAGTCGGAAATTAAAGAGCGTGGATGGTCTTAGTTCGCTTAGAGTTCAAATTGAAGATAAGCGGGATATAAATATAATAAATAAATAAATAAATAAATAGTTTCCAGGGAACCATCTTTACATCTGAAGGACCATCATCCAAAGGGTCTTCAGTTAGCTTGTGCGTTATCAATTAATTAATCTCTCTATGATTTGTATTTTGCTGGGGTTATTATTTGTCGTTTGATTGGGTATTGTAGGTTTGGACAGTTGTTGTTTTTGCAACGTGTTGTACACCACCCAGAGTTCCTGTGGGAAATTGGGTGGTTAATAAGCACAAAAATAAATAAATAATAAATAAATAATTGCATAGAATTTATTTTCAAAAGTGGGAGTTTTAATTGGAAAAAAGAGAGACCTTGTTACCTGAAATCTGATGGTATTCCCTTTTGTCTTCCTGAAAGGATGGTTTGTAAAGAGATGCATGGGGAATCTTGGTTTATCCAGAATGTTTTGTGTGTGTGTGTGTGTGTGTGTGTGTGTGTGTGTGTGTGTGTGTGTGTGTGTGTGTGTGTGTGTGTGTGTGTGTGTGTGTGTGTTTCCCCTTATGGATCAGCGAATTAAACACATGTCTTTCTCTCTGCTTCCCCTCTTCTCCTAGGCCAAACGTTTGTGCAGAGCGCGAAGTCACGATGGTCGGCCAGTGGCAGCCACGCATCCAAGCGTTCACCCGTTTGGTTCAAGCGAGGAAGCCGGGCTGCGCAGGGCATCCGTGGTGTGTGAGCTACGAAAGAAGGTACGGACTGTTCATTCGTTGGGTTCTGTTTGCAAATTGCTCAGTTTAGAAAAGTTCCCTTTCAGCTTTGCAAAAGTTGCAATTGCTTCATGGTCACGCTAAAGCAATTATTCCAGTCTTGTACAGGGTTTTGTCGGGACTTTGCAGTTTACAAATGTCAATCGGGCTCGGGTTTTCATCCGAACTTTTCCATTTCCAAATTTCAGTTTTGCAGAGATTCGTATTCCAACGTTACTATTTAGAGATTTCAATTTTGCACAAGGTTTCATTCCACCTGCCAGGTTTAGAGTCGCTCTCTTTTCAGAGTTTTTATTTGAAAGGTTTCATTCCACCTGCCAGGTTTAGAGTCACTCCCTTTTCAGAGTTTTTATTTGAAAGCTACCTCATAAACAGGTCAATTGTGTGTGTGTGTGGGGGGGTTATCTAAACTTCACAGTTCACTAATTTCAATTTTGCTCAGATTTTCATCCTTTGTTTGCTATTTACAGACTTCAGTTTGCCGTGGGTTTTCACCCAGACTTGCCAGATCTCAGTTTTGCAGGGTTTTCATCCAAAATTTACCATTTACAGTTTGAATAGGTTTGACTCTACACATACGTTTTAATCATACTGGGCTGGAGGGGATCCACACTTCTGCAGGCCACTGAAAATCAAACCATCAGTTGCAACTAGAGTAAGCCTATTGAATGAGTGGATATTTTGGGAGTCAATACTTCCCTTGGATTTATTGTTTCTATTGGCTTACCCTAGTCCCAGCTTACTGCTAGATTTTAGCTTTGTAGGACAGGAGTCTAACACAACTGAAATAAATAAACAGCCAAGAAAGAAGCCTTGGGTTGCAGACCCAGCTTCTCATCCCACCTTGGACTAAAAAGAATCCATCATAACTTATAATTTTCAGCAATTGCTTGGCTGTTGAGGGCTGCCCTCCAGTAAGTGCTGGTTGCTAACCCAAACCCAGATCTTTGTTTGTTCCCTTATCGGTGTTCAAAATCTGCATCTTTTCGTCTGGCAGAGAAAAGCTTTTGAATCCGGGCAATCTTGTCTGGTATTTTGGGACTTCAAAGGCGCAGGAGAGGTGTTCAATCACCAAGACTTGGTCATCTCGTACATGACACACGTTTTCACCCGTAACCTCCCGTCGTCCTTTTCCCGACATTCCAAAGGACAACTTGGAAGCAGCGAAGCCTCGTTGTGTTTCATTATCAAACCAAAGCAGGAGAACAGGCAGATCTCAGGAAAGTTCATAAAAACTCTCGCTGAGTTGTGATTTACAAGAGCTTTTCGGAGCTCAGGAAACAAAGAGAAGTGACCGATAACGGTCTCCCACTGTGTCTCTCCTTTTGTGGAACCAATGTATCTTGCCGGCTGTGGATGGGGAGATTTGTAGTCCAGCTAAGATGGAGAGCCTTGTGTAGGGAAAGGTTGCGTTGAAATTCTGAAATGTGTTGCGTGAACAGTTCAAAGTTTCACCGCCACCGCCGATCGCCTAACCTTGCTCCCCTCCTCCCCGGACCCAGAGCAAAATAGATGCTCACTGAACATTTAATCATAGACATGTGTGGCTGGTTGAAATAGCCAAGTGTTGAACGGGGAGAGAACATAGAGGAGAGACTGACCCCAGAGTCAAAGCCGCAGGGGACCCAACCCAGAGGAGGGAACTTTGAAGTTGTGAGGCTGGCTGGATGCAGGTCTGAGTTCGTTACGGGTTGTGTGTGTGTCTCTCTTTCTGTGTGAATCTTCCAACTTTCCTGCTGGTCAATTGGTGGGCTCTCACAAGTCAGGCCTAACACATCATCTGATGGCTCCCTGCATCCAACCCTGTGGAACTCCTTGCTGCAGGGTTTCATTTCTATGACAGATCGCATTTTCATGATAGGGGGACGCTCTTTTCCCTCTCACGAAATACCAGAACTAGGGGACATCCACCCAAACGGAGGGTTGGCCGAGTGAGAACATATAAAAGATTTTTTTTAACCCAGCGCGTTGTTAGTCTGTGGAACTCCCTGCCACAGGAGGTGGGGATGGCATCTGGCCTGGATGCCTTCCAAAGGGGATTAGGCAGTTTCCTGGAGGAAAAGTCCATCCCAGGTTACAAACCATGGTGGAGATGTGTCATCTCCAGGCTTAAAACCAGGGTACTTCAAGGGCCAGAGGCAGGGGAGTGGTATCAGGAGACAGAGATCTAGTCTTGTGAGCTCCCAGAGGCATCTGGTGGGGCCACTGTGAGATACAGGAAGCTGGACTAGATGGGCCTTTGGCCTGATCCAGCAGGGCTCTTCTTATGTTCTTATGTTCTTATGCGGTGATGACATCCGGCCTCAATTCCTTTAAAAGGGGATTGGACTGGTTTCTGGAGGAAAGTCCATCGCAGATGACAAGCTGTGATGGGGAGATGTGTTCTTTCCAGGCTTAAAAGGAGGATGTCTCAAATTTCAGACATAGGGGAGTGCAATGAGGAGACAGGAATCCATCCGTCACACATGTTCCCAGAGGTAGCTGGCATGGACACAGGTAGATCCAGGAAGCTGGACTAGAGGGGGGCCCTTTGCCTGATCCAGCAGGTTTCTTATGTCCTTAAACCGCTGCTTTTTCTACTAACTTCCTCTTGCATTGTCTACCTGGACCAGCTGGTAGACTACAGGATCCTTGACCAATCTCACCCATGATGCCCAGTTTTAGTACCTCACTTGATCCCCCTTTTATTTAAAGGTCCCCTTTATCCATGGGATCATTAGCCATTAGAGATGGGCACGACTCAAAAAAATGGTGTTTCGTTTGTCGTTTGTTGTTTAGGGGGTCCGTTTCGGTTCGTTTTTGTTTTTCGTGAATTTCTTGCAAAAAATTTCGTTTTCATTTCGTTACATAACGAAACGGAAAAAACGAAAACGAAAATGAAAAATTGCTGTTTTGTTAGCATTCATTACAGTTCAATGTATTTCCCACAATGAAAACGAAACGCACGACAAAATTTCTGTTGTTTCAGTTCGTTTTGTTTCATTTTGGAGACAAAATTCGTTTTTCATTTTGTTACGTAACGAAACGAAAAAACGAAAGCGAAAATGAAAAATTGCTCGTTTCGTGCCCATCTCTAGTAGCCATTGACTTTCTTATCCACCGTCTAAAAATATTAAAACAAAAATTCACCTATAGATTTTTAACAATGACGTTACCAAAACTGGCCACACGACGGGGCCAGAGACCAGCCTATTTGCAGCATTCTCTGCCAATTGGAATTTTCAGCATCTTGGCGCAGTGGTCAAATGGCTGTACTGCAGCCAAAACTCTGCTCACGACCCGGGGGGGGGGTTCAGTCCCAGGTAGCCATAAAACGAGTAGCCAAGTTGCTGGGAGGGCAATGTCTAGCTTGCAATAATTAGGTTGCAAACACTCAGAGAGTGCCTTGAGCCCAAAGGGCCACTATATAAGCAGCACACTTGGCTTTATTTACTTCTGCCTCTTGTGGCGCTGGGGCCCTCGGAACGGATCCCCTGCAAATACAGAGATCTTGCTGTATTCAGAAATAGCTTCTCATCTCAAGTTGGAGCAGCCGGAGGTGCCTAAACCGTCAAGGTATCCATCCTGTTCCCAGACTCCTTTTTATGTCTCAATTTAAAGGGCATATTTTGCATTTCAAGAAGACAAGTCAATTTCCTTTACATCATCATCATCATCATCATCATCATCATCATCATCATCATCATCATCATCATCATCATCATCATCATCATCATCATCACTCTTCTCCCAGGATGCCCATTGGGGGAATTGAACTACCGACCTCTGGCTCCACAGCCAGAGACCTAACCCACTGAGCTATTGATCACGGAAAGACTCCATCTGGTCAAACCATGTTTATCTACCTTATGTCAGAGGGCCCAGATAACGTATACTGCCCCCCCCTCAAGAACCCAGAACTAAAAGTGGAGCAGAATTAAATATCTTGAGGAAAAAATTGAGCAAGATGTTCAGAAATATTTTCTTTTTTGGGGTGGGGGTGGGGGAGGCCTGCAGAGGAGGAGGAGGAGGGGAGTGTACATCTGATATATGAGCAATGTATGCACGCAGGGAAGCCAAACCCTCCTTGACTGCCTCCCAGAACTGGAAGATGAGGCCATCTTTTCCCCTGCCAAGACCATAATAAGTTGGAAAGTGCGCCGGACGACAAAATTGTTCCATCTGCCCGTTTCCCTTCCGGGCACTGTAGAAGTGGCTGATTTTGTCCAGAATAGCTGTCATCGCAAAGTACAGAAGGAATGTTGAATGGTTTCCTTTAAAAAAAAATAGCACAGTAACATCCATCTTCTACTTATTTTGCAATATTTTGCAACATGACTGAGGTTTGGAAGGCCTGATGGTTCTTTGATGCTGTTTAACCTGCTGGCTTTTGATGAGCTCATCCTTCTGTGGGCTGTGATGACCTCCACATTTCTTCTCTTGTGGTACACAGCAGAGATCAGCAGCGCCAATTAAATCCGGCATTGAACCAGCTTTTAAAGTTAGGCCGAACTTTAAAGGAGCTCTCCAGGGTGCTGAATTGACATGGGGAGATAGCACTTGGGAGCATCCCTTTAAGGTCCGAATTAAAATCCGGAGTGGACTGATTGCCCGGCCGATATTGGCGTCACCTCTTTCTGCTGGAGCTAGAGTTTATCGCAGAGGGTGTGTGTGTGTGGGGGTTTGCAATCAGTTTTTCCAAAGCTATCTTAAAAGATGTAATAATAGGGATCCCTTTGTATCCCATTTCATCTGTTTCATCTTGTTTGAATCTCAGCTGTAGAATGAAAATGTATAAATATATCTTGGAGCTTAAGATTAAGGATGAAATTGTGAAATATAGCATGGTTCCGTGAGCACAGAATACACGCCATAACATTGAGCTAATATATATATCCTCTCTCTCTCTCTCTCTCTCTCTCTCTCTCTTTCTCTCTCTCCTTCCCTCCCTCCCTCCCTCTCTCTCTTTCTGTGTGTGTGTGTGTTTTCCCCTGGGATCTACATTAGTGTCACAGCCAGCAAGTCCCATGTATTTATTTCAATGGATCTAAGGTCACGAAGAGTTGGTCATTACTGTGTCACACACACACACAACACACACACACACACACACACACACACACACTTATAGAGATGGTCTATGGATTATTAAATGGGTCTATCCTATAGTGCTCCATTTATTTCAATGGATCTACTCTGTACTCTGGACCTTGTATTATCAACACCTTCAAAGGATGGGACTGCCACTAACACACCAATGGTGAAAGAGGTGGCTTGGTTTTACAGATTTTAAACCCTTCCTTCCTTTTCTGCATTGGCTGGAGAGGACCTTGATCTTGTAATGAAGGCTCAAGATGAGCATACAGAATATTTAATCTAAGGGAGGTGATCTTTGCTTTAGGCTCAGCTTCCTTTGTTTCTGTTTTTGTGCAGTGTTTGGTGGCCAGTCAGTGGCTGCGATAAACACTGCGTGCACAAGTAATTCAACCACTGCCGCTTTCTTGATGTAGGGAGTGTTTGCAGGTGACATAATGGGGTATTTACGGCATGCGAGGCAGCTGTTGAATTGCTCCTCGGATCTTGCTCAGTTTAAAAGCCCGACGGCAGGGGCGTTAAAAGCCCAGCAGATGCAAAACACAGCGGGGAGGGGTGGGTTATTGGCTGCCCTGTGATCTGGAGTGGTTACTCCCAGCCTGTATAAGCTGTTGTGCTATATCGCTTTGGTTTCCCAGATGAACAGGACAGGGGAGGTGTTTCTCCAGCCTGTAAGTTTCCAGACCCAGAAATCATCACTCTGAGAAGTCCCCTTAAGATTGAGTTCTTAGCTCTTGTGGCTTCTTTGAGAGAGCCAGGCGGTTTCCTATTTCCTTTCATGGGGTCCTAGAAGAGTAAAGTTGGAAGGGACGTGTAACGCCATCAAGTCTAACCCCCTGTTCCATGCAGGGATGCAAATTACAAGCTATCTACCTGCCAGGTAGTTGCCCAAATGTCTCTCGAATGCTTCCAGTCTTGGGGCTCTCACCACCGTTTGAGGCCAGGGGTTCCATGTTCCTCTTTGCCTGCTGCTTTCCCACCTTTCCCAGCTTCTAGCCGTGACAGCTGGGATTGGGGTAATTTCACCTCTCCTGAAGTCATTCCCTCCCCCCCCCCTCAAAGCCTGGGCATTCTAGCATCCATCTTGCCTAGAGGGTGGTGCAATTCAACATCACGACTGTCGGACTTAAGTTCCTCAACTCTTACGCTCCCCAAGCTTCCATGTGTGCTCTCTCTTTTCTAGGGTCATGTATTTTGTGGACAACCGGCAGGTGTACGGCATGCAGTACCAGACGGTCTACCGATGCTGTCCAGGGTGGTCTCAACTTGGCGAAAGCACCGGATGCGTTTACCGTAAGTGGACCTTTGTGCGGCAATAACATCCAGTTTCCTTGAAGCCCTCTTTTAGGCAGTTACTTCACATCCGTTTTGTCTCTGTTAGTGTTGTGCTTAGGAGCGGTACAAAAAAAATGTGACTTCACATCCATTGCACAACTACTGAAATTTGTCTCGACCACACCCCCAGGATGGGTGCTAAATGCAACAATCCAGTATCTGGTACTGGGGTAGGGTTTTCTCTTGTCACGCTTTGTTCCTGATTTCTGTTCCGAGACAAGACACCATGTAGTAACAACTGTCACACAACAAAACATTTGTTTCTCTCAGAAAACTGTGTCCGGGTTTTTTTATTTTGACTTTTCAGAAGCGAAATATCGAAAAAGAATTTTTTAAGCCCCCCAGAAAGGAAAAAAAGGAAGCTAGACAAATTCAGTCTTTGTCACGGTACAAGACCATGAGGTAACACTTGTCATGAGACAAGTTATCACGACCATGGGAACACTGAAACGGGGACAACGCTGTCATGGTACAAAACTATTGTGGAATAAAGAAGGACGTGAAGTAATCGCCTTAGTTGTGTCTGCTGAAACTCTGAATGCCTCCTTCGATCTGTACGAGTTTAAGGATTTTGCTTCGCTGTTCCCAGTACAAAAAACATTGTGGTTTGGAGAATCTGGGGTGAAGCGATCCAAAATCCTCCCACCCCTAAAGCACTCTCAACCTCAATATTTGTGTTGTTCCAAGGAACTTTTCTGATTCCGGAAGTCCAGTTTCAGGGTTTTATTTAAAAAAAATATAACTATTTTCCTTTCAAATCAAAACATGAGGTAAATGGGGCCCCTGTGTTGTTTTTGAAAGCAAATCGAGTACAACCTTCCTTGTGTTTAGTTGTTGTGAGTTTTTTGGGCAGTTTGGCTGTGTTCTGGACGTTTTTCTTCCTGACGTTTCGCCAGACTCTCTGGCTGGCATCTTCAGAGGGCAAGGAGTTCAGGAAACTAGGAGTTCTCTCTGTGCTCTGGGGGTATAAAGAGAGAGAACCTAACATATTGGGATCCCGTGAGGATTTTCATGGCATTTGAGAAATGGAAGGTTTCATCGCTGCCGGGAATCCGTATCTAGAAAGAGTGCTCTGTACGGTGGCCAAAAAGGTGTAACTGTAGAAATGTTAGAAGGAGAAGCTTGTGTATGATCAGGCGTATGTCTGCAATGGAAACAACTGACTACTTTGGAGGATTAGTTCTGGACACAGGCATAAACTAAGGAGCTTGCGTTACTGGGGAGAAAGTGTTGGCCAGAATTGCACTATCGCACAACATGCAAACCTGCGCAACGGCTTTTGGCAGGGTCCTGCCAAATGCTCAGGTCAGCAACTGAGTCCATGAACTATTCTTAGATAATTCTAAGACTGGAAGGAACCCTCTGGTTCATGACGTCCAGCTCCTCTCCAGCAGGCACCAATGAGAAATTGTCCTAAACCAGGCATTTCCAAACTTCAGCCCTCCTGATGTTTCGGACCACAACTCCCAGGATTCTAAGGTTAGATTGCCAGTGACAAAGAACTCTGGGAGTTGCGGTCCCAAACACCTGGAGGGCCAAAGTTTGGACATGCCTGTCCTAAACCATCATCCAGCAGTCTAAATATGCCCCCCTGACACGGATGGACTCACTATGCAAGCCAGTCAGCCTATTTTGGTTTTACCGCATGCAGAGCTACGAGCATCCCGCCTGTCCCCCAGGAAATGTCAAAGTGCCTCTCTCTCTCTCTCTCTCTCTCTCTCTCTCTCTCTCTCTCTCTCCCGAATGTGCCTTGCATCCCTTGCACGGGTTCTCTTCGGCAGCTCCTCAGAAGGACATCTGTCCCTGCTTCATTGCTTCCTTGGGTCTGTCAGGTCATCATGGAGCTTGGGCCACTGCAACTGGGGTGTGTGTCTCATGGGATCTGTAGTCCACAAGGGAACCTTCCCGGCCTTATTCTGGTTCTTTAATCCCAGGGGAATTGGGGGAGATCCCGGAAGTTAGACCTGCCCCCCACCCAGGTGTGTGTGTGTGTGTGGGGAAATCATAGAAGCCTTCATGTTTTGCCTACAGGCTCGAGTTTTCTCTCTGTCCCCCCCCGTCCCCCCCCACACACTTTCAATTACCCCACCAAGTCCATGAAACATCTGTCTTGTAAAAAGGAAAGCTTCAGAATGCATCGGGTTTTGGGTTTCTACTTGTGGAAAACAGGCCACGGAAAAGGCCCCTCAGCCAGCGGTCTGCCCTCTTTAAGGGCTCCGCTGAGACCTCTTAAATTTCTTGTTTGCGGTCCGGTCCTTCCACGTTGTCCGAGCACACCTCGTAAATGCGGGCTCTGGGTTCTTTTCCCAAAGGGCGGCTTTACCTCTCCATTCCCCCCACTCCCCTGGCTCCTTCAAGCCCGTCCGTCTTCCGACTTCCACCCTATTGGTATATGCTTCAAACATTTGAAGGGAACACCCAAACATTAAGAATGTAAGAAGAGCCCTGCTGGATCGGGCCAAAGGCCCATTGAGTCCAGCTTCCTCTGTCTCACAGTGGCCCCACCAGATGCGTCCCTGAGTGCACGAGACTAGATCTCTGTATCCTGATACCACTCCCCTGCATCCCGCCCTCAAAGTTTCCCGGCTTTAAGCCTAGAGATGACCCATCTCCATCATGGTTTGTAACTTGTGATGGACTTTTTCTCCAGGAATCTGTCCCATCCCCTTTTGAAGGCATCCAGGCCAGATGCCATCACCACATCCTGTGGCAGGGAGTTCCACGGACTAACAACGTGCTGGGTGAAAAAAATATTTTCTTTTGTCTGTTCGCCCTCTCCCAGCCCTCAATTTGAGTGGATGTCCCCTAGTTCTGGTATTTTGTGAAAGAGAGATGAGCATCCCTCTATCCACTTTAATCATGCCCTGCATTATTTTATACGTCTCAATCATATCCCCCCTCAGACACCTTTTTTCCAGACTAAATAGCCCCAAATGTTTTAGCCTTTCCTTATAAGGGAGGTCCTCCAAGCCAATAATCATTATAGTCACTCTCTTCTGCACCTTTTCCAGTTCCAAACATTGATTGAAATATTCCTGGCCTTTGACACTCTGTGGATATGTTCTCATGTTATAAGCTTTCCCCCAAAGTTGGTCTGGGGAAAACAGGGCAACCACTGAAGGCCTGGCAGACCTGTCCCATTTTGGTTTAATGTGGTTCCAGACGGGCATGGACCGAGCTACGTGTTCTACCTTTGGTGAAAAGGGTGTGATCTAGAACCACCCAAGGAAGCAAAGAAGCAGGACCCATCTGATGACTGGGCCGGGGCACCTCCCTTATGAGGAAAGGCTAAAACATTTGGGTCTCTTTAGCCTGGAAAAAAGGTGTCTGAGGGGGGATATGATTGAGACGTACAAAATAATGCAGGACATGAGTTAAGTGGATAGAGGGACACTCTTCTCCCTCTCACAAAATACCAAAACTAGGGGACATCCACTCAAACTGAGGGCTGGGAGAGTGAGAACAGACAAAAGAATTTTTTTTTTACCCAGCATGCTGTCAGTCTGTGGAACTCCCTGCCACAAGATGTGGTGATGGTATCTGGCCTGGATGCCTTCAAAAGGGGATTGGACAGATTCCTGGAGGTGAAGTCCATCGCAGGTTAAAACCCATGATGGGGATGTGTCATCTCCAGGCTTAAAATCAGGGTACCTCAAGGGCCAGATGCAAGGGAGTGGTATCAGGAGACAGAGATCTAGTCTCGTGCGCTCCCAGATGCATCTGGTTTGGCCTCTGTGAGACACAGGAAGCTGGACTAGAGGGGCCTTTGGCCTGATCCAGCAGGGCTCTTCTTATGTCCTTACGTTCTTATGTTAAAAGCTTTCCAACGTTGGCCTCTAGTGTCTGATGTGGTTCCAGAGGGACCGAGGAAAATTGTGGTCTGCTCCCCTTTGCGATGGGATCTCTGCTAAGGTGGCTGAAGGAAACTTTTCAACGCCGCCCCATTGTGCCAGGAATCCTGGCCGTGCCACTTGTGAATGCGTCCTTTGTCTGGAGAGTCCTTCCCTTGGTGGGGATCCTTCAAAAGGACCTTCTGCCCGAAGTTAAGCAAAAAAAGCCACTGGAAGAGGTTCAGTGGCCCACTGAACACCGCCAACCCCCTAGGCAGGAGTGGCGTTCAAAGGATGGTCACAGGCAGGTTCAAGCCAATGGGACAGAGAAGAGAAAGAGGGCAAGAGGTTCGTTACTGGTCTGTTTTGTTCCAGATTCTGTCTTTTGGTGGGCACATTTTCTCAGGGTGGTCTAACAACGCTCTTCCCCCACCGATGCAAAAAAACCAGGGCTGGTGAGCTTTCCTCCGCTCTTCCTGCGAATTAAAACATAATGCATCTAACTTCATGAAAAAGAATAGCAGGAAGCATTAAGTCATGCTATTGCTGCTTTTCCATTGCTGGGGGATCGGAGTAGATGGTGGCAGGATAAACCAGCAAAACACCAGGGCTTATATGGTTTCATAACACTCTTGCTCCATGGACCCGGAGAGGTGTTGCGGTTGCGGTAATGGATTAGTACTCTGGAGGGCTTTCTTTGATTCTCTGCTCGGCCATGGAAACTCAGCTGGGGAGGGCTGATGGTGGAACTGGTAACACCCAGAGATGTTGGCAAGTCTTTGGGTTTGAATCCCAAGTCCTAAGTCTGAGTCTTTGGCCTCAAGTCCCAAGTCCAAGTCTTTGGTCCCAAGTCTGATTCTTTGGTACCAACTCCCAAGTCTGAGTCTTTGGCCCCAAGTCCCAAGTCCGAGTCTTTGGCCCCAAATCCCAAGTCTGACTCTTTGGCCCCAAGTCCCAAGTCCAGGTCTTTGGCCCCAAATCCTAAGTCTGACTCTTTGGTCCCAAGTCCCAAGCCCAAGTCTTTGGCCCCAAGTCCCAAGTCTGACTCTTTGGCCCCAAGTCCCAAGTCTGAGTCTTTGGCCCCAAGTCCCAAGTCCAAGTCTTTGGCCCCAAATCCCAAGTCTGACTCTTTGGCCCCAAGTCCCAAGCCCAAGTCTTTGGCCCCAAGTCCCAAGTCTGACTCTTTGGCCCCAAGTCCCAAGTCCAAGTCTTTGGCCCCAAGTCCCAAGTCTGACTCTGGTACCAAGTCCCAAGTCTGAGTCTTTGGCCCCAAGTCCCAAGTCCAAGTCTTTGGCCCCAAATCCCAAATCTGACTCTTTGGCCCCAAGTACCAAGTCTTTGGCAATTCTGAGCCTTTGGCCCCAAGTCTTTGTCTCCAAATCCTCCAAGTCTTTGGACTCTTTGGTCCCAAAGTCTTTCCCAAGTCCCAAGCCCAAGTCTTTGGCCCCAAGTCCCAAGTCTGACTCTTTGGCCCCAAGTCCCAAGTCTGACTCTTTGGCCCCAAGTCCCAAGTCTGACTCTTTGGTACCAAGTCCCAAGTCTGACTCTTTGGCCCCAAGTCCCAAGTCTGACTCTTTGGCCCCAAGTCCCAAGTCTGACTCTTTGGTCCCAAGTCCCAAGTCTGACTCTTTGGCCCCAAGTCCCAAGTCCATGTCTTTGGCCCCAAATCCCAAGTCTGACTCTTTGGTACCAAGTCGCAATTCTGAGTCTTTGTCCCCGAGGCCCAAGTCCAAGTCTTTGGCCCCAAGTCCTGAGTCCAAGTCTTTGGTACCGATTCCCAAGTCTGCTTCTTTGGTCCCATGTCCCAAGTCTGAGTCTTTGGCACCAGGTTACAAGGCTCAAATCTGAATCCCTATTCAAAACAAGGTCCTCCACCCTGAAAAAAACAAAACAAAACAAAAGGCAGTGGGTGAGTGGCTTCTGAGCCAAGAGTTGAGCTGGAGTCCTCGTGGGAATAAAAACCTCAAGTCCCGAGTCGAGCCTCCAGTGGGACTTGAGTCAGACTTAACTGTCGGTCCTGCGACTGGTGTCCCTGTGCCCCGGTAAAGCAACTCTTCAAATGCCTCTCTTCCCTTACCCCCGCCCCCACTCCCACACAGACTTGCGCACGCACGCACACGCACACACACACACACACACACACACACACACACACACACACACACACACACACACAGGGTGGATCAGCTTGGGTTCCCCAAGGAAAGCGAAGACAAGGGAAGGAGAAGAGGAAGAGGAGGGGGAAAAAAACAGAGGTCAAAACAACATGGCCAGTTTTTCTACCGGTGGGAGTGGCGTTGAGGGCAATCAAGGTGACTTGGTGCTAAGACTCAAAATATAATATATATATCATTCATGAAAGGTGTTTCCACCCTTCTGCTAATCTCCCTTGTTTGTGCCTGGTGGGTGTCCTGAGCCTCCCGTTTGACCCAGATGAAGGCTGGCAGCTTCTCTACAGGACGTTGGCCAAGCCTCCTTTGATATTTTACGCCCTGTGAGGCTTCCATCGTAGTTAGAACGAGAGTGACACTATATGCTTAAATTCCCCCGTTTGCTCAGGAGGGTGGAGGAGCGTTTCTCCTGCCCAAAGCCCGCGTTCGCTTGGCAAACAGGACGGACACAAGTCAGCAGTGTTCTCCTCTTGATTCTAGAGGCGTTGGAGTTGGGAATAAGCCTTTCATTGATTGATGGTCTGCTAGCGAAATCAGAATGCCCCCTCCGTTCCTTTTGGCTTGATCACAGCCCAGCGAGTGTTGCAAGGTGGATTACGCTGACCATGGGGGGGGTGTCAAGCGAGGCTTTGAACCATGTTCTTTGAAGTCCTTGGAATAGTAGACTTTTGGTACGTGTCAGATCAATCCTCAATCCAAATGGAGAGTGAGGTCAAGCCATCACAGGAAGACTGAGACTCAGAAGTGCAGCAGGGAAGGAACTGGGAAAGATTGACAAGTGTCAGGATGTGCCCTTGGACACTAAGACCATCCGTACTCTTGTATTTCCAATAAATATTGTATAGTTGTGATAGCCGGACAAAGAAAGCTGATGGAGGTGGGTGGTGGAATATTTGTTTGAAAAGTGGTGCTGGAGGATACCCCAAACAATGAGAAAGACAAACTCGTGGGTGCTATAGCAAATCAAGCCTGAACTATCTCTGGAGGCAAGCGGGGTGAAACTGGGGCTGTCCTAGTTCCGGAACATCCTGAGAAGGCAGGGTTTTCTGGAAAAGACCCATCATGCTGGGGGGAAATTGATGTCAGGAGGAAAAGAGGAAGTCCATATATAGCAGGGGTGGCAAACCTTCAGCACTCCACATGTTTTGGACCACAACTCCCAGAATTCCAAGCCTGTACTGCCAATGACAAAGGGTTGTGGGAGTTGTGGTCCAAAACATCTGGAGTGCCGAAGGTTCGCCACCATTGATATATAGGATAGACTGACCCCCTAATGGAAGCCAAAGATTGGGTTTATGAGAACTGAGCAGGGCAGTGCATTTTGGAGATTGGCCACTCATGGGTTTGCCGTGACGTGGAGGCACATCCCAAATGCAGAGATGACCCACTGAACTCAAGGGTCACGTTAGCGTTGGTGCCCCTCTGTTGAGATCAGGTCATTCTGCAGAGCAGTGGTTCCCAACCTTGGAGGTCCCCAGATGTTCTTGGGCTAACCTCCCCTCCCCAGAAGCCTTCCCCACTGGCTGTGATGGCAGTGCTTCCTGGGAGTTGTAGTTCAAGGACATCGAGGTACCCAAGATTAGGTACCACAATTGCAGAGATAGGATGCCGGGGGTTTATTGGCCATTGTAATTATGGAATGCTCTCCTTTTGAAAGGCCAACAAGCATGAACAATTGGCTTGATTTTGTCACCACGTTGAATCCTGGCTACTCCCCCCACCATGTTCTTAAATTAAAAAAAAAAAAAAACAATGTATGCTGTTTATATAGTGTCCCGTGCTGCTCAAAGCACTCTCTGGCCAGTTTGCAATTTTTTTTAAAATTGTACAGTACTGGCTACACCTTGCCTTTCTAGCAAGCTGCCTACTCCTTTTAATGACCTGGGAAGGAGGGAAGGCTGAGTCAACCTCGACTCAGCTGTCAACTCTTTGGTGTCGAAAGCTGACGGCGAATGGAGGTTGGGCTGCAACGCTGCAGTTTAACCACTCTGCCCGGAGTCTCTGGAGGGAAAGGACTTGTGGGGTTTTTTTTTTAATCCTTCAACCTCTTTTGGCCTTGTTTTAGGTCAGTGGTGGTGAACCTTCAACCCTCCAGATGTTTTGGACTACCACTCCCAGAATCCCAAGCTGAGATTGCCAGTGACAAAGAACTGGGGGAGTTGTGGTCCAAAACATGTGGAGTGCCAAAGGTTGGCCACACCACTGCTTTAGGATGCTGAAGCATTCTAGCCGACTAGAGAGCTCAGTGAGTAACCCAGAGTTTGAGAGTTTGATTCTCTACTGGTCCTTCTGGGAGAACAGCTAGCCTGGGTAACCTTGGGGAAGGTGCACATTTCTGAAGCACTCCCAGAGGAAGAAAATGGTCAACCCTTTAAATATACTTTCTACCTGGGAAAAGCTCACCATAAGTCAGAGTGGACTTGGCAGCATGCAATTATTCCTCTATTTCAAAGCCTTTAAACCTGTTTGGACTCGTTCAATGGATTTGCATTGTTGTGAGTTTCTTTTTAATATGATTTTGGGGAGCAAGACTCTGCCCTGAGCTCTCTCGATTTCAGGAGGGTTAGAAATATTTTAATAAACAGAAATCCAGACAGTCAATGTTGGCTACCATGTCTCACTTCTATCATTCCCCATGTACTTATTTTGCTTAGTTGGTCTTACCCATTTGGACAGAAACTAGCTTTTTGTGCTGATCTGGTGATGTTGAGTTGATTTTTTTTTGGGGGAGTTACCCTTAGTTATCCCCCCCAAAAAATAATAATAAGATGTTTGTGTATTTCTGCTAAATGGGAGGTTTCCTGAAAATGTCCCCTCCCCTCCCAATGTCTCCATCCACAGTGGTTCCATTTCAGCTACTGTTTGAGCAGTAGTCTAAATTCTAAATCATTCTAAACCTGGCTACCATCAGACCCCTTTGCAGCCCTCTGGTGTTGTTTCCCTGTGTAAAGTTGTGTTTTCTTCACTCCCGTTTCTAGCCGTCTGCAGTTACGGGGTGTGCCTCAACGGAGGCAAGTGTGCCGAAGGAATGTCCCAGGTCTGCCACTGCCCTTCTGGTTTCCAAGGTCCATGCTGCCAGTATGGTAAGGAGCTGCTATCCACAAATATTTGCACCCATTTCACAGATAGGAAGCTTGGGGAGGGGGGTCAAAGGTCCTCCTTCCCTTCCATGTTTCTACAAACAATCAGAAGCTTGTTGCTGGTCTCCACATGCAAGACGTGTTGGAGCTTTTGCAATCTTGCATGCTGCCTTTAGTCAGTTAGGAAGGGCGGGACCTTTCTGGGCTGAGGTGGCTGTCAATCTTTTTGGCACTGGCCAATTGTTCTTTACCTGTCCCTGAATTCAAAGAAAGACCCACCTCACTGTTCAGTGCTTTTTCTCTCTCCTTTAAAGCCAGGTAATCTATTGAATGCTGTCATGTTTGTCATTTTGCTGTTGGATCTGTTCAATGGCAAGGAAAGAAACCTTTAATCCTTCTTTCTGTTAATGTCTCAGAGTAAGTTATTGAGACTGTAAGTGACAGTTAATGAGGAAAAAGGGGTGGAATACACTGGGGACTTGAAGCAAATTCTGCTTTTTAAATCCCCACATTTCTGCTGCGCAGCTGTAGGAGCCGAACCAGTAATTCGAAACGGCAAAACATGGTGCTAAGTAGGCTTTCTGGGCATATGTGTTGAGTTGTGTTGTTGCTGAATTTGAGTTCTCTCCTCCCTGCCCCCCAGCAAAAAGCTTTGCTATCTTTAAGGCAGGCACAAAAGGGTACTTTTCCATATGAGCCAATGTGGAACTGGGTGATATAAATAGGTCTCAATTTGCTTTCAGTTTCTAGTTCTTAGAATTTCTGGGGCGGGGGCGGGAATTTTATTTATTTATTTTTATTGGATTTTTATTGGAATGCGGAGTGCCGTTGCAGATTTGAGTGGGAGAGAAAGTGGGGTTTGAAGAATTTCAGAGTAGAGCTAAGCAGGACAAATACAGCCAACCGCCAACCGCCCCCGTCCGTACAGCTGGACACATATTTCAGAGTGATGTTGCGTATCAGAGGGTCTCATTTCCTGGCCAGTCATCCAGTCGGCTGATTTGGCGCGGCCGACTACGCATTCTCAGGCACCCGCCCCTTTTTATGGAATGTCGGCTCGGAGGAACGTGCTCATTAAAATTCCCAGTGGCAACGAAAGAGCGTTGGAAGCCTCATTGGGGTGACGGATGGTAGCAGAGATAGCCGGTTCTAACACCTGCAAGCCTGTTCCTCTGCTCAAAGGGTGTTCAGCAGCTCTGACGTCCCACTAGCAGCTTACTGAAACCGTAATATTTATTTATTTATTTATTTATTTATTTATTTATTTATTTATTTATTTATTTATTTATTTACGTTACGTCCGCATCTTTAATGCAACCATGTTGTGTTTTATGTTTATGTGTGTGCCTACTACGCTGACGGGTTTTTGGATGCACCGGCTTTAATTGTTCAGTTAAAATTTATAAAAACAATAGTTTGTGAATAAATAAAAGTTTCCAGAAAGAACGGGATATAAATACAATAATAAATAAATAAATAAATAAAAAATTTATACTAATGCCACCTGGCCACTACGGGTTACGACATTGTAAAATACAAAACCATACTTTGTGAATAAATAAAATCCAGAGAACATAAATCAAATCAAGATACACTGCTACCTTGTATAAAGGAATTAATTCATTCCAAATGAAATTCTGCTAAGCAAATTTTCCTTTGTACAAATTTCCCATAGGAATGCATTGAAACAAATTAATCCCTAATCGTGACCATTTTTCTGTTGTACAGATTCGCCCCATAGGCGATTCTGTTAAGCAATTTCCACCTATATCCGGAACTTTTCCCCTTTAAGTGGATTTTCTGTTAAACAAACTGCTTGCTATACGAGGGTCCACTGTACATTAAATCAGATTGACATTAGCATGAATGGTGACATATAAACAAATCACAATCCAAAAATAAATACACATTGATGTTGCTACATCTATTTTCGTGCAATTGGCTAAACTATTTTGTTTAAAACTATTTATGTATATAGACATTGTCCCTGCTATGTTTTGTGTTTTCTTTAGCTGTACGCCGGCCAGAGTGGCCTTTGGGCTAACGTGGTCTCCCATCTAGAGGACTCAAATCAATCAATAATAAATAAATAAATGCAGACAGCCTGTGTAATGGTTGGCTCCAAGACAGGTGGAGCAACTCTGGTCTCTGAAGGAGATGGGAAATATTTTGTGCATTGGCCGGGAGAGGAAAATAATAGTTGCGGAAGGAGCCAAAGAAAATATATATAAGAGCAACAGCCAGAGGAATAGATATCTTATGGGGGTCTCTCAACAGTCGGAAAACATGCAGGCTGAAATAGCTGAGGTCCCCAAGCTGTCCAGGTGCACGTTGTGTTCAGCCCAGGTGCGGAACGAAACTCTCCCGGTGATTTTAGGACTCTGGTTCTCAACTTTGGGGGTGTCCCAGATATAGTTGGATGATGACTCCCAGGAATCCTTCCTGTCCCCCCCCCAACAAGTGGTTGAAGGCTTCTGGGAGCTGTAGTCCAGGAACATCTGGGGGAAGATGCCCTGAGCACACCCGATCTCACCTGATTTCGGAAGCTAAGCAGGGTTGGCCCTGGTTAGTACTTGGATGGGAGACCACCAGGGAAGACCAGGGGCTGTAGGCGCCTGGAGGAGGAACTGGCAAACCACCCCAGTATTTCCTGCCAAGAAAAACTCCAGGGACATGGGGTCACAAAAACTCGGTCACGAGTGTAATGACACAATACATCGCTGTTTCAGAGTGTGGTGGTGTTGCTGTAGAAAAGGGCTCCACCTGGATTTCTGAACTCAGTTTTTGGAGGGATTAAAGGGCATAAAATAGCTTATCTCCAGGAGTCTTTAAGCCATAGCTATTCTTTATTTGAGGATATTTGTTTTCCATTTTGGGTGTGTGATCTAGGGAGTTCCAGGGGCCACAGACATCCAATCAACTTTTTAAAAAAAAAACCCCAAACCCAATTCAGCAGTGGTTCTTCTTGTCAGTAGAAGCAAGCCCTCAGTCAGCCATTTTTGTCAGTTTTGCTGTTTGATCTCTTAAGGAGTGAATAAATGATCCCTTTTATTCTTTCTCCGCCACGAGTGAGATTGTAAGTGCCAGTTAATGAAAGGGAAAAACCCTCACACACATACCCGGTAGACTCCTCTGAAGTTAATTCTGCCCAGTGAGTCCTGGCACATCTGCTGTGTTAACTCGAGGGACGTTGCCAACATTCAGAACTTCTGGCTGAGGTCTGGGAAGGGGGTCGGTCTTTTCCAATGTGGATGGAAGTCAAAAGTTACCCCTTCAACGGAGAAATGAGCCAAACCGTGATTGGACTGAAAGCCATCTGCAGCGCCTTTGGCTTCTCCATCAGAGTGCCAGGTTTACATTTCCTTCCATAAACATGATTCCTCCCCACTTCTAGCCCCTGAAACAAAGAGTCCCTTTGCTTTGGGGCTGGTCCAGCCACCGTTTTCCCTGTGCGACGGCCAGCACCCCACCAGGTTATAATGAGTTGATGGTTTTTATGGGGTTGGGGTTTGTTCCCAGAGACAAATACATCTTCCTCTGTGCCCTGATGTGTTGGAGGTGACTCTTAAGCTGAAAAGCAATCCCTTATGCCTTTAGGCGAGGAAGGGAAGAATCTGAAAGCCCTTCTGGCTCGGCTGTCTTACGACCTTCCTGGTGAACAAGATCTTGTTTTTTATTTAGGCTTAAATGGGAGGAAATTGCCATCCAGTTGATGTGCAAGGCAAGAGACCCTACAGAGAACGCCACCCTGAGCACTTATTATTAGAGATAGGCACAAAACAATTTTTGTTTCATTATTTGTTTGTTTTTTTATTTCCAGAGGCTAGTCAAGCTTGTTTGGGTCAATGCTCTAGTCAAACTTGTTTGCAAGCCTAGTCAATGCCATCAGGTGATGTTTGCAAAGTCAGTTTCAACTTGTTTGCAAGCCTAGTCAATGCTCTAGTCAGTTTCAACTTGTTTGCAAGCCTAGTCAATGCTCTAGTCAGTTTCAGCTTGTTTGCAAGCCTAGTCAATGCTCTAGTCAGTTTCAACTTGTTTAGAGTCAATAGTTTCAACTTGTTTGCAAGCCAGTCAAACAATTTTTGTTTCAGTTTCAGCTTGTTTACCTAGTCAATTTGTCAGTTTCAACTTGTTTCATTAGTCAATGCCTCTAGTCAGTTTCAGCTTGTTTGCAAGCCTAGTCAATGCCTCTAGTCAGTTTCAGCTTGTTTGCAAGCCTATTCAGTGTCTCTGCTCAGATACAGATTCAGAATCAGATTAGCAGACTGGTTCTTGAGTCCATGAGTTTTATCCAGAGTATTAAATATATCTGGAAATATTCCAGCTATGTGGAATATTCCTTTTTGTTCTGCTTTTTACATTTTTCTGTATTAAATTTCCTTCCTTCCTTCCTTCCATCCATCCATCCTTCCTTCCTTCCTTCCTTCTTCCTTCCTTCCTTCCTTCCTTCCTTCCTTCCTTCCTTCCTTCCTTCCTTCCTTCCTTCCTTCCTTTCTTTCTTTCTTTCTTCCTTTCTTCCTTCCTTCCTTCCTTCCTTCCTTTCTTTCTTTCTTTCTTTTTCTTTCTTTCTCCCCCCCCCCTCTTCCTGATCATTGCCTAGTATGTTTATTCTCATTTCAAACTTTTTTCTAATTATTTTGCCATTTGATTTTTTGGTTTTGCCATTATTTGTGTGTGTCTCTCCGTGTGTGGATGTCTGGAGCTTCCAGCTTTGTTCTTTTGGCTTGGTTTTTCCATCCTCAACTCTCCTTTTTGGGGTATTTGAGGGGAAAGGCTTAGAGAGGAAAAGATGAGGGCGGGAAGCTGGTTCCCCCTCCTCCCATTCTGGTTATCTGTTTGCACATCAGACAAGTGCTAGGTATTTAGGAGCTGGCAAACAGATAGAGCTAGGATGCTTTTCAAAAGATGGGAGCGGTGCCTGCCAACAGCAGAGAAACGCTTGCTTGGAAAGAAGAGAAAAATACATATTTTTGGTAAATGCATTTAGGTCAGGGTATAGAATGTTCTCAAAATGGGAATGTGATGGGGTGAGGCCGGACCTGGAGTATTGTGTACAATTCTGGTCACCGCATCTCAAGAAAGACATAGTGGAACTAGAATCTGGGAAAGGTGCAAAAGAGAGCAACTAAAATGATGACTGGGCTTGGGGGACCTCCCTTAGGAGGAAAGGCTAAAACATTTGGGGCTCTTTAGTCTGGAAAAACGGCGCCTCGGGGGGGGGGAATATGATTGAGATGTACAAAATAATGCAGGGCATGAGTAAAATGGATACAGGGAAGCTCTTCTCCCTCTCACAAAATACCACAACTAGGGGATATCCACTCAAATTGAGGGCTGGGAGAGTGAGAACAGACAAAAGAAAATATTTTTTTCACCCAGCACATTGTTAGTCTGTGGAACCCCCTGCCACAGGAGGTGGCGATGGCATCTGGCCTGGATGCCTTCAAAAGGAGACTGGACAGATTTAAAAGTTCACCACAGGGTACAAACCATGATGGAGACGTGTCATCTCCAGGCTTAAAACTGGGGTCCTTCAAGGACCAGATGGAGGGGAGTGGTCTCAGGAGACAGAGATCTAGACTTGTGTGCTCCCAGAGGCATTTGGTGGGGCCACTGTGAGATACAGGAAGCTGGACTAGATGGGCCTTTGGCCTGATCCAGCATGGCTCTTCTTATGTTCTTATGCTTATGGACTCTCGTGTCCTGGCTGTCGGTGGGGTTCTCAACGCTCTGTGTTTTTCTTTTTCCTTTCTTAAGCGGATGCGCTTCTCTGTCTCTCTGTCTGCTTTCCCGTAGCCTTTCCAGCATGGTTCTTCTTATGTTCTTATATTCTTATGCATCACAAGAGGTGGAGGAAGACAGACAAGGGTGAGAAGCCAAATTGCCATTGAACATTTGCAAAGACATCCCCCGGCCCTGCTTTTGGGTGTTGGGCGACAGTGGCCTCAAAGAAGCCAATTTGGGCCAATCACAAGGAGCTTTAAAAGGCAGGTTACAAAAACCATGCTTGTTGTTATGTGCCATCCGGTTGCCCCGGACATCCGGGCCCTCCACGAACAAGCCATCTCCCGAATGCCTGCAGCAAGAAATGCTTACATTCGAAAGAAGTGAATGGAGAAACACACAGCAATAGTCTGTGAAGATTCTCAGTCATCCAGGTGAGTTTATCTGGAAGTTGAGTCATGAAAAGAAGAAGAAGAAGAAGTCCAGTAGCCATGACTCAACTTCCAGACACACCAATAGATGGGCACCAGCTGGCATGTCAAAAAGAAGTCAACCGAGAACCCCTCAGGAGTTTTGAGGCCACGAACGTGATTTGTGGCTTGCGAATGAGATGCTAAAGCTGCAGTTAGAATCATAGAATCCTAGAATTGGAAGAGACCTCAAGGGCCATCCAGTCCAACCCCCTGCCATGCAGGAACCCCATCACAATATTTCCGACAGGTGGCCATCCAGCTTCTGCTTAAAAACCTCCAAAGAAGGAGACTCCACCACCCTCCTTTGGGGCAGCATCTTTCACTGCCGAACAGCTCTAACTGTCACGAAGTTCTTCCTAATGTTCAAATGGAATCTCTTTTCCTGTAGTTTGAAACCGTTGCCCTGCATCCTAGTCTCTGAAGCCATGGAAAACAAACTTGTTCCCTCTTCGATATGACTTCCTTTCAAATATTCCAAGGTCCTTTATTTTCTTTCATGGGAGCCAACCGGGTTCTCTGTTTTGCCTTGGGAAGGGCTGTGAATTACGCTGATGGGATGAGCACAAGATGGAAGGAAGCAAAAAGCGAAGATCTTGGCCATACGAAAGCCTTATCAACGTTGTGGAATGAGCCGATATTGGACAGGCACTGGCAGGTGTCTTGGGTCTATAAATCATGACTTGCCTAGAGCCAGCCCCTAGCTGGAGTTCATAGCCAGCCTCCCTCCAGTTCCAGGCGGTGATTAGACAGGTGGAGACCCCTTTGCTTTTCTTTACCTTTGAGGCTGGAGATGCTCATAAAATTTCTCCTTATCTTCTTCAAAGCTTAGCACTTGAGATAACGCCTTCTTTTCTCTTTCCAGGCGGGGGAAGGGGAAGAGGCAGAATTCTCAGGCCAGGCAGGAGGGGGGGAGTCTTTCGGTCTTTGTTCTGCTTTCCGCATTTCTCCAAGCCCCAGTGTCGGGGAAAAGTTCGATGCAATGTATCGGGGCACTTTTATATATTTTTTTGCACATCCAACTGGTCCAAGGGTGAGCCTGTTTGTTGCTGGGTTGTGCCTCCAGTGATGGAGCAGGTCTTCAAAATGCCCTGTCCTCCCACAGCCCTGCACAGCTCTTACAAATGGAAGCCCGTGGCTTCCTTTGAAGTTGGTCCATCGCATCCTGGGCCTTCCTCTTTTCCTGCTCCCTCTCACCATTCCCGGCATCTTTCCTAGAAAACCCTGTCTTTTCAATAGATATACCCAAAGTAGAACAGTCTCAGTTTCAACGTCCTGCCTCCAGAGATCGTTCGATCCAGAACCCACTTGTTTTTCTGTCTGGCAGTCCAGGGTATCCACAAAGCTCTCCTCCAGCACCACCTTTCAAATGAATTCCTCCCTGCTCCCCAACCCCCTCAAAAAAAACCATCACCTTTCTTTGCTATCCAGCTTTCACACCCACAAATGGTGATTGGAAATTCAAGAGTGTGGGTGGTCCAGTGACACATCCTTACCCTCCTTTTGTCACCTGCTAGCGCTAAAATCTTTTATAACTTTTCTGCCAGATAGAGGCATCACTATTTTGATATGCCATCTGCTTTACTCCCAGAGAGATCAGTGGTTTAAGTCTCTAGCTGCAGAGGCAGAGGTCAGGAATTTGATTCCCTGCCGGGCCGAGGGCAGTGGAGGCAAACCTTTGGCACTCCAGATGTTTGGACCACCACTCCCACAGTCCTCTGTCATTGGCCATCCAGGCTCGGAATTCTGGGAGTGGTGGTCCAAGACATCTGGAGTGCCGAAGGTTCGCCACCACTGGCTTAGGGGATGGACTCCATGATCCTTAGGGTCACTTCAGGCTTGGCCATTCTACGATCCTGATGACTTTGGTGATAGCATCTGAATGGGTTCCGCCTGTCTCTGTTTCTGTCCATTGATGCTGCCACCAGCCTTGTGCCGATGCCTCCAAAGCTGACCAGAGTCATCCTCCCCCCCTCCCCCAATAAGAAACCCCATCCTGCTGTTTTTTTAGGACCTGTTATAATTTTCCTTGCCTATCTCTTGGCTCGAAAAGCCGTTTTGAATTGCGCATGCCATTTCTAATTATCGGCTGCCTGCTGTCTAGTGAGAATGCGTGTTATTCTGATTTCCCAACATTATTTGAGTAAGATGCCTGAATGGGCCTAATTACTGTTTTATCGTCCCATTGGGAGACGTTCCATTTCCAGCTAGCTTTCAGTGTGTGGCCTTGCCTTTTCCTCTTCATGTTGTAATTAAGGATGAAGTGTATGGGTAAGCTTGCTTTTTTAAAAAAATTGAATTTTCATTGCTGCTGCGTCGGTTTAGTTAAAGTCGAGCCCCTTTCTCTCCAAAAGCAGAGCAGTTACTGAAGGTTTAACTGTTGTTATTGTTTTCTCTCTGGAAGTGGAATTTGATTCAGATGTTATTTTCACCTTTGGGGGTCTTTTTTTTGGGGGGAATTAGTGGAAAAGTGGAGTATAAATATAATTAGTCAGAAAGTATGGTATAAGTGCAATTAATCAGAAAGAGTGGTATAAATGTCAATAGTGAAAAAAATGGGTTATAAATGTAATTAGCAGAAAAGTGGAGTATAAATGTAAATAGTGAAAAAATGGAAATGTAATTAGTGGGAAAGTGGAGTATAAATATAATTAGTCAGAAAGTATGTTATAAATGCAACTAGTCATAAAGTGTGGTATAAATGTAAATAGTGAAAAAGTGGGTTATAAATGTAATTAGTGAAAAGGCAGGGAATAAATTGATTTAGTGGGGAAGTGGAGTATAAATGTAATTACTGTAGTGGAAAGGTGGGGTATACATGTAATAAATGGAAACCTGGGGAATAAATGTAATTAGTGGGAAAGTGGGGTATAAATGCAAATAGTGAAAAATGGGGTATAAATGTAATTAGTGGGAAAATGGGGTATAAATGTAATTATTGGGAAAGTGGGGTATAAATGCAAATAGTGAAAATGGGGCATACATGTAATTAGTGGGAAAATGGGGTATAGCTGCTATGGGAAAGTGGGCTTTCAGTGCAATTACTGCTATGAACATTAGCTCCTAAGAGCACAGTGTCGCTATTCTAGCATGGCGGCCTGCATCTTTTTGCCCGTCTTTTAGTTCTGTTCATGATATTGTATCACCTTTCATCCTGACCCTTAGTCGCTCTCTTCCACCGATTGCTGAGTGTGCAAACACTGATGAGGTAGAGAAACAGAACAATTGTAGACAAGGTGAAAAAAAACAAGACCTATAACTATAAGAATGGGAAGGAGCTCCCCCTGGTGGTGATGCTTAGCCATGCGGACCCACAAAAATGCATCAGATTCGGTGTTCGCCTACCAGTTGTTCTCCTGATGTGCGGAACCACAGCCCCCGTTGTCCCCAGTTCAGCATGGCCATGCTGTTTGGGGATGATGGGTTTCAGTCTGACACCTGTGGCCTGCCCCAAGATGAGTGAGTCTGTGATTCTGGCTCCTGTATAAATGCTGCCCTTTTGAGGCCAAATGTGGAATAAATAGGAAATATCTCCCAAAAGTGTTGGGAACAAGACTAGGAGGAGGGGAGCTTAGCAAGACTTAGGCATTAATAGGGCCACATGGATGGTTACTTCACGTCCATTCTCATCCTGGGAGGAAGTTTGTTGCGTGTTGATGTTGGTCGCGGTCACATGGTCTTTTGGTTCTGTCCCTGTTCCCGTGTACGCACGGGCATGATTGATGATACCAGCACAACTGTTAATGCACATCCTCGTTCTGTGATGAAATGTGAAATGCCATGCCTTCGTTCTCCTTTTTTTTTTTTTTTGGCCCGACCTTCTGTTTTTCAATGTTTTGATTATCCGAAGCCTTGCCTTCAATGTGTTACAGAGCAAACTTCGATTTAATTGTCTTTTAAAAGCTATTCACTGCATTGCTAACTCCATAGGGAATTTACTGGTGAACGTCGCTTCACGCTCCTGCCACTAGATGGGCTCTGCTCCTACCGTCACTCGTTCCGCGACGAGCGTGACTTCATGGGGTCTCATCTCGGAACGAGAAGCGTGATGAGCAGATTCCTGAGGCCAGGGAGGGGAATCTCTCATCCCGCTTAAATTGCAGTTCAGGGGGGGGTGGTCGGGATGAACTCCCCTCGTCCCGCAATGGACGTGCAGTTAGATTTCTTTGTACCAGTCCCCAGCGGGACCGCGAACAGCGATGAGATGGACGTGAAGTATCAGCTTTGGTTGCTTATTTTATTTTATATATTTTTCGTGTTGTCTTCCTGTGCCGTCAAGTTAGTTCTTACTTATGGCCACCGTGCCCATTAGTTACTTTCTAATGGTCCTGTTCCCAGCATCCCTGCCCAGCTCTTGCAAATTGAAACCAATGGCTTCCTTTAGAGAGTTAGCCCATTGTGCTTTTAGTCTTCCTCTTTTCCCGCTGCCTCCCCAGTCTCACGGCCTTTCCCTCAGAATCCTGTCTTCTCATGAGATGCCCAGCAGAGGACAGCCTTGGCTTCTACCATGTTTGCTCCCAGAAGGCAGTTCGGGCTTTTTGCGGCATTGTTTTTGGAGACGGTCAAGAACTGTCCCTCTTCTGGAAACACGGGCAGATGTCAGCCGTCGGGAGAAAGACCCTCCTGTTCATCTTAAATTTCCTCCTCTCTTTCCTCAAAGCCTTGTAAATTCCTATACAATAAGCATGTCTGTTTTATGATCGCCCCTCTCCCCCCCTTCTTCTTTTTTTCTGGCGAAAAGGCAGAGGGAGGAGGGGGGAAGTAGGGGGGATTGTTATCACTTGGCGTCTGCAAATTTCTTTCATGTGGGAATGTCGGACCTCTCCAAACAAAGGACCAGATGTGCTCAGAATCCCTTCTGTCTTCTAAAAGAACAGAAACAAACCAAAAACAGAGAGGGGGTGGGTGGGTGGGAATCCCTGAACAGCACTGGAGGTATAGAAACAGCTGCAGATGTGGGTTGTTTATTCCGGTGACAATCATAGAATCATAGAGTTGGAAAGTGACCTCAAAGGCCATCTAGTCCAACCCCCTGCCATGCAGGAACCCCCCCATCACAGGACTAGGCTTGTGCTCTGTGCCTGTCAAAGCCCAGCATTTAGACAGCTGTTTCACCCTTGAAAAAAATCCTCACAATTTCCTTCATTTGGCGCTGACCCCAAATCCTCTCCTTTATTTATATCGGCATAGCTGGGTTTGGTTGGTGGCCAGAGGAGAAGAGGGAGACCTAATGCGAGAGAGTTTGACTCCAGAAAGGAAGCCACGACTATGAGTTTACAAAAAATGGAGCAGAGGTCGGGATTTTAGGGGAGGTTGCTGATTTCTGGGTTGGAAGCAATGGGTGTCCCTCAATTCCTTGTTCTCAGATGCTTGAACATGTCTTAATTGTACTGGACGGTATATTATCCCTCATGACTGTAAGCCGCCTTGGGTCCTTTTCCAAGGAGGAAAGGCGGGGTAAAAATACTCTAAAATAAATAAAATAAATAAATTGCATGCCTGAATGGGACATAACACAGCACCTAATAGCAAGTGCTGACACAGATTCCCTAACCTGAGGCAATTCACAGCTGAATCTTTTACCTACTGAGTTACACCAGTGAGTATAAATAACAGGATTCTAGCCAGAGTGTTAAAAAGGTTACTCACTGGTGTTACTTGTTGTAGTATTTGGAGAAGTCAATCTTGTATTGGAACACCTTATCTGCAGGATCTGTATCTAACTGATCCACTTACGGTCTGAAAAAACAGATCAAGGAACTTTTTTTTATCCTTTTCCTAGTAATGAATATCTTGATTTTTGATGACGAAGGTTCTTTGTTGAAGAATGTTCTCTCTCTCGCTTGCTCTCTTTCTCTCTCTGCAGATGGGTGTTGTGCTTTTTTTTCTGGTGGTGTGTCAGTGACAACAACTGACAGAGAGGACCATGCTATAGAGCTTTTTCTTTCTGGTAGAATTCCTTCTAGCTATGAAATATTAAAAACAGAGAGCCACAGAGGAGACACGTGGGAAATCCCCCAGATAGTTCTCATTAACAGGCACGTAGAGCCTTTGTACACGACCCCTAAACTCCGCCGCAAATGGCTGCCAGCTCCAGAGCTTACAATTGTTTCCCCACCATCTCCGGAGTTTGCAGAAAATTAAGTGAGACCACGCCCACCTAAGCGGGTCCCAGCGCACTTTTCATGTACCTGCTCTCGGAGGGTGAAAATCCCTGATGCGGATTTAAGGGAGTGAGTGCCGGGCTCTCCTCGCTTCTGTTTGTTGGTTTTTTTGCATCCCGCCCCTTTAAGAGAAGAAATCAGGACGACGACGGGGCTCCGGGCAGCTTCGGAGGTGAGTCTACATTTTTTCCTCTCTTTTTTTCTCCCTCCCCTCACGCAGACAGGAGCAAGGAAGTGCGGAGGGGTGGGGACATAGGAAGAGCAATGAACCCCCAATATTTCTGGTCCAAATTTAAGTGGCCAGCAGATCTTAGGGGTCGTGTGAAAAGGCCCTTACTGTAAAGCATTCAGTAAGGGCGCTTTTACACAACCCCTAAAATCCGAGGCAAAGGGCTCCCAGATCCGGAGCTTAAAAAATGTTTTCCCACCAGCTCCAGACTTTAAAAAAAATTAAGTACGACCACGCCCACCTAAGCGCATCCCAGCGCATTTTTCAAGTACCTGGTCTCCGAAGGTGAAAAATTTCTGTTGCGGATATAAAGCAGTGAGTGCCGGGCTCTCCTCGCCTTGTGTTTGTTTTTTTGTCCCCGCCACCCCTTTAAGAGACAGGAATCATGACAGGAGGTGAGCCTGCATTCTTTTCTCCCTTTTTCTCCCTGCCCTCATGCAGATAGGAGCAAGGGATGCGGAGGGGTGGGGACACAGGAAGAGCAACAAACCCCCAAGATTTCTGGTCTGAATTTAAGTGGCCAGCAGATCTTAGGGGTCGTGTAAAAGTGCCCTAACTCACTCTGAGATATTTAGAGGAGAAAGAGTAAAAATATATATCTTTACCTACATTTGCTTGAAATTACAGACTTGTATGTGCTACTTTCTTTACTGCACACATGCTTTTTCTGGAATTTGAGTCATGGCCACTGGACTTCTTTTTTGAGAGATAGAAACATTTCTCTGCTCATCCAAACAGCTTCATCAGTCTATTTCATCAGTCTATTTGGATGAGCAGAGAAACGTTTCTATCTCTCAAAAAAGAAGTCCAGTAGCCATGACAACTTCCAGATAAACTCACCTGGATGACTGAGAATCTTCACAGACATATTGCACACATGCTTAGCAACCACCTGAACAGATCAAACAAACTGCCTCCAGCAGATGAAAGAAAGGGAGAGAGACACTCAGCAGAAAGGCGGGCCTTTCTTTGAATTCAGAGGTGGGAAGGAAGGATTGGTTAGTGGTGGAGAGACTGAGTCCAGTCCAAAAAAAAAAAAAAATCCCCGCCCCAGAAGGCGCAGAGGGCATGTGAGGTTGCAGACAAAACTCCAACAAAACACTCCCTTTCATAGGCAATGCTGGGCTAGAAGGCCTAAGACACCTTCCTAGATCTCTGTTGGAACATTCCAGTTGCCCATACCCAAAGGTCTTTGGGCGGCTCCAATCAAAATGGACAATTAAAACATCAAAATACAATAAAATTAGAATAATAAAAACATGTAAATGGATTGCCATCAGGACCCACAATCATTAGTTAAAAACTTTTGGAACTGGCGCCGAAATGTTAGCAACGTCGGTGCCAGGCGAGTCTCATTTGGACATTCCAAGTCTGGGGGCAGTTGCTGAAAAGGCCCTTTTCCTGCAAGCCATCCCCTTCACCTCCTTAAGGGATGGCTCTTTCAGGAGGGCCCCCTGACTAGATCTTAATTGCCGGGTAGGTTCATATGGAAGGAGGCGGTCCTTCAGGTATCTAGGTCCTAAGCCGTTGCATCTCTTTCCTCAAGGTCTCACTCAGGGATGGGAGATTCTCTACCGAGTTGGACTCAAGTCACAAGTGCATCTTAACTCAGATTCGGGGTTGTCCCCCCCCCTCCCCGGTGAACTAGACTGAACTCGCTGCTCATCCATCCTTTCCTTTTTTTTCTGGGGGGAAAAGCTTGTTTTTAACAGGGACACAGTTTTGGGTCTTGGCTGCCAAAGACTCAAACTTGGACACTGCAGCCAAAGACTTGGACTCAGGATTTGGTACCAAAGACTCAGACTTGGGACTTGGAGACAGAGACTTAAAGTCGGACTTGGGACTTGTGGACTAAGACTTGGACTCAGGACTTGGGATTCAAAAACAGAAAATCGAACTAGGGACAAGAGACTTAGACTCTGGACTTGGTATCAAAGACTTAAACTGGGGCTTGATACCAAAGACTCAGACTTAGGACTTCGAAGCAAAGACCTGAACTTGGGACTTGGGGTGAAAGATTCAGACTTGGGACTTGTTGCCAAAGACTCAGACTTAGGACTTGGAAGCAAAGACTTGGTCTTGGGACTTGGGGCGAAAGATTCAGACTTGGGACTTGTTGCCAAAGACTCAGAATTAAGACTTGGTGCAAGGACTTGGACTCAAGGCTTGGACCCAAAGACTCGCCCGCATCTCCGGCGTTATTTCTTGTTCTTGACCAATGAAATCAAGAATGGGTGGGACCTGTGAATAGAAGACTGGGCGACCCACACTTGGTTTCACTGGTCTTCAGGGCAGCCTACGTTCCCGTCATGGATTCCCCCCTGTTCTAAAAGTTGCGCAACCTCCAAAGGATTGAAAACAACGGCTCTTGAAAAGGGCATCTCACTTTTCTTTGCACCGTCCCATCAGGCTAGGTTTTACTGCCCAGCCTCTTGCGGACAAGGGCTTCCGAAATAAAACCTGGCTTGTGTATAGGTCTCTCCAACAGTTGGCCTAAGAAGGTGACCTCCCCGCTTTTGGGTGGCCTCTTGACAGCAATGGGTTGGCTCTGCCTGAGTCTCTTGTCTGAGCAAACATCATTAATCAAGCTGTCATCAAAAAGACAGGCTTTGCTTCTCCGGGGTTCCATGGAAGCCGGAGGAATGGAAAAAGGATCCCACTGTTAAGTTCAGATGCTGGGCGTCCACAATATTATCATTTACGATGCAGGAGGCAACCCAAGCGCAAGGCTTGGTTTGAGCAACGGCCAATGTCTTCCAGTTCAGAGCTGTGGAGAGTTAGTGCTGTGTTGTTTTGGAACAGGAACTTTGGCTTTTGCGTCTCCCTCCCACCATGGTGTCAGAATCCAAACCTTGGTGTGACCTGGGAGGGAGGTCCCCCTTTTACCGGGTCAGAAAAGAGCAACCCCAGAAGTCTTTTAAGCACAGAGTTCTAAAATTTATGGGCCTTATTAAAAAAATAGAACACATGGTTGTTTTGGAATGGGAAAGGACTCTTTTGTTTGGTTGGTTAATACGCAGAAGAGAAGGAAGCACTTTGCACAAGGTCTTTGAGAAGTTCTCCTGGCAGATTTGGCCGAAGTCTGCCAAGTGTGCCGTTCTGTCTTTAGCCTGGCGAAGAGAAGACTGAGGGGGAGACGTGATAGCAGTCTTCCAGTACCTGAAGGGTTGCCACAGGGAAGAGGGCATTGAGTCTGTGGAACTCCCTGCCACAGGAGGTGGTGATGGCACCTGGCCTGGATGCCTTCAAAAGGGTATCAGGCAGATTCCTGGAGGAAAAGTCCATCCCAGGTGACAAACCATGATGGGGATGTGTCATCTCCAGGCTTAAAACCGGGGTCCTTCAAGGGCCAGATGAAGGGGAGTGGGATCAGGAGACAGAGATCTAGTCTCATATGCTCCATGACGCATCTGGTGGGGCCACTGTGAGAGACAGGAAGCTGGACTAGATGGGCCTTTGGCCTGACCCAGCAGGGCTCTACTTATGTTCTTAATGTTCATATGATTTATTCTCAATGAGGGTAGGACAAGAACCAACAGGTGGCAACTCATCAGAGGGAGAGCCAACCTGGAAATAGGGAGAAATTTCCTGACAGTGAGAACCATTCCAGTGGTTCTTGACTTTTGAGTCCCCAGATGTTCTTGGACTACAACTCCCAGAAATCCTGGCCAGCTTACTTAGTGCTGAAGACTTCAGGGAGTTGTAGTCCAAGAACATCTGGGGACCCAAGGTTGAGGACCAGTGCATTCAACAGTGGAACAGCTTACTTCCTGATGTTGTTGGTTCACCATCGCTGGAGGTTTTCAAGAAGAGATTGGACAGCCATCTGTCCAGGATGGTTCGAGATCTCCCTTCCAATCCTACGATGATTCTATGATTCAGTGTTGACCCAAACCCTTCTGCCGCCTGAGGCAGGAAAAATGTGGCTGCCCCCTCTCCTTGGAAATGTATTCCCCAATTCCTCTTACTTCTTGTATCAGATATTGAATATTGAAATACTTTTGAACAGCATTTATTGAATGTTGGCCTTTTGTTCCCTAGTCATAAGCTCTGCACCGAACCTTGGCACTTCCGTAAGGGTTCACCGGGAACCCCGGGATTCATTCTCTGTTGCTGTGGTTTTTTTCCACCCCACAGCTGGGCAAGCCACACACCCAGAATCGAGCAGGAATTGACCCACGTGTATTCATCTGCCATGGGTCTTTGATTCGCTGGGTCATGTTTTCCTTGAGTGTTTAATTAATAAGCCCTCTTGCTTCTCCTCCTGTCCTCTTCCGGATGCTTGTTTGATCCTTTCATCTCAAAGCCGCCACAGTGAAGAATCACAAGCCTTCTCTCCCCCGCCCCAACCTCAAATCATAAGAACCGGATTATAGGATTATAATAACTTTATTAGGATTATAAGAAGCTGCTTTATACTCTTCTTTTCCTCCCCCCCCCAATTGATCTGGAGAAAAAGATGCCGCAATTAAAATGTGTACAAATCAGACACAACGCAGTCAGACCTTTTGGTGCCTTTTGCCTACGGTTAATAATCTGTAATAATCATCATTTTAGAACTTTATAACACTTAAACTTTGTCCCATTCCTAACAAGACAGAGGCATCTTAAATCAGCGGGCAGGGCTTTTTCCTCTCGCTCTCTTCTGCTAAAGTCAGGGTGTCCCAGGCCCCAAACCTCTGAGGGTGTGCGTGGGACCACTGCCTGCAGTCTGTCTGAAGGGAGGTGATTAATACGTAGATGGAAGAGGTGCTCACTGAACACCCCTATGCTGTTTTTGTGGGCCCGACTTCTTTCACCACCTGGCTGTCTTTTCCCAGCAAAAAAAGGGGTGGAAAATACTTCCACTGGTGGAAGCTTCTAGGAGTAGAAATTCCACATTATGTCTCTTCCTGACCCAGGTTTTTTTTTTTCCAAAGCTAGAAGCAAATATTTTCAGGTTCTGTTTTCTTAAAGATTATTTCAGCAGAGCCTCTGTGGTCAGAAAAATGGTCCCCTCTCTCTCTCTGTTACACACACACACACACACACACACACACACACACACACACACACACACACACACACACACACACACACACACACACACACACACACACACACACACACACACACACACACAGAGAGAGAGAGAGAGAGAGAGAGAGAGAGAGAGAGAGAGACCTTAGTTCTCCTTCTTTCTTTCCAGGAAGATGTGGCAAATTTAACCACAATGAGGACACTTATTGTTTTGGTTTTGTTTGGTTTAATAAGGTCCGCCACTAGGGGGCAGGCGTCTTCCAGGGACAGGCGGCCTCCTGGGGTAGAAAAGGGCCAGAGATGATATTTCGGAAACCAAGGTTTGATTTCCCTGCCTTTATCTCCAGCCTGGCTTCACCTTGGTCTCTTTTCTCGATGGTGGACATTGTTTCCAGATGTTGTTGATCACTCCTGAAAGACGGTGCGGGGGGACCCTATAGGTCTTGGATCTAGCGCAGCTTTATTCTCATGGTTTTAATAATCCAGAGAAGAACTGCTGGATTAAGCTCACTGGTTTACGTCTCAATTGAGTTATTACATGTTTGGAAGACACCTCCAACTTATGGCCAACTCAAGATTCCACGAGAGAGCCAACCCATCTTATTCTGGGCTCCTCCTTTTCTCCTGTTGCCTTCCACCGTTCAGCCGGAGGTCGATTTTATCTCTTTTTCTCCATTAATAGGCACATGTAAGAACTTCCACAATTAACAAAATGTCTGTGAAGATTCTCAGTCGTCCAGGCGAATTTATCTGGAGGTTGGGTCATGGCCACCGGACTTCTTTTTCTTGAGAGACTGATATCTCTCAATCTCTCTTTTCTTAAGAGATTCCAGCCTCTCACAAAAAGAACTCCGGTTGCCCTGACTCAACTTCCAGATTCACGATTGACATTTTGGCACAGTAGGACCCTGGTATCCGCTGGGGATTGGTTCCAGGCCTTCCTGTGGATAATGAAAACTCTGGATTACAGAGAACACCTGCCCCCACACCCCCAAACTGCTGTTTCCTGACAGTAGCTTGCTTTATGACTGCTGTTTTGAGACAGTAGCTTGCTTCATGGCTGCTTTTTTGACAGTAGCTTGCTTTACAGCTGCTATTTGTGACAATAGCTTGCTTTACAGCTGCTGTTTGTGACAGCAGCTTGCTTTACAGCTTGCTTTGTGACTGCTGAATTATTTAATTTTTTCTTCTGCCAACCGTGTTCTGCCAACCATGGATAACTGAATCAGTGGATAATGGTCCTACGGTACAGATTAAAATACGGTAGTGCCTTGAGATTATGGGTGCCTTGTGGCACGAAAAACTCAAGATACGAAAGGGAAGTCCGTCCAGGGCGTAATGCACCCTGGGAATGGAAAGCTTCCACAAAAACTCCGAAATATGAAAATTTCCTATGGAAGTCCCCAAGATACGAAAATGTTGTGAAGGACTTCAATTCCCAGGGTGCATTGCACCCCATTTGGATCCGTGATACGAAAATTTCACGAGGAATACGAAAATGTTCCAAGGAACGAATTAATGCCATATCACGAGGCACTGCTATGCATATTTCGAAAAATGGCCAGGATTCTGCTGTTTCCGTATGCCACTCTAAAGTGGGCTACCATGTGTATTTTATATGAAACCACGGGTTCACATAGACCTTGTGTTTATGACTGCTTATAACCATGTTGCTTTGATGTAATGTTGTCTATTAATGCGGTCAGATATCCCTCAATTCCTTGTTCTCAAATACTTGAACATGTCTTAATTGTCCTGGACTCTGTATGACCCCTCATTACTGCAAGCCGCCTTGGGTCCTTTTCCAAGGAGAAAGGCGGGGTAAAAAATACTCTAAAATAAATAAATAAATAAATAAGTGCAGTGGCGTAAAGAGTCGCAGTACCGGTCTGCTGGTTAATTTAGTTGATGTTTGCAATTCTCCTTGTGTGACCAGTCTTAGGACTGGCGTGTGACAAGGAATACAAGACGAGCGTCACTCTTTATCCAGTTGTAATTTGCTTCTGCCCTTAACGCTATTTCCCTGATGATGCTGTACATGAACAATGGCACCCCGGTGAGTTTATTTCACCTCAATACAGGTAATCCCGTCTATTTGAACTTTATTTTAAAACAAGACAGCTCAAAAGCTGACGAGCTCCTGAAAAGCTGATGAGGTTCCGATCTGAAGCTCTGTTCGCAGAACAAGCTGGTGCAGATCGGACGTTGCAAGCAAGTTTCACGACCGATTTAGGAATAAATGGAATAAACTTTGCTCTTCACGGCCGCAGCAGGGCATATTATGGGAACGGCAGGCATCCAGCGCTGTGCTTTGGTCATAAATTGAACTGTGTCGGTCTATCTGTCACCCCCAGATCGCACTCCTGCAGGGTTTGGGTTTCTCCTGTCTAATGCTAATAAGATCAGGTGTTTTTTTTTTTCAACGAACCTTTGGATGGCTTCCTTAAGTCTGGCTCAGAAGAAACTCACGGCCATTATCGGCAGCGGTCCAGCAGGCAAGAAGTCAGCTTGGAACAACAATAACAAAAGCCATTGGCTTTTTAAAAAATATTTTTGTTTTCTAAAATCTGGATTTATGTCCCTGGTTTCTGCCCAAGCGGAGACTCAAAAGTGGCCTCCTGGTGGTATTAAAGAAATGACGACCCCAAAAGCACAAAGCAAGGCTGGCCTTTTAACTGGAATGAATTAAATCATGAACAGCATTAGAATTATAAGGGGCATCCACAAACTCGTGAGAAGTCTCTGGTGAAGAGGCAGGCTTCTTCTCTGAGGTGTTTTAAAGAATTTGAAAAACCTCCCGTAAAGCTGTTGTGCGACTTTGTTGCTTTTTCATCGGTCATAACCCACAGACGAGAGTAAATTAATACCCCCTGAGAAGGTCATTATGGTGGCAGAGATAGCTGTGCAGCAGTGATTAAAGGACCCACGGAGCAGAATAGCTTCAAGTTCTTCAGATTAGTCCACCCCTTTTCTCATTTACTGGCACGTAGCCATCCCAGTGACTCACTCGGGTCTGCCAATTGGAGAAAGAAGGGAAAAGTTTTATCTGTCAGATCCAAAGCAAACTGACAAATGCGGGCAGCCTTCCGCAACAGACTTCAACAGGCTCGAGAGAGGGAAAGAGAGCTGAGCAGAGAGGCAGGGCCCTCTTTGAAATCAGAGGCAGGAGGGGAATGATTGGTTACTGCTGGATCGATTGACAGTCACTCCAGCCCATTACGGTTGTGCCGACCCACACTTTGAAACAGGCAGCATGTGAGGTTGTAAAAACACAGCAGCAGTGCTTTAATGCATTCACAGTTACTCCATAAGTACTGGATTGCATTAATAGATAGAGTGAATGAATAAAAAATAGTTGTTGTTTTTTTTTAAAAAAAAATTTCAACAGTTCTCAGCATTGCTGGGATCATCATTGGTTAAGGTGTTTGGTTCTGGAGCCAGAGGTTGTGAGTTTGATTCCCCACAGGACCTGATCCACAGAGTACCTTGCAGCTCTCAGTTCAAAGGTTATGATTATATATTAGAGATTATTTATTCCATTAAGTGTTATTTGAGTGCTAATAATTCATTTTTTCCAGGGTTTTGGTGCTTATTTTCTCATTTTTAGACAGCCCTTTGAGAGCACTTCTGGTTTTGTTGAGCCTATCTTTTGGTCTCTCCTGTTGTGTCTGCCACTTCTTTGATGTCTTATTTTGACACACACACACACACACACACACACACACACACACACACACACACACACACACACACACACACACACACACACACACACACACACACACACACACATTTCATCTCCCCCCCCCCCAGTCTCAGATCTAAGCCACCACCAAAATTCTAACTTGGATTGAGTGTGAATTCTTGAGCGGACACATAAGAACATAAGAAGAGCCCTGCTGGATCAGGCCAAAGGCCCATCTAGTCCAGCTTCCTGTATCTCACAGTGGCCCCACCAGATCCATCTGGGAGCGCACGAGACTAGATCTCTGTCTCCTGATCCCACTCCCCTGCATCTGGCCCTTGAAGGACCCCCCCTGGTTTTAAGCCTGGAGATGACACACCTCCATCATAGTTTGTCACCTGTGATGGACTTTTCCTCCAGGGATCTGTCCAATCCTCTTTTGAAGGCATCCAGGCTAGATGCCATCACCACCTCTTGTGGCAGGGAGTTCCACAGACTAACCACATGCTGAGTAAAAAAAAAATACTTTCTTTTGTCTGTTCTTACTCTCCCATCCCTCAGTTTGAGTGGATGTCCCCTAGTTCTGGTATTTCATGAAAGGAAAAAGAGCTTCCCTCTATCCACTTTGCATTATTTTGTACATCTCAATCATATCCCCCCCTCAGGTGCCTTTTATCCAGACTAAAGAGCCCCAAATGTTTTAGTCTTTCCTCCTAAGGGAGGTCCCCCAGCCCAGTCATCATTTTAGTCGCTCTCCTTTGCACCTTTCCCAGTTCCACTATGTCAGTCAACTCCCTTTTCTCTGTTTCTCCACCACAGATGTGAACGAATGCGACACGGGAAACGCCGGGTGCGAATCTCAGTGCTGCAACACCATTGGAAGCTTTTACTGCCGGTGCCCACAAGGGTCGAAGCTGAGAGATGATGGGAAGACATGCGAAGGTAAGAGGCGGGTCCATCGGACCAACGGCCGTTTGCCCAGTGGGCTCGCGCGTGTCTTGACTACTGAGTTATTTTGCTTCACCTCTGATTGCAAGGAGGATGCTGTGCCACCCAATGTTAAATTATTCCCGAAGGAAGAGAACACTGTCGCTTTGATCTTACGCAGACCCCGAACCCATAACTAATCTCAGGGATTGGTAAGAATTTCTTCCCTCCTGGGTCCAATCTCCCAGTATTGTAAAAACTATGGGTTTTTGTGATGGCTACACGGCTCCTCAACTTGTTTTGCTTCAGCATTTGTGAAAATGGGTTGGAACAGAAACACCGCATTACAAAGATCCAGAGATAGGAGGTAGATTCATGCCTTGTAGCTTTAATGTTGTATTTTAATGCTGTATGATGTCCCTCAATTTCCTGTTTTCAAAGGGCCTTTTCACACGACCCCTAAAATCCGCTGGCCACTTAAATTCGGACCAGAGATCTTAGGGGTTCATCACTCTTCCTGTGTCCCCACCCCCCGCGATTCCTGGCTGCTGGCTGCGTGAGGGGAGGGAGAAAAAGAGAAAGAAAAGCATGCCGCTCACCTCTGTTCTGCCTTTCGCTCCTGCCGGCAACATTCCAGTCTCTGTAAAAGTAGCTCTTAAAGGGGTGGGAGCCAGAAAACAACAAACAGAAGCGAGGAGAGCCCCGCACTCACTATCGTTACACCAGATCAAATAATTTTCACCTCCAAAGAGCAGGTACTTGAAAGGTGCGCTGGGACGCGCTAAAGTAGGCGTGGTCGCACTTACCTTCCTGTTAACTCCGGAGCTGGTGGAGAAACATTTTTAATCTCCGGAGCTGGGAGCCATTTGCCCCGGACTTTAGGGGTCATGTATAAACACCCAAAGTTGAATATGTCTTATTGCAGTGGACTGTATATTGTCCCTCATTACTGTAAGCTGCCTTGGGTCCTTTTCCAAGGAGAAAGGTAGGGTAGAAAATACTCTAAATAAATAAAATATAAAGAAATATGTGTTAAACCAACAACAACCCAGGAGTGGAAAGCACTCTGTGTAGCCTTGTTCAAGAATTTAAGCAATCAAGTTCCTTGTATTCTTTCCACTATTGTGCTGTTTTTTTTAATTGGCCGGAAAATATATTTTCAATTTCTTTCCAGCGTCAGGACGTGCGAAACACACTAGCGTTGCCCGTGTCTGAGTCAAGTTAAGCTCTTTTTAATTTCCCCAGAATTCCCTGGACACGGATTAGCCTGTTGAATGATTAAAGGTTTTCTTGGCAATGGGGGGGGGGGAGAGAGAGCTGATCCAAGCCGTGAGTAGCTGTTAGGGAATCGAGGCTGCCAATCTGTTTTGGCCAGTTTTCGATCCGAGCCCCGCGTTAGCCTCAAACTCAAACTGACCTGTACCTTTGATCCAAATGAAGGATTATCCCTCCTCTGCCCTTAAACAGCTGGGTTTGTGGAAATCAAGAACTCGGGGCAGGAAATAATCTTCGGAGGTGTCTAATTTTGGTTCGGCCAGCAGCGCTTCGAGGTCTGTTGACGCTGGATTTACGCTATGCACCGGTCCCTCGATTTGGGACTTTGGAATGCACGCCGTTCCCGTCTGGTGAGATTTGGATCCCATCTGATTTGGTTTGGATCGTGGATATCCTGGATCCTAATTAGCGTTGAATTGACAAGGCCAACACGTTGGAAGATCAACACACTAGAGTTTTTGTGTTTGTGGGGGGTGTTGCACGGGTGAACGTGAACTTTGGAGATGTGATGGAGAGAAAATTACGCGGTGTGAATTCCTTCCTTGGCTCACCGACTCTTAAGGGGCAAGGAGACAGAAACCATAGTAGAGGTTAAAAAAATACACAGTGAAAACCAGTGGGAAAAAAGTTGGAGAAAGACATGAAAGTCTGAAGCCCATTAAACTGTCAGAGTGACGGCTTTGTCCATGCCATTCTGAATGCTTCCCCCTCTCTTTGCTCTGTGATCGCTGGTCTAAAACGGCTGCCAGGGATGCTTTCCTCCCTTCCTCTTCAGCTGGGTGTCTGCTTCCCAAAGGGTGCAAACAGATCTGGGGGCCAAAGCCGGGCAGCCTTGGCTGGGCCTCGGTGATTTTTTAAGTCACGAGCTACGCACGGCTTCCAGCTTTCCGTTTTCAAAATAAAAACCGTTTTTCATCAGGGTGCGCAGATAAGAACCATACTGCCAAAGCTCTTTTTGCTGGACCCATGGGCATGGTCTGGAGAAAAGCTATTATTATGTAGCATTGTTTATTAGGGATGGGCACGAAACAAAAAACAAAATGCTGTTTCGCCGTTTCGTTACCTAATGAAACGAAACGAAACGCTGAAGCAGCGTTTTGTTACGAATGAAACGAAATGGTCATTTCCCCCCCGTTAAAATGAATAATTTTGTTCTGTCTGTAAAATGGTCACTTACCTGGTGTTGTTTCGCCACCGCTGGAGTTGCTGAGGCTGCCGCTGGAGTCACCGCCAGCCAGCTGGAGAGGGCGAGCGGCCGGCAGACGAAACAAAACAAAATGTGTCCCCCCCCCCTGAAACAGAATGAAATGAAACACCATTTTTCTGTTTCATGCCCATCCCTATTGTTTATGTAAGACCTTGCCTTGAGCTGCCTTGGGTCCTTTTGGGGTGAAAGGCAAGATTACAATGTTTAATATAAATAAAATGAAATGAAATAAATAATTTTATGGAATTTTGGAAGTGCAGGTGCAGAATGGTATAAATCTCTCTCTCTCTCTCTCTCTGTCTCTCTCTCTGTCTCTCTCTCTCTCTCCCTCCCTCCCTCCCTCCCTCCCTGCCTGTGTGCCTACCCTCCTACCTGTGTGTGTGTGTTGTGTCGTTACAGTCGTGACCGACTCTACGTGACTCCATGCCCATGGAGTTTTCTTGGCAGGAATACTGGAGTGGTTTGTCAGTTCCTACTCCAGGCGCCTACAGCACCTGGTATTCCCTGGTGGTCTCCCATCCAAGTACTAACCAGGGCTGACCCTGCATAGCTTTCGAAATCAACCGAGATTGGATGTAATTAGGGCACCTAGGCAGCTCACCCTCCTACCTACCTACCATAATACAGTGGTACCTTGTACAAAGGAATTAATTCATTCCAAAGGAAATTCTGCTAAGCAAATTTTCCCTTTATACAAATTTCCCATCAGAATGCATTGAAAACGGAGTAATCCCTAATCGCGGCCATTTTTATGTTGTACGGATTTGCCTCATAGGCAATTCTGTTCAGCAAATTTCCCCTAACTCTGGAATTTTTTATGTTACACAGATTTTATGTTATGCAAATCGTTTGTTATACGAGGGTCCACTGTAGAATGAATTCCTCATGCATATCAAATTTTCCCGGCCTTTGCGTAATGGCTAGCATTAGCTGGATTCTCAAGGCTGCTTTTACGTATCGTGAGATTGTTTTGGCCCTTGTGTACACACCAGCTTGCGTGGGGCTGGGCGAGCAAAGAGTTGGTTCAGATCTTCACCCGTAACAGTATTATGGAGCATTCTTGCCTGGGTGAAACATCAGAAGATGGGCACAGGAGTGGGGGCAAAAAAAGCAAAAGTTGATGATCCATGGTGCACTGCAAATTTCTTTTGATTGTAACACGGCGGAACCCGTGTGCATAGATCTGTCTTTTCAGCTGACATGGCTCTACAGTTCACGAACGCTTATGCCAAATTAGACTACCTTATCTTTAAAGTGGTACAAGACTTTGTAATCTCAATTAGCACAGACTGGTCTATTTAAAGATCCAGGGGAGAAGGGCCAGTCTGAAAGCTGATGACCTTCGTAGAGATGGGGGGGTGGGGTGGAGGACTTTCACAGCCGTTGGACTTTCGGAGGTTCTGAGATAAAAATAAATGTAACTTCATCTTATGAGTTGTTCTTAGAGGAGACAGGGCAGATCTTCTCTGCCTAGATTTGCAGAATGATGTTTACCACCTCAACATCTGCCCTCCAGCCTGAAAAATGTGGGTGTGATCACACACAACTTTCCTGAGCTCCATCTCCTGAATTTGAGAACGTACATCTCTGTCTTTTGCTGACAGATTTATTGGCAGATTTTATTTATATTTTGAGCCTGCTGGCTCGGAGGGCTAGAGCACTGAAAACTGTCGGCTACGAAGCCGGCAGCTCAGCGGTTCGAATCCCGGGTGCCACGCTGCAGAGCGAGCTCCCGCTGCTAACCCCAGCTCCTACCAACCTAGAAGTTCGAAAGTATGTAAATGCAAGTAGATAAACACTCACCAGTAGATAAAGCGGGAAGGTAAAACAGTGTTTCCTTGCAACCATGCTGTCCACATGGCTATGGACTTCCACAACACTGGCTCTTTGGCTTGACTACAGAGATGAGCACTGCCCCTAGAGTCAGACACGGCTAGCACACTTGTGCGGGGGGAACCTTTACCTTTGTTTTTGTTAGTAGTTCTGGAGATTGATGGGTCTGCTGAACTGAGATAACCTCTTGAAATATCTATCTATCTATCTATCTATCTATCTATCTATCTATCTATCTATCTATCTATCTATCTATCTATCTATCTATCTATCTATCTATCTATCAGTTCCTTCCTTCCTTCCTTCCTTCCTTCCTTCCTTCCTACCTACCTACGTACCTACCTACCTACCTACCTACCTCATGTCCCTCAAGAAACCTTGATCAGTGCCCCAAAATATCCAGAATAAGTTACAGCCAAGGGTTCTACAGTTTCCCATCCAGTGTTGGCTGTAAAAACGAAGGGTGTGTGGGTTGTCAGTGACACAATTGCCCCTGGAATACTTCACTGCTCTTGAAAATGGAGAGAAAGGTGGCAGATAATAACTGAAGTGTTACTTGTTGCTGTTTCAGCTAAAAAGCAACTTTGTTTCTATTAGTTATACTAGTCGTTAACCAAAAGTTGCTAGTGACTAGTTATAAGTAACTGATGTTATATGATACTATTTCTCTCCCCCCCACATTCTGATGAAAATTGTATTGGGTATGGAATTCCACGCCTTCCCCTGCGACTACACATATGTTCCCTAAAATTCTGACGCACCCACTGTGTGTGTGTGTGTGTGTGTGTGTGTGTGTGTGTGTGTGTGTGTGTGTGTGTGTGTGTGTGTGTGTGTGTGTGTGTGTGTGTGTGTGTGTGTGTGTGTGTGTGTGTGTGATGGAGCATATGTGTTGTTATTTTTACAGTGGTACCTCAACTTACGAATTTAATCCGTTCCGAATGCATGCTCTTAAGTCGAACTACTCTTAAGTCGGGGTACCTATCTAAAAAAAATTGAAAAATAAATAAATTAAAACATTTTTAAAAATAAATAAAATATATTTGTAAGTCGAACAGACCATATCTAAAATTTGCAACGCGGCAGTGTGTGTGTGTGTGTTGCACGAGGAATCACAGACTTTCCATTTGGAGACTCACCATGTCAGTTTTCTCTCCTTTTTAAAAAGGCCTTTGTCTGCCCGACTGAAAGTTGAAAAGCACACCTACGTGCTTCGACTTCCTGGCTCCGGTTTCCAGCAAATCTTCCTTTGGAGACGCTTCCTGGAAATGCAATACCAGAAGATCCAACAAAACAAAAAGCTGAGAGAAAAGTCCACCCCCCAAATGTGATCCCATTGTTGTTCTTGGTCTTTGAACCTCCTAAGGAGGCTATTCTTGAAACTGCTACGTGTGGCGTTATAATTCTAATGGGCAGCTTCTGGAGACCAGGCTGCTTAGTCAGTTTTAATCCCCCCACTTTTTATTTTATTTTATTTTATTTGAATTTATTTCCATGCCGCACCTCCCCCTACCCAGCCACCCTGTTACAGGAAAGCTCAGAGATTAATAATAATAATAATAATAATAATAATAATAATAATAATAATAATAATAATAATAATAATAATAATAATAATAATAATAATAATAATATACACAAAAGAAAACAATAATCATAATAAAAGAGATTCTTCCTAACAAGCCCTGTGCCGTGAATTATTAAGTGACAAAAGCCAAACGCAGACTGCTTAAAAACATGATGAATTATTGCACACCAAACAATTAGAATCATAGAATAATGGCATTGGAATGGGCCTGTCAGGCTGTGGACTCCAACTCCTTGTTCAGTGCAGAAATCCAAGTCAAAGCAGATCCGACAGAGGGCAGTCCAGTGTCTGAAGAGGGGTGGGTGTATTTTTTTTTTTTACACACTCGCTCTGCTCTCTGGAGAGTGTACACTTGAGGAGGACTCTTTCTGCCAATCTGTCCTGCACTAGCCCATTGTTCTTCCTGGCTTTAATTCAAAGACAGACCCGCCTCTCTGCTCGGTGTCTCTTCCCCATCTCATTTCTCGGTTGGAACTCTGTCGAAGCCTGTTGCTGAAAGCAGCCGTGTTAACCAGGGTGCTGTTGAACCTGTTCATTTGGAAGTAAAGAAGCCTTTCAGAAGGATATCTCCCGGTTCTCCAGAAGGACTCTGAACGTTGTCGCGTCTCGCTTTCCAAACTGGGCTGGCCCAAGTGAGCCTGCCAAACTCTCTTTCTTAATTTATACTTGCTGTTTGGGTGATTATCAGCGACACGCTTGGGGGCTCAGGAAGAACATACGGAGCCAATTTACAAGGCAGGAAGAAACCTCTTGAAATTCCATTCCACTTACAGAATGCTCTCCCTGTGAATGTCAGCAGGAGCCGAAACGGGTGATGAATGCCGTTGGAAAGGGAAGATATAATGGTTTCTTGGGAAGTATTAAGAGCCTGCCAGCGTTAAGCCAACTCTTCCCAAATCAAACGAGGTGACAAGGAAACACACAGGGAAGCCAAGCCCAATATCGTCTGATGGGCGGATTTTCCGTTTTGCCTTCGAATGTGCTAAGTTCTCCGCACATCGGCTTCCCCGGAAAGCAGAAAACGATCCAGTCTGCGAGAAGTTCATCGAAGTTTGAACTGAGCCCTCCAGCTTCAGTTGCCAAGGCGGGCGGCCAGTAGTGGAAAACGGAGGAGCAATCCAGAGGGTGTGAATTGATGGGGGTTTGGAATGGATGCCATCTCTGAGCGACCACCTAGCTGAAGATGTGCTCTGGGGTGTTTCTCATAGTAGGATCAGCAAGCCATGTTTTCCTATGCCACTTGTTGGTTTGGGCAAAATAAGCACCTTTTAAATAAATAAATAAACAAATAAAGGATTTTCACAGCTGCAACCGAACAGTTGTGAGCCAGGAACAGCATGGGAGAAAAACCTTTGCTGCAGACTACAACTCTGGAAACGCAGAATTCTGGACGTTGTAATTCCCCAAAACACATAGACAAGCATTGCACAGTGGATCGATTAAGATCTGCTGTCAGATCTCCCTATGCCTTACAGTAGATGCTGCCTTTGGGGGGAGAAAAGCAGGACAGAAACATTTTAAGTAGATAAATAAATAACAGAGGAACGAGGATTTCCAATTTCCAGAAAATAAGTACTAATACTTATTTGGATGTTTTGCAACCTTTCATGCTGCCTTTAGTGGGTTTGGCGGGGAGTGATTTTACTGGGCTCGGGGGGGGGGAGGGGCTGTCAATCTATCCAGCAGTAACCAATCATTTCCTCCCTGCCGTTGAGAGCCTTGCCTTTCTCTTCTCCTCCCCCTGCTTCTGTGGTCTGTTGGAAACGCTGAGTTTGTTGAGACCTTTTGCTGAATTCGTCATGCTCTCGGTTTGCTGTTTGATCTGTTTGTGTAGAATTAAAGATAATGGCTTTTATTCTTTTTACCGCCAATAGCTCAGCAGTGAGTTAAATTGAGACTGTAAATGCCAGTGGATGAGAAGAAGGGGTGGACTAATCTGGAGAACTCGTACCTATTCTGCCCCGCCCTGCATTTCTGCAGCATACCTAGAGGAATTGAACCAAAATTCAAAAGTCGCCAACATGATTAACAAAGCAAACACATCTATTGCTCCTAAATTGGGCTGTTGAAACAATCATTGGGGGCAGGGGGGCGGGGATAAGACTTGTACTAAAGGATTTGGGCTTGAGCTGCTAATCAGGAGGCTCTTCATTACAAGTTTCTGTGTTCTCCTGCCTTTGTCGCTGTTTTGCTTTTGATGTTCTTTCCAAATGGGGAAGTGTTTAATTGGATTCAGAGGCATCAACAAGTGCCGTCTTCTTGTTGTGAGGAGAAGCGCAGCTTGGCGCGGAACAGGCAAGACATTTACGAAATTAAAACCCTGCAAAAATGTACACTTACAGCACCAGTGGGCAAGCGCCCACACAGAAGCAGGGCCCTGGCTTCCTGCCCCGCCTCCTCCAGCAGGCAGGAGGGCCTCCGATTGGGTGCCCTCCAGAGGAGGCGGGGCTGAGAAGTGCCAAACACCTGTTTGGCCAAAAAAAGAACAACGAACCAGCACGAATTATCAGTTCGTGCCCATCTCTAGTCGAGGACATGGGGAGCATGGTTGTTGGCGAGCATTTCGATTAGACGGCAGAACAGTCGGGGGAGATGTGCTCTGATCCTGAGCATTCTTTAAAACACACACACACACACACACACACACACACACACACACACACACACACACACACACACACACGTGGAATCCATGTTCTGGTCCCGTGCACCGTTTTTGGAAACCATGTTCGTTGCGCTCCAAAAATTGCAGGTTTTCGTTTGGAATTCTGCCTTGACTCAACAAGCCCCCCCCTCCCCGCGGAAATGCCTAGAAGACTGAAGGCTGTGCGTTCTGCAAGAACACACCATTATTATGAAACATTCAGGCGAAGTTAACTTATATTTTACGAGCTTTGCTTTTGAGGGGAGAAAAAAAAAATAGGACCTGTGCGTGCAATATGTTTGTGCATGCGAGAAGATTTCTTGTACACAGTCTCGGGCTACGCGGGGCTATTTTTCCCCTCTTTGGAAGCTCTGGGCGGATTCGAACTCCCGACCTCTGAATGATGCAGCTAGCTCAGTCTTCACTGATTCGCAAGGGTGGTGCACTCGACGCAAAAGGAGCACGCTCTGTCTCGTGTGTTGCCTCCTCTTAGGATGGACAATCCACGATGCGTCCCATAACGCCCAGCCGTCCGCTGGGTCTCGGGTTCTAGCCGGAAATCTCATGGGTTGTGTTTGGTGTAGACTTGCCCCCTCCTCTTGCAATCGCTGCCTGAGATAAAGCCTCTTCCTGAAGTTCGCAACTCGCCCTCCTCTGCTCTGTGGTGTGAATTGAACCATTCATGCCTTTGTCGAGGCTCGGATGCTCCGGCGACAAATTCCGTAGGGAATCCCCGAGAATCAATGAATGGGCTTAAAGGGGCAACGGAGCAGAACTTTTTTCCCACACAGAATCCCCATTGAGAGTCAGTGCATGTCCAGGTGGCCTGATCCTTATCATATCACTGAGATGGATAATCTTCTGCCTTTCCCCAGGTAGGGTTACTCAAACGAGAATTAGAACCTTCTCTTGGGCCTCTTCAGGTAGCAGTGAAAAGTTCTACCCCTAGCTGAGAAAAATAAGAAGCCCAAATACACAGTTACAAGATGGGGGTGGGTGGGAAGTTCTTCGTGACCATGCAAGAGCGCAGGTCAAGCAATAATGGGCTCCAGGGGCGTAGCTTGGGGAAGGCAAGGGGGCCGGGGCACCCCTGGCTCAGCCATTGGGGGCACCAAATTGCCTTCCGACCCCCCCACCTGTGGCTGCTCCTCCCATGCCATCCATATTATATTTTGAAATGGAAGTGCAAAAACTGACTGTTGCCCCGGGTTCTGGAAGCCCTAGCTATGCCTCTGATGGGCTAAAGTTGTTGTTGTTGTTGTTGTTGTTGTTGTTGTTGTTGTTGTTGTTGTTGTTGTTGTTCAGTCGTTCAGTTGTGTCCGACTCTTCGTGACCCCATGGACCAGAGCTCACCAGGCCTTCCTATCTTCCACTGCCTCCCAGAGTTTGGTCAAATCCATATTGGTTGCATTGATGACACCGTCCAACCATCTCATTCTCTGCCGTCCTCTTTTCCTTTTGCCTTAAATCTTTCCCAACATCAGGGACTTTTCCAAGGACTCTTCTCTCCTCATGAGGTGGCCAAAGTCCTGGAGCCTCAGCTTCAAAATCTGTCCTTCCAGTGAACATTTGGGGTTGATTTCTTTCAGGATGGATAGAGTTTGATCTCCTTGCAGTCCAGGGGGCTAAAGTTACAGGGAGCCAAAGTACGGTTGAATACCGGGGGGGGGGGACTTCTGAATTTTTAGAACAGTAGGGCAGTGACCTCCCATGACCTCAGGAGGTGGCAAAGTATTAAACAAATCAGTGATAGGAGCCCTGTGGTGCAGTGGTTAAATGCTTGTCCTGCAGGTAAAACTGTGCTCACGACCTGGGGTTCGATCCCAGGTAGCAGGCTCATGGTTGACTCAGCCTTCCACCCTTCCGAGGTCAGTAAAATGAGTACCTAGCTTGCCGGGGGCAATGTGTAGTCTGCATACTGTAATTAAAAACCGTAAACCGCCCAGAGACTACTTGAAGTGGTACGGGGCGGTACATAAGCAGAACACTTTGCTTTGCTTTTTGATATTAGTTGAATCTCACTTTTTTAAAAAAATCATCCCCATCTCTAGTTATTAATCTATTACAAAGACTTGTTCCAGGGGTGTGTGGGCCTTTTTTTTGGGAGGGCGAAGTACAGGTGAGATCCTTTCCCTGTTTTGTTCCGGCTTTCATTCCAAAGGCAAGTTGCAACGGGGCTTAAATTTCCAAATTTCCTTGGAAATGAGAGATGGAACGAGAGGCTCCGTGCCAAACTCGGACACACCTTGGGCGTGTGATGGAACCTAGGAGTCTTGATAGCATTCCTTTTGGAAAGATGTAGGTGGACTGGATCAGACCCTTAATGGTGCATAGAGGAAACTCTGTCTTTATAAGAGTATAAGCCGCTTAGAGTATATATTGTAGATAAGCGGGGTATAAATGCAATAAATAAATAAGACATTCTCTTCCTGCCCCTAATTTAGAATCCCTTTTGGCCTCCTGTTGGGAGATGCTCTCATAAAAATCCAGGGTTTAGGCCAGGCATGTCCAAACTTCGGCCCTCTTGATGTTTTGGACCACAACTCCCAGAATTCTAATACTTAGATTACCAATAGCAAAGGACTGTGGGAGTTGCAGTCCAAAACATCTGGAGGGCCGAAGTTTGGGCATGCCTGGTCTAGGTAAATTTCAGCCCATGGCTTGCATGCACCTTTATGAATGCAAGGCTACTGGTTTTGAGCCTTGGCACCTCCCAGAAGCTATCACCACTAGCTCTGCTGGCCAGGATTTCTGGGAGTTGTAGTCCAAGAACATCTGGGGACCCAGGGTTGTGATGTGCTGTGTACCTCAAGGCCAGGCTTCTCTCATTCCTGAAAAAAAAATTAAAAAATTAAAAATATTTAAAAATTTTAAAATTAAAAAATTAAAAATAAATATTCCTGCACATTTTGGACCCACCGAGCACCTTCAGTTTTTAATGAGCCGTTTTTAGGTTCCCACATTGTTAAGACTGATGAAGCTGTTTGGATGAACAGCGGAACGTTTCTATCTCTCAAAAATGAAGTCCAGTAGCCATGACTCAACTTCCAGATAAATTCACCTGGATGACTGAGAATCTTCACAGACGTTCCCACATTGTGTTAAGGTTTTTTTGTTTAACTTCTGCAAATACTTTTGTACTTCTTTGCGGTTTCTCTCGGCTTAACCATGCCTGCTTTTTTACCTCTGCCCCGTCTCTGTTGTTCTTTCCTTTGTTTATATTCCACTTATGCTCCAGAAAAAAGACACTCCACCTGCTTTTGTCTGCATGAACGGAGCCACAATCAAAAGATGACTTTGTTCTTCGGTTTAGGATTATGCGGGGCCATCCGTCAGCCTGTCACGCCAGCTTCCGATCCTCTCCTCACCCACTCCCCGAGTTCAAAGCCCCAGCAGATTCCTAAAAGACACAGAAGGCATATTGTATCAAAACACACACCACTCCACGCGGGAGAGAGAAATAGCCCTGCCTTCGGTTTCGTGATGCGAATTGGCATTCGGTTTTAAAAAAACATGCCTCCAGTTGGGAAATTTTCTTTCCTGGCTTCAAAGGAGATGCTCTCTCTCTCTCTCTCTCTCTCTCTCTCTCTCTCTCTCTCTCTCTCTCCCCCCCCCTCTCTCTCTCTCTCCCTCTCCCTCTCCCTCTCTCTCTCTCTCTCTCTCTCTCTCTCTGTGTGTGTGTGTGTGTGTGTGTGTGTGTGTGTGATGGAGCATTTTTACAGCGGTACCTCAACTTCTGAATTGAATCTGTTCCGAATGCATGCTCTTAAGTCGAACAACTCTTAAGTTGGGGTAGCTATCTAAAAAAATGAAAAAAAAAATAAGTTAAAACATTTAAAAAATAAGTAAAATATATTTGTAAGTCGAACAGACCATATCTAAAATTTGCAAGGCGGCAGTTAAAACGCCAAGAGTTTTCCGCTCTTAAGTCGAATCGCTCTTGAGTCGAGCTGCTCTTGAGTCGGGCTACCACTGTATTTCACTTTAAGAACATTGCACTAGTAGCATCCGAGCAGGTATTTGCAAAAATGGGGTGCTCGTTGAACCGCCCCCCCTTCTTAGTGCGCCTGCTTTATGTCAGTGTGGATGTGGCCAATTTTAGCATCTGGTTGGGCCCAGGATTTGATCAAGCTCCCGAATTTGGTTTCTTGAATTCCTGACGCTCCTGTGGGTTGCTGTGAGCGAGCGGGGTTTATGCGCCTTGTGTAATGCAGTGAATGCTCTCTCTCTCTCTCTCTCTCTCTCTCTTGGCTCAGAATATGCCATAAAGAGAGGGAGGGAGGGACGGGGTGTGTATATAATGCAAGGGAAGAGGGCTAGTCCTTACCTGCAGGGGGCGGCTCTGAAAAGCGAGCGCATGGACGAGAGGAAAAGTGGGGGGAGGGAAGCTATGAAAAGTTGAGCCTTATAGCGCACGGGCGCCGGTGGAGCCCAGCGAACTCTGCACGGTCAGGGCATCTTTGCTGAAAGAGGGGCTCTCTGTGCACGGGGCATGATCCGGAAACAAGAGCCGTATCCTCAAGGCGGGGAAGATTGGCGCTGATGCGCTTCATCTCTTGAATGCTTTTTGCGCAGCCTGATCAAACGTGGCCGTCGAAACCTTCTCCTTCGGCTGCATTCAGCAGGATCGGGCTGCTCTTTCCTCCTTTCCTCCTCCTTTCTGTTTATTTCCCCCCCCCCACATAAATCAATCTGACCAGGCTTGGCACCATGGGGCAGGAGGACCCACGGAGGCACTGGGGGCTGATCGTCTGGTTCCTTGCTCTGTTGCACAATCCGGCTTCCGCTCTGCACTACCGTTACCTGTGGAGGAATTGCTACCCCTGCCACCTGGGGCGGGCAGGATACGGCACGGGGCAGTCGCAGCTGAGCCCAGGTAAGTGGGGCGGTATTCCTTCCCGCTCCTGGGGGAGGCGCTCTTTGGTTGGCAGTGACCAAGAGGAGCGTTCTGCGTGTCTTGGTTGGTTGTGCCCTGCGCAAGACCTTAATCCCTCTGGAGTGGTGATTTAGCATCCCAGCTGCAGAGCGGTGCGTCCCTGGTATTTTGTACACCAACCCGCTCGCCCAAGGGACCTGTGGGTCTCATGGTTAGCGCGCCAGCAACCAGACTGGGGAGGGGGGAGAACGGGGGCTCAAATCCCCAGTTATGAGACTGTTGGTGTGCTCCAGAACCAGGAAAGACCTCTCTTCTGGTCCTGCTTCACAAGGCATCCATTGCATCCCGGGGGAATTACCTTTCTAGACTACGGCTCCCAGCATCCCCACACAGGAGGCATTCTGTTGTCAAAAAAAGATCTTTTCCTAGCTTGTGTTCTTGGAAGGACAGTAAGGGGAAGGGGGATGGTGTATGCTAATACTGTCATTTTGGTCAGAAAGTATTTTATATGTATCCAGGGTGCAATCAGGCTGGGATATAGCCCCACATTGGGGTGTTTATAGCATGGTCCCCTTTGATCTGTTTTGGGGGGAGTGTCAGGTGGTGTGGAGGGAACCAAGACCCCCCCCCAGACCCTGCTTTGTGTCCAATTTGGACCTTTCTAACCCAGTGGCAGGGGGCGTGGTGTCTCAGCGGACTAAGGCTTCAGAAAACTGTTGGCTGCAAAGTCGGCAGCTCGGCGGTTTGAATCCCGGGTGCCACGCAGCGGAGCGAGCTCCCGCTGTTAACCCCAGCTCCTGCCAACCTAACAGTTTGAAATCATGTAAATGCAAGTAGATAAATAAGTACCGCCTTAAAAAGTAGGAAGGTAAAACAGTGTTTCCTTGCAGCCATGTCGGCCAGGTGGCCATGGATTTGCACAACACTGGCTGTTCACCTTGAATACGGAGATGAGCACTGCCCCTAGAGTCGGACACAACTAGCACACATCTGCGGGGGGAACAATTACCTTTACATTTTTGTTTTATGAAGGTATTACCTATAGCCTGGTCTTACACACCCTTGGGTTGCCGTGACCACTTGTAAAGAACATGAGATAATAAGAACCCAGTTTTGGTGAACTGGGACATCGGTCCATTGACCCTAGTTTTGCCCGCTCTGGCAGGCAGCATTTTCTAGGCAACTCCACGCCCTGCTATATCAAGAGTTTGAACTGGGGGTTGGATCTGGCATCTGCAAAAGCAGGTAGTGTACTGTTGAATCATTATGGCCCTTTAATCCTATTAACACCAATTGTACGGTGCCAATATACTAGTTCGTCTAGGACTTTAGGTCAGTATTGTTTACTCTGACTGGGAGCAGTCCCCCTGAATGGCTGGCAGGGTTTCCCCTTTCAACATCGGCAACCCGTTGTAATTTGGATTGGATGTACAAATTGGCTCTCTGACCTTCCTCATTTGGCTCAGCCTTTGAGCTGTTTGTCTCTTTCTCCAAATGAGCTAAGAGGCTAGTCCTCATGTCCTGGGAGAAAAGATCCTGTTTTAAGATGGAGCTTGTCTCACCCTCCAAAATTCTGGCTATAATTGGAATTTCTTCCAATTAATAGCTGTCCTTCAGGAATCAGGCAGGGATCCCAATGGTTTAAGATTGTCTACGCTGGAATAGACAATCTCTCTGGAGGTCCTGCCAAACAACCACACTGTTTTTCTTCCTGTTTAAAAAGACCTGCAACAACTCCCACTGGCCAATTTTTAAATTTGATTTAATTATTTTTAGAAATAATAGTAATAAAAAAAGAACAACATAAAAACGCCCCAACCTTGTTATTAACCCAGTCTCTTTCATTCTGAAAAACTCAGAACCTGGCATGGGTTCCTCCCGTCTCTCCTCATAAGTTACATCTGGCTCTTTTCCCTGCTCTATCCAGCCAGACAAGGCACTGGCATGCTACGGAATTACGCTGGCTAAAAATGTGCAATTTTTGTGGCCCCTCGGGGGGTTATGTAGATGGTGGTTTTGGATGGAGCCGCCGGTCTCTGCGCTTTTTCCCTTATGTCCTGCCTCTGCTTCTTTCCTTTCTCTGGCAAAACTGGAGTTGTTCCGTCTTGGTTTGCTCTAGGACTCTAGTGATATGATTGAGAGGTACAAAATAATGCAGGGCATGAATAAAGTGGATAGAGGGATGCTCTTCTCCCTCTCGCAAAATAGCAGGACCAGGGGACATCTACTCAAATTGACATTTGGGAGAGTGAGAACAGACAAAAGAAAATATTTTTTCACCCAGTGTGTTGTTAGTCTGTGGAACTCCCTGCCACAGGAGGTGGTGATGGCCTCTGGCCTGGATGCCTTCAAAAGGGGATGGGACAGATTCCTGGAGGAAAAATCCATCACAGGTTACAAACCATGATGGAGATGTGTCATCTCCAGGCTTAAAACCGGGGTACTTCAAGGACCAGATGCAGGGGAGTGGGATCAGGAGACAGAGATCTCATCTCATGCTCTCCCAGATGCATTTGGTGGGGCCACTGTGAGATACAGGAAGCTGGACTAGATGGGCCTTTGGCCTGATCCAGCAGGGCTCTTCTGAGGTTCTTATGCTCTTATGGACTCTCGTGTCCTGGCTGTCGGTGGGGTTCTCAATGCTCTGTGTTTTTCTTTTTCCTTTCTTAAGCGGATGCGCTTCTCTGTCTCTCTGTCTGCTTTCCCGTAGCCTACTGTAAGTGCTCTGTTCTGAAATGCACCTCCGTAGTGGCAGGATATGAGCAGCTGCGACGGACAAAGCTGGGCTCAATTGTGCGTGGCTACAGCCGGGAACGTCTCACATTGTTTTCTGTTCCAAAAGTCTGAAAAAAGATTGTTGGCAGCCATCCGCCGCGAGGCAGGGTGCCAAGTCTGCCAACCAAGGCGCTCTCAGCATCCAGAGTTCCCATCTACAATGAGTGTGTGTGTGTGTGTGTGTGTGTGTGTGACAGAGAGAGAGAGAGAGAGAGAGAGAGAGAGAGAGAGAGAGAGAGGGTATAGTCAAGCACACAGACAAACCCTCTGCTGTAAATGAATTCCCATCAGGCAGAAGTAATTAACCAAGAAGGTCATTTGGAATTAAATGCTTTTTAATTCCAATGCTTTTGACCACCACATCCTTAAGGGCAGTGGTGTTCAAACGTCAGCCCTCCAGACGTTGTGGACCACAACTCCCACAGTCCTTTGTCATTGGCAACACAGGCTTGGAATTCTGGGAGTTGTGGTCCAAAACATCTGAAGGGCTGACGTTTGGACACGACTGCTTAAGGGCAATGAAACCCTGATAACGCACCTCTGTGGAGGTTAGGCGGTGGTGTCCAGGGCCCTCACTCTGTGTTAGAAGATGACCCGGGTACCCGTCCATCATACAGGTAGCCATACAAAGGAAGGGTGGGATCTGTTCTCGATCATCTCAGACACTTCACAAATGGGCTTAAGCACTATATGACCTGGGTCCTAGCTACCTCAAAGATCGGATCTCACAGTATGAACCAACTCGGGTGTTGAGGTCATCAGGAGAGGCCCTACTCTCCATCCCGCCACCCTCACAGGTATGTCTTGTGGGAACCCATGAAAGGGCCTTCTCGATTACTGCTCTGGAACTCCCTCCCTCTAGAAGCCAGGACTGCCTCATCTCTGTTGTCCTTCCGGAAACAGGCAAAGACCTTCCTCTTCAGGCAAGTTTTCCCTGAATGATGGACTATCATGTGTCTTTTATATGAATCTATGGGTTCACATAGATTTCGTGTTTACGACTACTTATAACCTTGTAGCTTTAATGTAATGTTGTCTATTAATGCTGTAAGATGTCCTTCAATCTCTTTTTCTCAAATACGTGAACATGTCTTAATTGTACTGGACTGTGTATTGCCCCTCATTACTGTAAGCAGCCTTGGGTCCTTTTCCAAGGAGAAAGGTGGGGTAAAAATACTCTAAAAGGAAATAATAAATAAATAATAGGAAGCCAGATTTAGGCTGAATAGCAGGAGAAAATTCTTCACTGTTGGAGCAGTACAACAACGGAACCCATGACCTTGGGTGGTGATGAGCGCTCCTAGGCCAGGGTCAGAAAGCTTCCTCCAACAACTGTGAAGTGGATCCATGAATACTTGGGTCGGCAGATCTTTAGGTGCTGAATTGGAGAGACTCCTCGCAGAGCGGAGATGCTCTTAGTCCAGGAAAGTCAGTGTTGGGTGAACCCCATTCTTCTGCCTCTCGGTCTTAGCCCTATTTTGGAACGCATTCCCGATGGACACAATGGACATCATTGGCATAAATTTGCATAAATATCACCAGGCAGCTCTGAGGACGAGGGATGGATAGTTGCATTCCCATGCGTACGGAAAGCATGCTGGGCATAATTAGCGAGGGCAGATGAGGCAGAAGTAAAATGGAAACAATCGGAGCGGAGCAAGATGTTAATCCTTCTGTGGTGGAAAGAGGCTCCGTGTGAACAAGATGGTGGTCTCAAGACTCAGTTCAGAGGATCTGGGAGTAGACCTGACCATAGGAGGTCTCCAAGAGAAGTCCTTTCTTTTCCGTCATCAGAGGAACATCTCAGAAGGAAAGCAAAGCAGGGCATGCTTGGTGGCTCTTCCCAAGACATGGAGGTCCATCCCAAGGGATGCTGAACTTGGCCTTTTTGACATCTCCGGCTTGCCTCTGATTGGCCATCGAAAAAACACAACGTTTGGCTCTTCCTTTGGGTCTGATCTCCAGAAGATCCTCTTCCATCCTTTGCTTTGACGGTTACTTCACGTCCACTCTCGTCCTGGGATGAAGTTCGTTGCGTGTTGATGTCAGTCACGGTCACGTGGTCTTCTTCCGGTTCTGTCCCTGTTCCCGTGTATGCATGGGTGTGATTGATGATACCGGCATGACTGTTTCCCTACGTCCTCGTTTCCGTGATGAGATGTGAAATCCCATGCCTTTGTTCTCTGGTTTTTCTTTCCCCGGCCCAACCTTCCGTTTTTCGATGTTTCAATTCTCCGAAGCTTTGCCTTCAATGCATTACAGAGCTAATTTTGAGGCATTTGTCTTTTAATCTCTCTGCAGTGCATTGCTGACTCCATAGGGAATGTACTGGCAAATGGCACTTCGCACTCCTGCCACTAGATGGAGAAAGGCAAGTTGCGTGATGAACCTTACCTCACGGGCACTCGTCTCAGAATGAGAAGCGAGATGAGGAGATTCCCGAGGACATGGAGAGGAATCTCTTATCCTGCTTAGATTGCAGTTCAGGTTGTGTGGTCAGGACGAACTCCACTCGTCCTGCAATGGATGTGTGGTTAGATTTCTTCGTACCGGTCCCCAGTGGGACCACGAACAGTGATGAGATGGATGTGAAGTATCAGCCTTACCAAGCCTTTCATTCAGGCGAGCTTTTGGAAATGGACTGCGGTGGAGACCTCAAAGGGGTTGGGGATGGCCCTGTATTGTTGTGTTTAATTCCCCACCAGTTTCGTGCTTTTCCAATTCCTATCCATTTAAACGGAGGTTTTGTAAAGCCAATGGGTCCTAATTGTCTCTGGTTTTTTATCGGGAGGGCAACAAAGGATGATCAGGGGACTGGAAACCAAGCCCTACAAGGAAAGACGGAAACAACTGGGGATGTCTATCCTCAAGAAAAGGAGACCTGGGGGGAGATGGGAGAGCACTTTACAAAGATTTGAAAGGTGGTCCTACACAGAGTAGGGGCCGGATCTGTCCTCCATTATCCCCGAGTGCAGGACGCGGAGTAGTGGGTTCAAACGACAGGATCGCATGATGGTCTCCCAGCCAAATGAAGCAACCCTCCTGCATGATGACCATGGTGTGCACTGATGTCTCAACACATCACAGACCATGTTTTTTTAGGGTAACGGTTTGACGCAAACGCCCTCCTCATAACTGCACCATGTTGCCGTTCCTGTCCGCCATTGAATCCTTCAAAACTTCATCCAGATCTGAGCCAACCGGTCATTCTGGATGATGCTTCTCTGTTTCTGGAGCTTGAACCCCCCCCCCTCGCACTCAGATCTTGCAAAATCTATGGCCTTCCCTTTTGCAAAGCCCTTTTCTAGCAAGGAAAAGTGGCTTGTGTTCTCTGTGTGGTTACAGGTTGTGAAGTGGCAGAGTTTGAATTCAGCTCCCGGAGTGTGGTTCTTAATTTTGCCACCAGATCAAGTGGTTTCTAACTCAGAGCCACCCTGGGACATCTGGAAATCCTGTATTTCGTACTTCAGCTCAGGTCTTGCAAAGTCAAGGCTGGGGTTTCCTTTACTGAATCAATCCATCCTTTGTTTGGGTCTCCCTCTTTCCCTGCCACCCTTCTGTTTTTCTCCAGCACAATTGCATTCAAAGATGAGCTGTGAGTTGGCAAACCGTCTCCTTAGTCCGCTGATCCCAGAGCTGAGGTGAACCTGGGCCAAAGCTAACTGAATGGATTTCAACAGAGGGAAATGTAGGGTGCTACATCTAAGAATGAATTGCACAGATATAGGATGGGGGATACTTGGCTGGAGAATAGTACCTGTGAAAGGGTTCTGGGAATCTTGGTGGACCACAAATTGAACAGGAGTCAGCAGTGTAATGTGGCAGCCAGGAAAGCCAATGCGATTCTTGGTTGCATTAACAGAACCATAGTGTCTAGATCAAGGGAAGTGATAGTACCACTCTATTCTGCTCTGGTCAGACCCCACCTGGTGTCCTGTGTCCATTTCTGTGCACCTCAATTTAAAAAGGATGTTGACAGCCTCGAGCGGGTCCAGAGGAGGGCTACCAGGATGGTTGAAGGTCTGGAAGAAATGTCTAATGAGGAACAGCTTAGGGAGCTGGGAATGTTTAGCCTTTCAAAAAGAAGGCTGAGAGGGGATATAATAGCTATGTTTAAATATTTGAAAGGATGTCATATTGAAGAGGGAACAGGTTTGTTTTCCATGGCTTCTGAGACTAGGACTCGGGGCAATGGTTTCAAACTACAGGAAAAGAGATTCCAATATTTCATTAGGAAGAACTTCATGACAGTTAGAGCTGTTCTGCAGTGGAATACGCTGCCACAAAGGAGGGTGGTGGAGTCTCCTTCTTTGGAGGTTTTTAAGCAGAGGCTGGATGGCCATCTGTCTGAAATATTGTGATGGGGTTCCTGCATGGCAGGGGTTTGGACTAGATGACCCTTGAGGTCTCTTCCAACTCTATGATTCCATGATTCTATGACCTTGGCTAAAAATTCTTATCACTCCTCCCCCCTCCCTTACTCCTGGCTGTAAGTAGAAAAAAAAAGAGTGTACACTTTTGCATTCTCCCCCTTTTAAAGCGGTTAATCGGATTAAAGGTTGTGGAATTCCTTGAGGTTTTTCCTGCCTTGCATTGGGATGTTGATTTGGGAACTTTTCAGAGGTCAACTCCTAAGCCAGAGGGGGAAATGTGATTGTTTCCCAGCGGGGAAAGGAAGTTATACGCCAGTCCAGTGTGGCTGCATTTCTGAGCGTTTCTGCTTCTGAGTTGTGTTCTGGTGAGCTGGCGTGGAACCGTAGACGGGCTCCTGGTCCCTGCAGAGCAAACGGGCATGGACCAAATTGATGAAGAAGAGCCATTTTTAAATGCATGCGGCTGCTCTCTCTCTCTCTCTCTCTCTCTCTCTCTCTCTCTCTCTCTCTCTCTCTCTGTGTGTGTGTGTGTGTGTAGTTTTGGTGATTCTTGCACAGTGCTTCTTTTGAGCAAACTGTCTCGTGACTCCACCTGTGAATAATCAAGAATGTCAGGCAAAAATCAAAGAAAAACAAAACAGAAATATTCAGTGTTATTTCCCTCCCTCCCTGTTACCTTTTTTTTTTTTTGGGGGCACAGGAAACTACACATAAGAGGTTTGCAAGGATTCAAACAGCCCCAAAGAAACCTGAGCAGGGGAAGCAGATTTTTTTTTTTTTTAAAAAAGGTTCCCCATTTGGAGTGCAGATTATATTACTGGTTTTAGCTCATGCGGTTAGGAGAAGCACATTTTTGACATTGCAAAAGGGTTTGGATGCCAGTAAAACTTGCCCAGCTGTGGCTTTGGATGCACATTTCAGAGACCGAACAGAAAGAACGAGTGAGAACATCAGGAGCGTTTAGCTGGTTTGGGTGAAAATCCGAGTCAGAAAAGAACTGCCAGTGTTATTATTTTTTTCAATTGAAATAAAACAAGTTGAGGAGCCGTGTGGCCATCACAAAACCAAATGCAAAAGTGGAACAGGTGATCAACAAAAACGTTGCAAATATTTTGGGGTCAAAACCCCCTTCCTCGGAGCAGTCCTAATAGGTGATAACATGGCAAAAGATGGATTTGCCAGGAGTTATTACTTAGATGTAAGGCCCTCAGCAAGATTGAAAAAAGACAGACAGTTTCTTAGTTGAGGCTCAGGAGCTTGGATGTTTTCAGGCTGCATCGGAAATGAAGGGAGGGAAGTGTTTGTATTGTCCAGGTCCTTCCAAAGACATGTCACGGCTGTCACACATTCACACCTCTCCTCAATGTGGCTCATTGAGGCCAATGGCCCCTGCCTTGCCAGCAAAGGGGAGGGGGTTGGTGCAGAAGGCCCATGCATTTCATTTCAGTGATTTTGATAAGTCCACTGGGTGTAGCCAGTTGGATCAATTGGAAAGAGATTACCCAGTGTTGCAGTCTTGTCATGTCTCCATTGATAGTCCATTTGCCTCTTCCTTGGCATGTATTTTTTTTTGGGGGGGGTTGTCAGTATTTCCAATGGAAGCAAAACAATTTGAGGAGCCGTGTAGCCACCACAAAAACCAAATACAAAAGTGGAACAGGTGATCCCTTTAGGCTACTGGAGAATCAACAAAAGCGTTGGCTACTAAATTGGACAGTTGCGCAATGGGCTCAAGCCACTGTTGGCTCGGTGGCCGTGGGCTTCCGACCTTGCTTGGGGTGATGACTGGAACTGATGACCATATCCTCTCTCTTGAGCAATGTCGTTGAGGAGGGACTGGTCCCGGCAAAAGCTTCAGCGAGCATCATTCATGCCTGCTTCTCTCACGTTTCCATCTTGCTTGCTTTCCAGATGTTGACGAATGCCAAGTTCACAACGGGGGCTGCCAGCACAGATGTGTGAACACTCTGGGTTCCTATTATTGTGAGTGCAAGCCAGGGTTCCGCCTCCATGCAGACAGCAGGACCTGCCTTGGTAAGTTGTAGATGTGAGCGGGTTACTTTTCCACCTGAACGTGTCTACCATACTAAGATGTAAGCAATGACGCTCGATGCCTTTCAAAAGTCATGTTGTAAAGACGCTTGACTATATTTTTAGGTTCATTTTGAAAGAACTATTTTCCAAGGTCCATGCCTTCTTCTTATGAATCTTAGGTGACAAGGAAATGCTATTTTGTTTCGTTTTTTTTTATTCTTGGATAAAGATTTCCAAGGTGCAGTATCAGAACCGGCCACTAGGGGGAACTAGAAAGGACTTCCCTATACTGTATTTTCCTGGCCTTTTGGTAAGGATTTTGGGCCTTTTTACACGACCCCTAAGATCCGCTGGCCACTTAAATTCGGACCAGAGATCTTAGGGGTTTGTCGCTCTTCCTCTGTCCCCACCCCCTCCGCACTTCCTGGTTGCTGGCTGCATGAGGGAGGGAGAAAAAGAGAAAGAAAACCATGCCGGTTTACCTCCGTTTTGTTCCCAGCGGCATTCAGATATCTTAAAGGGGCGGGGTGCAAAAAAAGAACAAACAGAAGCCAGGAGAGCCCCGCACTCACTATCCTTACACCGGATCAAATATTTGTCACATCCAAAAAGCAGGTACCTGAAAGCTGCACTGGGACGCGCTTAGGTGGGCGTGGTTGCACTTAATTTCCTGTTAACTCCGGAGCTGGTGGGTAAACATTTTTAATCTCCGGAGCTGGGAGCCATTTGCCCCGGAGTTTAGGGGTCATGTATAAACGCCCTTTGTGAGACATTACCAGTGTATGCAACTGGCGACTTTAATGATCAGAGCGTGGATGCAACCTTATATTTGAGAAGTAATGAGTAAATCAAGTTCCTTTTAAAATATAATATTTTTAGTTTTGACTTTGGACAACACGTTGTTCTAGAGAAGAAAGGGGCTTTAAGGCAGCATTTTTCTGATCTTCCTACCTTTTTAGAAAACAAGTTCTCTCTCTCTCTCTCTCTCTGTATTACATCTGATTCTGTTGTGTTGTTTTGCTGCGTCAATTTTGACTACATAAATTCCATAAGAATGTGTCTTGCTAGGTTTTTCCCAACTGAAACTCTGAAATGTAACTAACTCCTGGGTCTGAGCTACCTGTCATCGACACGAATCGGCTTGTTAGTTTTGGAGAAGCCACAGGGGAGAGTTCAGTTTGGATTTGCTCAAAACGGAGACTGGGAATGGATGGAAGTTTGCTATCGAGACATAATCATCCCTTTTTTGTGGGATTTCTCTTGTTGCAATGTTTCAAAACAACCTAACAAGGTTTATTTCCAAACCATTTGTTTTCAAGCAAAATAAGGACTTGGGATGCGGCTGAGATGTGTTTCCAAACCACAGCAATCCAGCTGTGCTGTTGTTTAGCTGTTGTTTAGTCTGCTTTTCCAAGGAAATTTGTTCAGGACAATGGGTCTCTCTACCTTGGGGTTCTTGAATTGGGCTCTACCTTGGGTTCTCAGTCTTGGGTCCCCATATGTGCCTTGGACTCAAACTCCCAGAAGCCTTTGCCACAACATTGGCTGACCAGGAGTTCTGGGAGATGTGGTCCAAGAACATCTGGATACCCAGAGCATTTGTTTGGAAGATAAGAAAACCACGCAACTTCAGGGAACTCTTGTGAGATGACCCATGAAGTTTCTTTTGGGAGAGGAACTTGCATAGGGGATCCTGTCTGCAATGGGGAAAAGGGGACCCTCTCTCCCATGATTTCATCCTGAGACCCAGAGGTGACAGTATTCAAGTTTCTAGACCAGGCATGCCCAAACTTCGGCCCTCCAGATGTTTTGGACCACAACTCCCACAGTCCTTTGCCATTGGAAATAAAAGCTTGGAATTCTGGGAGTTGTGGTCCAAAACATCTGGAGGGCCAAAGTTTGGGCGTGCCTGTCCTAGACCAAAGTCCACTGGGTTCTCTACTTTTGTCCTCCAGATGGGTGGGGGTTTGGACACCCCTGCTCTAAAGCTTCTCAGCCTCGAGTCCCTAAACGTGCTTGGACCACAATTCCCAGAAATTCTGGCATATGGGGGTTTTAGTCCAAAGAACATCTGGGGAACCAAAGTTGGGATCTACTGGCCTAGAGGCCCTTGTTCTCAAATTTAAGTTCCACAACTGTTCTTGGACTGCAGCTCCCAGAAGCCTTCACCACTAAACTGTGAAGGGAAGGGCTTCTGGGAGTTTACAGGCCATGAACATCTGGGGATCCCATGTCTGGGAAACACTGGATACTTCTACTCCCCTGAGATCTGCCACAGATGGTACCTTCTCTAAAATTCTGGAAATTGTGCTGCTGCTTCCCTCGCACCTCGTAAAAGTGATCAGAGACTCATTTATTATTGGTTTCAAACAAACAGCTTTATGCTTTAGGCGGAGACTTTCAGGGATCCAAGGTTCTCCTTTGAGAACAGGCTGATTAAGAAAAGAGATATGAGCAACCCATTTAGTGCTTGAATTATTTTCAAAGGTGGGACCCATCTTACATTAGGAGATTTGTGAATTGTGTTGTTTTGCGCATACATAGAGAAAATGAGAGAGTGCACCCAGTCAGTTTCTTCTTCTTCTTCTTCTTCTTCTTCTTCTTCTTCTTCTTCTTCTTCTTCTTCTTCTTCTTCTTCTTCTTCTTCTTCTTCTTCTTCTTCTTCTTCTTCTTCTTCTTGGTATTTGATCTGAAGTGCGCCATCCCACAGTCTCACAAACTGCTGGATTGTTCAGGGGTTTAGTTCTTGGCCTACTGGCCCAATGGTTGGGAGTTTGCTTCCTTCACTGTTCCTCCTTGATGGGCTGGACTTGATGGTTGGTTTGATCCCCCCCCCATGCCTCCTTGACAGGGATTGGGCTCTGTGATCCATGGGGTCCCTCCCAGCTCTACAGTTCTACGATTATTATTATTATTATTATTATTATTATTATTATTATTATTATTATTATTATTATGATTATTATTATTATTATTATTATTATTATTATTATTATTATTACAAACCAAGCCTAGTCCTGATAAGGGAACACACTCGGTCTCCTTCCCCTATCGCCTACACATGACAGTCTCTGCTGCAGTGGAGCTTGCCTGGGTTCCAGCTGGGCTGGTTCCGTCTGCCAGAATCATGTTTGCTTTTCTGCGGGACAGGCAAAGAATGGCGCTTGGGTCCCGTTGCTTCCAATAGAAATGCAAAGACTGTGGCAAGGCACCAGACCTTGGATGCTGTGGGGCTTGTTTTGTTAGACTCCTTATCTCCCTCCTTCACAGGTCAACTGCAAAGCAGAAGGCTATTGCATTCTCTCTCTCTCTCTCTCTCTCTCTCTCTCTCTCTCTGTCTCTCTGTCTCTCTCTCTCTCTCCCTCTCTCTCTCTCTCTCTCTCCTCCCCCACATCTGGAAAGTCCTGTGCGTCCCTTGACACTTTTAAGTCCGGAACAGGCGCAGGATGATGCTTTTAGTTCCATGGGGGCATCACATTGCTGGCAGCAGTGCCTTTTTTAAAGCACACATACTAGAGATGGACAGGAATAAAAAAAATGGTGTTTCGGTTTTTCATTTTTCGTTGAGGGGTCCATTTTGGTTTGTTTTGGTTTTTTGTGAATTTTTGAAAAAAAATCATTTTCGTTTATTCATTTTTCATTTTTCATTTTTACCCGCTTTTTACGCGACTTTTAAAGCATTTCCGTGCGCGGGCGTCCCCCAACGACCCAGACCAGAGGGAAAACACTAAAAAAAAATGGATGCTGGCAGAGACACAGTATAGACTAGGTGCGCCGGGAGGCTGCAAAGGCAGCGGCAGGCATTGCCCAGGGTGCAAGGCAGCTGCAGAGTGACTGCACTACCGGGCAGGGGAGGGTACTCACCGAGAGGTACACACGCACACAGAGAGGCTGCAGGACTGAAGCTAGAGAGAAATCTCTTCTTTCTCTCGCCTAAGAGACAGGCTGCAGCCGACAGGAACACAGAGACACACATCTGCCTGGCTGACCTAAAGTGAAAATTACGAGTTGCAGAGAGAGCAATCCCACCCTAACTCCCACTGGAGACTGCAAGGAGGACGGAGGCTGCCAGAGCTTTTTATGCCCTCTGTGGCTGCCAGACCTGCCCAGTCTGCAACCTGGGCATGCTATTAGTTGAAGTTGTCCAAGAATTTACATGAAACCATCACATGGCTTGCCTCCATTTTGTGGCTGGCGACATCCATTTTGTCATCCTTAAAGGGAAAAGAAAAATACATCACAATGGGAGAAGACAAAAACAAACGTTTTAAGGACCCCAACCTCCTGGTAGGTATTATCAGACATTATAAATAATTATTGCTGCGTTTTTGTAGATGTCCAGGGCGTTTTTTAACATTTAAAACAGCTCATTCCATTGCGCGTCGCCATTAACGAAAACCAAAACGTAACGAACCTAATTTTCGTGGTTCTGTTCGGTTCGTTCCAATTTCATCACAGTGTTCGTTATTCGTTTTGTTACATAACGAAATGAATAACGAATAACAGAAATGAAAAAAAGTTCGTTTCATGCCCATCTCTAGCACATACATCCGGAGCTCCCTTCACATGGATCCGGAGGCAACCCCATGACTAAACAGCGCTAACTTTTCAGAAAAGAAACAGTGTTCTACCTTGTGCCGGATTGAAAGCTCTTGTCTAGCTAGCCCAGTGGTTCTCAACCGGTGGGTCCCCAGATGTTCCTGGACTGCAACTCCCAGAAGCCTCCACCACTTGCCGGGCTGGAAGGGGTTTCTGGGAGTTGCACTCCAGGAACATCTGGGGACCCACCGGTTGAGAACCACTGAGCTAGCGCATGTGGGCACATGTGAACAGGCACACTAGGGAGTGAATGCAGGAGTGCAGGGCTGTCCAACTTTCAACCTGCTGAGGTCTGCTTTTTTCTGGCCCAAAGTGCCTGAGGGTTACTACACTAATGCCTCTACTTACAAATTTTGTTCATCCCAAGCACAAGCTCGTCTGGAACAGATTAATTGATTTTTAAAGCATTCCTATGGGGAGGCTGACCATGCACAGGCTTCCCTTGCACCCACTCAATCATCTGGCCACTGGGGGGAGCAGGGGACCACCCCACGGCCCTTGAACTGCCCTGCTCGGCTGAGACAGTGGGCTGGCAGACCCAGAACTTTGCTGGGGCAGTGATGGTCCTTGGGATGGTGGAGGGAGGGGTGGAGAACGTATCCCCTCACTTTTTTATTGGTGGCCGGCGGGCTACTTTTGAAAACCTTTGCGGGCTACCGGTAGCCCGTGGTCTACCTGTTGTGCAGGCCTGCAGGAGTGTATTTCTGGACAGTGTCAATTTCATAGAATCATAGAATCATAGAATCATAGAGTTGGAAGAGACCTCAAGGGCCATCCAGTCCAACCCCCTGCCATGCAGGAACCCCCATCACAATATTTCCGACAGATGGCCATCCAGCATCTCCTTAAAAACCTCCAAAGAAGGAGACTCAACCACCCTCCGTGGCAGCATATTCCACTGCCGGACAGCTCTAAGTGTCATGAAGTTCTTCCTAATGTTCAAATGGAATCTCTTTTCCTGTAGTTTGAAACCATTGCCCCAAGTCCTAGTCTCTGAAGCCATGGAAAACAAACCTGTTCCCTCTTCAATATGACATCCTTTCAAATATTTAAACATAGATATCATATCCCCTCTCAGTCTTCTTTTAGAGAGGCTAAACATTCCCAGTTCCCTAAGCTGTTCCTCATAAGACATTTGAAAATGCTCCATAAATCAGCTCTGCCCGATTGTCTTCCTCAAATTGCATTTTTTTAAAAACTGCACAGAAACACAGTTTTTTTAAAAGGATGATCTGAGGGCTGCAAACCAAACCCTAGGAGGAAAGACTGAAAGAACTCATCATGTTTAGCCTTGCGAAAAGATGACGGAGGGAAGACAGGATAGTGGCATTTGAATTTTTGAAACAGTCCTACAGTGAAAGGTCTGTTCTTAAGTCATCTCAGAATGCAGGACAAGCAATAATGGACTCAAGTTACAGGGAGCCAGAGTTTGGCTGAATATCAGGAAAAAAACTTCTTAACTGTTAGAACAGTACAACAATGGAACTCGTGACCTTGGGGGGGTGAGCCCTCCAACACTGGGGGCATTCAAGAGAAAGTAGGGCCACCCTTTGTCAGATCTGCTTCTTTGGAGGTTTTTAAGCAGAGGCTGGATGGCCATCTGTCGCAAATACTGTGATGGGGTTCCTGCATGAACATAAGAACTTAAGAACATAAGAACATAAGAAGAGCCATGCTGGATCAGGCCAAAGGCCCATCTAGTCCAGCTTCCTGTATCTCACAGTGGCCCCACGAGATGCGTTTGGGAACGCATGAGACTAGATATCTGTCTCCTGATCCCACTCCTCTGCATCTGGCCCTTGAAGTACCCTGGTTTTAAGCCTGGAGATTACACCTCTCCCTCATGGTTTGTAACCTGTGATGGACTTTTCCTCCAGGGATCTGCCCAATCCCCTTTTGAAGGCATCCAGGCCAGGTGCCATCCCCACATCCTGTGGCAGGGAGTTCCACAGACTAACAATGCACTGGGTGGAAAAAGATTTTCTTTTGCCTGTTCTTACTCTCCCAGCCCTCAATTTGAGTGTATGTCCCCTAGTTCTGGTATTTTTGTGAGAGGGAGAAGAGCTTCCCTCTATCCACTTTACTCATGGCATGAGGTTGGACTGGATGGCCCTCGAGGTCTCTTCCAACTCTATGATTCTATGATTTGAATTCCTGCCTTGAACAGGGGAGGTAGTGGCCCCGATGGCTGTTTATCCCCCTTCCAATTCCGTTATTCTGTAGTTTTCCGTGTGCTCTTTTGCTCCTTTTAAACCTAAAGCAGCACTTTTGGCAAGGGATTAACGGAGCAGTATGCTTCCCTCTGCAGAGTAACATTTGCATCTAATTTTCTGGGCAAGAAACAGATTGGGCAATATAGTTCCTTGCTGGTTTTCCGGTGCTGTTGGCTCCCACTCCTGAACAAATAATTCATGTTGGGACATTCAAGACTGGAAAAGGGGGTAGGGAGAGAGAGAATCAATGGAAACCATAATAGCATTAGGGTTTCTCTATTTCCAAAAAGGCTGCTTTGAGGAGGGAGTTTGGGCGCTCAGGCGAAAAGATGGCCCTGCCATATGTAGTTTCTTGTATGATACTTGAGATCCACTGTTCCTTTTGGAATTAAGGTCTGGAGGGAGCTCAGGAGGAATTCAAGTGCAAATTGGACCATGAGATGCCTGCCTTGAATTGGAGGTTAGACTTGATGTGGCCTTATAAACTCCTATGATTCTACAATGTGATCAGAGGATAAGGGTGAATGTGACAGCGTTGCAATGGTCTCTCCGTCATTGAGATTCCCTCCATCGGCTTGAAAGTTGTTTAGAGGGCGGTGGAATCTTATAAAAAACCTGGAAGGAGTTTGGCACAGTCCATGGAGTGCCAGGAAGGTGAGATTTTACAGGGCTGGAAAACCCCATTTCCGTCGTTCGACCATGTTTTATTTGGGAACCGGGGGTGAGGTTGACTCTCAGGGCTTACTCCATGATTAAAACACACACACACACACACACACACACACACACACACACACACACACACACACACACACACACACACACACACACACACACACATACCAACGAGTTGTGGTGACTAATAGGAGCAAGCATGCTAGTTATAGGCGAGTCCTTTGCCGGGCAGCCGTTCAACGTGGGTGAACACGTGCTTCATCATGTCTGTTGTACTCCTGCCCGCGCATGAAAGAGGTCCATTCAGCCAGCTCCTGGCCTGCGTAAATATTTACCTTGAGAGAAACCGCGGATTGGCTCTCACTCGCTCTTTGAACTTGCGTGGGGTTTCATTTTTCAAAAAATAAATAAATAAAACAAAGCGGGATTCTTGAAAGGCCTTCCGAGATGGGCTTGTAGGGAGACGCTGACGGCAGCTACAACATCGGCTGGGACGGGGTCTTCCCAAGCTTGCATGCCCAGATGTTCTTAGACTGCAACTCCCAGAATTCTGCACCCCCTCAGCTACTGGTGTAGGCTTCTTGTAGTTTTAGTCCAAGAACATCTGGAGACTTGAGGTTGGGAGCCACTGGAGGAGACCCCCTTGTTCTCAAAACCCAAATCTCCAGGTGTTCCTGGGCTATGCCTTTACCCCCTACCTGTGCTGGCCAGGATTTCTGGGAGCTGGAGTCCAAGAACATCTGGGAGGCAATAGTTTAGGGCAGGCATATCCAAACTTCAGCCCTCCAGATGTTTTGCACCACAACTCCCACAGTCCTTTGTCATTGGCAATCTAAGCTTAGAATTCTGGGAATTGTGGTCCAAAACATCAGGAGGGCTGAAGTTAGGACATGCCTGGTCTATGACAGTGGTCCAAAACATCAGGAGTCCTTTGTCATTGGCTGAAGTTAGAATTCTGGGAATTGTATTCCAAAACATGCCTGGTCTGGTCTATGACAGTGGTCCCCAAACTTAGGTCCCCAGATGTTCTTGGACTACAATTCCCAGAGTCCTTTGTCATTGGCAATCTAAGCTTAGAATTCTGGGAATTGTATTCCAAAACATCAGGAGGGCCGAAGTTTGGACAGGCCTGGTCTATGACAGTGGTCCCCAAACTTGGGTCCCCAGATGTTCTTGGACTACAACTCCCAGAAGCCTTTACCCGGCAGCTGTGCTGGCCAGGATTTCTGGGAGTTGTTGTCCAAGAACGTCTAGGGATCCAAATTTGGGAAGCACTGTTGCAGAATATTTGGGGAGAGTTTAACATTCCAGAATCCATGCGCATTCTGGCTCCAACTAGAGGTGAAGAGAAACATGCCTTCCCTATGATTAACTGGTTTCCCTTCTCATCATGATATTTCTTCAGGGCAGTATGCCTCATTAATCAGGCTTATGCATCAATTTGTGTTTACGTCCCATGGATTGATCTCGAAAGCACTGCATGGTACGTGCAATAGACAGCCAATGCAGGGGGAAAATGCTACGACAAATACCTTTCAATGGCTAAAAATTCGTCTCCAATCTCTTGGGATATAGATTGTCAAGTTACGGCCCTCCTGACGTTTTGGACCCAAACTCCCAGAAATCTAAGCTTAGACTGCCAGTGACAAAAGACTTTGGGAGCTGTGGTCCAAAACATCTGGAGGGTCGAAGTTTGGACATGCCTGCGTTAGACGCTCACTTTTGCAACTTTGGATGAGAGTAGCTCATTTCTATTTTGAGGAGTGGCTATACCTGCCAGTGTTTCCTTGCAGCCACGCCGGCCACGTGGCCACGGACTTGCACAACGCTGTCTCTTTCAGCATGAATACGGAGATGACCACCACCCCTAGAGTCGGACACGACTAGCACGCTTGTGTGTGTGTGGGGGGAGCATTACCTTTAGCTTTATACCTGCTATCTTTTGACATCTTTGTTTCTGGAGAAAAGTAAGGGACATGTTAGACAAGCGTGATGAAAAAGGCTTCAGCCTCTTTGTGATCTGCGGATTTGTCATTTAGGGCGCTTTTACACGACCCCTAAGATCCGCTGGTCCCTTAAATTTGGACCAGACATCTTAGGGGTTTGTCGCTCTTCCTGCGTCCCCACCCCTCCGCACTTCCTGGCTGCTGGCTGCGTGAGGGGAGGGAGGAAAAAAGGGACAAAAGAATAAAGGCTTACCTCCCAGTGCCGGGAGAAGCTGCCAGGAGCCCCGACACTTCCTGGTTCCTTCTCTTAAAGGGGCAGGAGGCAAAAAAAAAAAAAACAGCAAAAAGAAGCGAGGAGAGCCTGGCACATCCGCATCAAGATTTTTCACCCTTGGAGAGCAGGTACAAGAAAAGTGCGCTGGGACCCGCTTAGGTGGGTGTGGTCGCACTTAATTTTCAGTAAACTCTGGAGCTGGTGGGTAAACAATTTTAAGCTCTGGAGCTGGGAGCCATTTGCGGCGGAGTTTAGGGGTCATGTAAAAAGGCCCTTAATTGGCATCAGAAAGGTTATCCCCTGTAACGATGGCTCCCAACCTTGGATCTCCAGATGTTCTTGCCTCCAGACCTCCTGGCCAGGGAGGCTCATCACGGCTCCTGGGGTTGCTTGTCCCAGAACATCTGGAGAGCTCAACTTGGCAACCACTGCTCTGGAAAGACTTTTAGAAGCCAGAAGCTGGTTTCCAGTTAGACATATGTTGCCATTAAAACCAAGCTGTTTCCGGTCTCCTTTCCAGCCTAACATTCAGTGCAGAGGTTTAGCAAGCAGGGGGTACCTATTAAAATGCAACGTTCTGCTTTTGGTTCGATCTTTCTGTCCAACGCAGTGCCATGTTGTCGTGTCTTCAGACCTGTTGCTGTGAAAGTAATGGAAATGCATCCCAGGGCGGCTTGATCTCCCGTGCGTTCATCCTTCCCTTGAAACCCATGTTTTTGTGTTTGCTTTCCAGCCATCAACACCTGCGCCATCGGCAACGGTGGGTGCGAGCACGACTGTGTCCAGCTCACCCTGTCACAACATCAGTGCCAATGCCGGCCGAATTACCAGCTGAAGGACGATGGGAAACATTGTGTCCGTGAGTTTCTTCTGTTTTCCCGTAGACTTGTGTACAGCGCTGTTTTTGCTGGGTCTGTTCAATATTGTCTACTCCAAGCGGACTAGAAGCATGTCTTATGATTTCTTCTATACCTGCTTTGAAAAAGAGAGCTTGCTCATGAAAGCTCTGCAACTTTTAAAAATTTTTTCTTCTAGCAGCCTATGAAGGTATCACCCATAGTCTAAGTTTGCTTTTGCTTTTTAAGAAAAAGAAGGAGCTTCGACATCATTTCCTGTTTGATTCTTTCAACCAGGGATGGCCTGCATGTGCTTGTGCAGTTCACCTTTTTTGTTTTGTTGCAAATATAGCTGCCGCAGTGCTGCCTGGGAGTTGTAGTTCTTTGGGAGGTGTCATCAATGTAGCCTAATTTGCACTGCACCTCCCAGAGAAGCCTTAGAACAGCTTCCTATTTAATACCTTAACAGGAAGCGAGAGATAAATCCAGGCACATCCTTCTCCCGGTGAGTCAAATGTAGGTGTTGCTCAAGAATCCTTCTAGAATTCTGGGAATTGGAGTCCAGAAAAACGAAAAAGCACATCCCAATGTAACACATCGTTGGACCACCTAGGCCAGTGGTGGCGATCCTTCGGCACTCCAGATATTTTGGACCACAGTTCCCAGAATTCCCAGCCTACATTGCCAATGACAAAGGACTGTGAGGGTTGTGGTCCAAAACATCTGGAGTGCCAAACATTCACCATCACAACTCTGGCTGGCACCCACTTTCTACGGTAGTGGTGCTGAACCTTCGGCACTCCAGATGTTTTGGACCATAACTCCCAGAATTCCGAGCCTGTTTTCCCAGTGACAATGGACTGTGGGAGTTGTGGTCCAAAACATCTGGAGTGCCAAAGGTTTGCCACCACTGTTCTAGGATCTTCTAGGTAGATAAATTCTTGGCCATCATGTGATATCTGATCCTTTTAACAGGAAGGTCCCCGTGCAAAGCATCTGGGCTCCCAGCATTGGAAGTGGTGTCATATATACCAGTGGTTCTCATCTACTGGGTCCCCAGATGTTCCTGGACTGCAACTCCCAGAAGTCTTCATCACTAGCTGAGCTGGCCAGGATTTCTGGGAGTTGCGGTCCAGGAACATCTGGGGACCCACCGGTTGAGAACCACAGATATATACCATCTCTTTTGGGACATCGAGCCCAGTGGGTTCCCAACCTTGAGTCCAGCTGTTCTTGGACTACCACTCCCAGAAGCCTTCTCCACCAGTTGTGCTGAGCAGGATTTCTGGGAGTTGCAGTCCCAGAACAGCTGGGGAACCGAGGTTGGGAACCACGGATCCAGCCAATACGGTCAGTTTTGACTGCCAGATGTCTTAGATGTTCCATTCAGCCTAGAAGGATGAGAAATGAGCCTTTGGCTTCTTAGTTGGTGTTGTTTTTAACACCACAAGAGAAAGAACTAACAAGGGAATAAAACAAGACACTTTTTAACGTTACAACCAATAGCAACAGCGAGTGGGTTTAATCTCACCAGCGGTGGAACCCAAAGTGGAAAATTTGCTTTCCAGGGGTCTGGCCATTTCCAGCTGATTTTCCTTTTTCTTTCCCAGTGAGAAACCCATGCACCATGAGGAATGGAGGTTGTATGCACACGTGCATCAATCAGCGTGGCGTGGCCCAGTGTGAGTGCCACCCAGGATACAGATTGGTGGCCGATAACAAAGCTTGTGAAGGTATGGTACTGCATCTTCAGCAATCTCTCTGCCTTCTCTTCCTATTCAATATTCTGCTGATCCCCACAGCTGTTATAAGGAGATGTTCCATCTGGGTTCGAAGGATGATCAGGGAGACGTTGGTCTCTTTCCAAGGGAACATGGGTTAAAAACATCCCCAGTTGCTTCCTACACTGAATCAAATTAATATAAAATCCGGAATAAAAATGTGCCCCCCCCGGGCTAATCACGGAACGATTAAGAGTGTGAGAAAAGGAGACGGTGACATATAGAGAGTCAAGAGATGGGAACAGTGGCATTTTTCAACTTTGAGCCTTATGGTGAATGATGGGCTTGGTAGTAGTGGAGAAAATAACAGTGCCAGCAGAGAAGTATAGTAGTACTGTACTTGTATAAAGGAATTAATTCGTTCCAAATGAAATTCTGTTAAGCAAATTTTCCTTTGTACAAATATAGGAATGCATTGAAAACGGAGTCATCCCTGATCATGACCATTTTAATGTTGGTCATGATTCGACCCATAGGCGATTCTGTTAAGCAAATTTCCCCTATCTCCAGAATTTTTTTATGTTGTACAGATTTTATGTTATACACACTGCTTGTTTTACGAGGGTCCACTGTATTACATTTGGTGCAGGATTTAAGATTATGTGGAATTAAAATGGGACTCACTGTTCAGACCAAGCAGGGGGTAGAAATATTATTACACATAAGCAGGTGATAGCATGACGGTGCCTTTGCCCCTTTCTGCTTTATCTAGATGTCAACGAATGTGTCACCGGAACAGCCTTGTGTACTCACGGCTGCCTCAACACCCGGGGCTCTTTTAAATGCACTTGTAACCCGGGATACGAGCTCGGGATGGATGGCAGACAGTGTTACCGTGAGTACCTCCCTTTACCTGTTTCTTTGCCAGGGGAAAACAGGGCCCATAAAGATCTAGCAATAAGAATTTTGGACCTCAACTCCCAGAATGCTAAGTTTAGGTTTCCAATGACAAAGGACTGTGGGAGTTGTGGTCCAAAACATCTGGAGGGCTGAAGGAAGTTTGGACATGCCTGGCCTAAATTGACACCTTCCATCTGCGCCCACCCAGGGTTGTGGAACGTGGCATGGATTCACGGTTTGCAACTGTGTCACTGACGCGTGTTTTTCTTTTCCATTCTGTTGCCGTTTCAGGCATCGACATGGAAATTGTGAACAGCTGCGAGACGGACAACGGGGGCTGTTCCCACCTCTGTCACCACACCAGCTCGGGCCCTGCGTGCAGCTGCAACGTGGGATACCAGCTGGACAGAGACAAGAAAACCTGTGTTGGTAATTGAACCCATGAACTGGACCCTAAATGTTTAGCTACACTTGAAGCAGACCGGTTGAAATCAATGGGATTCGGGCCCCTGAGGCATGAACCCCGTTCTGGGACACAACCAGAGCAGACCTGTTGGACTTCATGGGACATCCATGAATGCTGGCTCCCCCATTTGGTGTGTCTGTCTAGAACAGGGGTGTCCAAACATTGGCCCTCCAGATGTTTTGGACCACAACTCCCAGAATTCCAAGCCTGTGTTGCAAAGGATCGTGGGAGTCGTGCTCCAAAACATCTGGAGGGCTGAAGTTTGGACACCACTGGTCTAGAATCCTAAAATCACAGAATAATGGAACCGGAGGGTGCCTATCAGCCAGTAGAACCCAACCCTCTGCTCCATGCAGGAATCTACATTAAAGCAGATCTGATAGATGGCTGTCCCATTACCTCTTCAATGCCTCCAGCTTTGGAGTGCTTGGTTCCATTGTCGTACCGCTCTAACAGTTAAGAAGTTTTTTCCTCTGATGTTCAACCAAAACTTGGATTCCTGTAACGCGAGTCCATGGTGGCGTGCCCTGAACTCAGGGATGATCAACAACAGATCCTGTCCCTCCTCTGTAGAACTGTTTTTCAAGTATTTGAAAAATGCCATCACATAACCCTTTTGTTTCCTTTACTCAAGTTTCTAGTTGAGTTTAGCAGTCAAAGCCTACAATCATGCAACCCATTGCAATCAATTGCTAATGGCTTTATCTCTGGAGTTCCAATTTTTTGTTGCTAGCCAAATTTAGTGCGGAGTTGAATCCGATAATGAGTATGATTCCCTAAACACACACACACACACACACACACACACACACACACACACACACACACACACACACACACACACACACACACACACACACACACACACACACACACACACACACACACGGCTGTCATCTCAAACCACTGCCTGAGCTGGTGTGGGGAATTCTGGGAATTGTAGTCCGAAAAACCCTAAAGCTGCCTACTGCTAAATACAGACCTTCATGGTTTGACCTCTTGCATCATCTTCCACTTGACTAGCCACACCAGTAAAAGGAGATGAGAGTGTGGCCTTCATCTGAGACCAGTCTGTGAAATCCAGAGCCCCATCTGGTTACCGGCTCTTTGCCCAAGGCAGCCATGAGTGTGTGTCTAAAATGAATTCATTCTTCCCCATAGTGCTCCGGTTGCAAACGTCTGTGTTTCGTTTGGTGTCGCACCATACTGCATCTCGTTCTGGCAATTAGCTCAGTCAGAAGCGTGGATCTTACCAGCCAGGCATGCCTTCCCAGACAGAGACCTGTCTTCATGAAACTTCTCTGTGTTTGTATGAGATGCCTCTGAGCTGTACATAGCGAGTCTAGACCTATCTGGGTCTCTGCATGGAGCAAATGGCTGATCTTTAGGGGGTTATTGACTGCAACCACACTGGGATTCCTACTATTTAATGTGCTTTTTAAAAATATTCCCCAGAGCTGTTACTCTGGATGGATCCACTTCATTTCTCATTACTAAATAACAGGGCTGTGCACCAGCTTCAACCATATCCAAAAATCCTCAACCCAGTCAGGGTGATCTTCCCTGATTTGCAGGCGGTCCAGACCAAGGCAGAATGGACAGAATTGCTTCTGGAGCAAAGCAAAGTCTGTTCCAACAGATGCGGTGACTCAAGTGGGTGGGTTTTGACATCTGGGATGATTTATGTGAGAGAGTAATCTAACCTAGTGGTTCCCAACCGTGGGTCCCCAGATGTTTGTGGACTACTCCCAGACCATCCTGTCCAGCACAGCTGGTGGTGAAAGCTTCTGAAAGGGTTTGTCCAAGAACATCTGGGGACCCTCAGGTTTAGGAGCCACTGGTCTAAAGGAAGGCTTGCTGAAATTTGCCCAGTGAGATCTTGTGTGAACCCAAAACTGGGCTTCAGTGGTGGTGGTTGCCCATCTCAAACTCATCCAGTGCGCCAACTCCTTCTGAAGTCTGCCTTACTTATTCTCCTCTTTCCTTTCCATCAGATTTCCCACTGGCAGCCCTTCACTTCAAAAAGAAAACAAAGAACGTTCTAGCCACTTTGGTTCTCCAGCCCCTTGGAAGCCCATCTTGAGTTTATAGTTTGTTTTGGATCTAGGGCCCAGCTCGCATTGGCCCCGACCTGGGTCACTGCCAATCAGATCAACATCCACCCCAAAATGCTTCCGAATCAAATTGTGTTGGTCCCCCCCTTTGTCAGCCTTCTTTGCTGCTTAGTATTATGACAATCTTGAACGGGTCCAGAGGAGGGTAACCGGGATGATTGAGGGTCTGGAGGAAATGTCTTACGAGGAGCGGCTTAGGGAACTGGGAATGTTTATCCTTACAACAAGAATGCTGGGAGGGGATAGGATAGCTACATTTATGTATGTATGAAAGGACGTCACATTGAAGAAGGGACTGGTTTGTTTCCCATGGCTTCAGAGACTAGGACTCGGGGCAATGGTCTCAAACTACAGGAAAAGAGATTCCATTTGAACATTAGGAAGAACTTCCTGATGGTTAGAGCTGTCTGGCAGTGGAAGATGCTGCACCAAAGGTGGGTGGTGGAGTCTCCTTCTTTGGAGGTTTTTAAGGAGAGGCTGGATGGCCATCTGTCGGAAATATTGTGATGGGGTTCCTGCATGGCAGGGGGTTGGACTGGATGGCCCTTGAGGTCTCTTCCAACTCTAGGATTCTATGATTCTATGATGATTCTATGTAGCAATCATGAACCCCATAGGGTCAATGGTCTTGGTCTTCAGTAACACATCTTCTATACTTCCCCCTTAACTGCCTTTCTGAATCTCATTCTTCCAATGACTCGATTGCTGAGCCGTTATCTTGGTTGATCTCCTCCTCCTCCTTCCAACCCCACATTTCTCCAGATGCCGACGAGTGCGCTGCCGGTTCTCACTGCTGCCAACAGGAATGTTTCAACTACCCGGGAGGCTATGAGTGCGTTTGCTACGCCGGCTACCGGCTGGACCCGGACGGCTGCAGCTGTGATGGCAAGTCGATCTTCGTGCCTGTGCTCGCGATCCGGACAATGTTGGCTCCCTGGGGATCCCCTTGATTCAGAAAGGAGGGATGCTGTGCATGGTCTTTGTGCAAGATCCAGGGACATGGGCGCTTTATTCACCGTTAAATCCAGGACAGCTTTTGAGTCTAACAAGACTGTTCATCAGGGTAGCCATTGCAGACCCCGGAGGGACGGGGGAGCATAAAAGAAGATTCCAAACATCACCCTGATCAGTTGTTGGCTCTTGAATGTTTCCTCGCTTACCTTAATTGGTCTCCGTGATGCCGTCCTGAAGAAAGGACCTGTTGGATTCAAAAGCTTGCCCATTTGCATTATTGTAGTGGTATTCACACCCTTCTTTTGTGTACAGATTCTCCTTCTCCTTCAAGCACCGTGCCCTCGTAAAATGCTGGCAATCAGTAGCACAATCTGTTTTTTATCTAAAGCTATTCCAAATACAGTGGCTGTGCCTGCTACGAATCACTGGCTTAAATTTTAAGCCAGAATTTTCTTCTGTGCCACGGGCCACATTTCCCATCTATCCCCCCCCCCTTGGAAAATATGGATTGGGCTCTGGCTTATGGGAAATTAAGGGAACCAGAATGAATCCATTGATTCAGTGGGACTTACATAAACCCTGCCACCAAGGGTGGTGGAGTCTCCTTCTTTGGAGGTTTTTAAGCAAAGGCTGGATGGATATCTGTTGGAAATATTGTGATGGGGGTTCCTGCATGGCAGGGGGTTGGACTGGATGGCCCTTGAGGTCTCTTCCAACCCCTTGATTCTATGATTCTAAAACAATTCAGTACTTGATCCACTGGGACTTATTTAGCCTTAATAGCTGGACTTTGGCAATCTGAATTATGGTGGTGATCTTTTGCAGGTAGAGAATACTTAGAAGTGGTTTCCCTTTCATTTCTGATTGGGGTGTATGCTCTGGGACAGTGCTCCTTGCCCAAGGCTGCATAGGGTGGTTCTCCCAGGAGGCATGGCAGGGAATTGAATGCCCAACCAGAGATGGACATGAACTGGAAAACTGATGGTTTGTGGCCAACCGTGAGTTATCATGACCACCTCCAAAAAAAAATTAAACAGGTTTACAATTCATTTTTTCAGGCTTGTGCTGGGGGGAATTACACCCCCCTGGTCTCTCTTCCTTTCACCTGTCATTTTGTCTTGAAACTGCCATTGGAACATGTGGTGGCGGCGGCGGCAGCTGGAAGACAAAAAAGGGAGCGGATGGGCAAGGGGGGGTTAACAGGATGTCCTATTTTGCTAAAGAACATGAAGTGCTCTGGGGTGGGGTGGGGTGGGCTGAATTCAGTGCTAGGTTTCATTTTGACAAAACAGGATCCTTGAACTGAACCACCAACCAGCCCAGTTCATGGTGTGTGTGTTTTCCCCCCCTGGTTCATGGTTCGGTTCGTGCCCATCTCTGTTCCCAACCATAGATACCTGCGGCCAGATCCCTAAGCCATTGAACTTTCCAGCTGCATATTGCAAGATGACGCCTTTGGGAAGAGACCCTTCAAGCTTTGTGGGTGAAAAAAACTTTCTTTTTGACCCCCTTTTCCTTTTAAAGATGTGGACGAGTGCTCCTCGAATAACGGAGGCTGTGAGCAGCTCTGCCAGAACGCGGTGGGGTCTTTTCACTGCAGCTGCCAGATCGGCTACAAACTGGATGACGATAGAAAGAGCTGCATTTGTAAGTGCCCGTTTCTTCCTTGTCTCGATTTCCTGGTTCTTAAGAAGTCTGATGGCTGTTCGCCGCTGAGATTCAGACCTCGTTCCATCCTAAAAGGGAGTAAGCCAAGAACGTCTCTGCTAGCAGATGACAAGGAAGCAAAAATCAATGGAGCAAGCAAGCAGAGATAACTAAAACGGAAACCATCAGAAGAGAAAATTACTACATCATGTTACAATATAATGCAATTAATGTACAGTGGTACCTCTACTTACGAGTTTAACCCATTCCGAATGCATGCTCTTAAGTCAAACATAAGTAGAGCAGCCTTATGTGAAAAAAATAAAAAATAAATAAATAAATTTGAAAACCAAATTGTAACTAGAGCAGACCGCATCTAAAATTTGTAAGGCAGCAGTTAAAAGGCCAATGGTTTTTTGCTGTTAAGTTGAATTGCTCTTAAGTAGAGCTGCTCGTAAGTAGAGGTACCATGGTAATTAGTTTATTACAATCAAAGACCAGCATGTTTGGGTTAGATGTCATGGACATTTCCCATCTTGGTTCTTGTTTAACACTGGGCTGCAGAAGGCAAAGTTTAAAAAAGTCTGTCTTGCCTCATGAAAGTCAAGACTGATACAAGCGGTAAATGTTATGGATGGGGAATAGAAATGTTATTCCCCTCCACCCACTTTACAGCATCCCTGCTTTTCTTTTTATTTCTCTTCTTCCAACTTTCATCCATTCATCAGAAAGGCTAGAAAGTTTCTCAGTGCAGTCACTGGGAAGGGAGTGAGTGAAGGACTTAAATAGGGCAACTCCTATTTCCACCCTTCTTAAAAGGGCAATGCACTCGCTGGGCCATGGACCACACAGGGCCTCTTGTCATCCCACTCTTGCATCTCACTGGGAATCTGGGGTTCCTTCTACAGTACTCGAGGACCCCGTGGAAGCTCTGGATGGACGGCGCCCTGTCATCCGCCCGATCCCTCACGAGGCTGTCCTACGGGAGGAATTTGCCCAGTTCTTTGACAAAGAGTATGATGAGGAACAGGAAGAGGCAGAAGCACGAGGGGAGCACACGTTGTCTGAAAAATTCAGTAAGTACAAACGGAATTGGCCAGGAAATGTCAGAACGCATCATGTCTCCTTATACAAGTGGTCCTGAGAAAAGTTCTAACTATCCCCTTTCTGCAAATGTTTTCCCCCTCCTTCATTTCAGTCTGCTTTTTAAAAGATTTTCTAGCAGCCCTATTCTATTCATACAGAGCATGCTCAGAATTGCATTCTGTTCCTTCTGAGCATGCTCAGTCTACACTTTGTTCCTTATGAGTATGCTTGGCTCACATTCCATACCTATAAATGGTGCTCCAGCCAAAAGAGTCTGGTTTGATTGTCCCATCCAGTATAGGTTTAGATAGATTTTATATCTAAATTTATATTTTGCACATTTTGGAAGATCCCGGAGTTCCTCACATTTTGTGAGGACACACTTTCGCTCTTGTTTGTTTCTGTATTTTCATGGTTTGGCTTTTTTCCCGGCAGCTTTGGCATCCCGTGTTTGCTGCTGGAAGCGATGACTTTGCAACTTGGAAGCATAGGAAAACATAGATAGTTTACACATTTTTCTCCCCACCGCAAACATCTCGCTCTCCTATTCTTCCTTACTGGATTTATTTGCTTGCTCCAAATCTGTCCTGCAGAAAAGTCTTGCTAAGTCAAAAAGCTGGCTTAGCAGTTCTGTTAAATTTTGATGATGCCAAACTTTAGGATCACCCAGAGCACTCTCCCCCCTCTCTTAATGGTGTTTCCTGGGACCTTAACATGAGAACCTAAGAAGAGCCCTGCTGGATCAGGCCAAAGGCCCATGTACTGCAGCTTCCTGTATCTCACAGTGGCCCCACCAAATGAGAGCGCACGGCACTAGGTATCTGTCTCCTGATACCACTCCACTGAATCTGGTCCTTGAAGTATCCTGGTTTTAAGCCTGGAGATGATACATCTCCATCATGGTTTGTCACCTGTGATGGACATTTCCTCCAGGAATCTGTCCAATCCCCCTTTGGAAGGCATCCAGGCCAGATGCCATCAACACAGCCTGTGGCAGGGAGTTCCACAGACTAACAACATGCTGGGTGAAAGAAATATTTTCTTTTGTCTGTTCTCACTCTCCCAGCCCTCAATTTGAATGGATGTCCCCGAGTTCTGGTATTTTGTGGGAGGGGGAAGAGCGTCCCTCTACCCACTTTACTGACTTTCCCTTCCTTCTGGAACGTTCCCTTCTTGCAGTCTGCCTGGACGACACCTTTGGCCACGACTGCAGCTTGACGTGCGACGACTGTCAAAACGGAGGGGTCTGTGCTGAGGAGCGGACGGGATGCGTTTGTCCTGATGGTTGGAGCGGAATCCTTTGCAACCAAAGTGAGTCGGGTTGGAGCGACGGGTGACCCAACGAAAGATCGGCCCCAGGGGAGAAAGAGGGGAAAAGACCGACGCAGCTGGTTTATCAGCATTTCCTGGTTAGACCCTCCCCCGCCTGCTTATTGCCCCGTTGACGATGGCCCCGAGGTGGCCGGTGAAATCTCCAATAAAACTGCATGAATGCTATTATTGTTATCCATCCCTCTGAGAGTCTAGCCTTCTGGTCAAGCCTTTGCCTGTGTTGTGCGTGGCAACGGACCGGAGCATCTGCACTCAGAGGGATTTGTGAACTTTTCGCCAGGAACTTAGACAAACCGCTTATGTTGGAGGCTAACAAACTCTTAACGGCACAGGCGGGAACCCTCGCGATGCTGCATCCCTCCTGGCTGTCTGGATAGGAGGTGACGTTTGTCTCCAGAGGCCTGTCACGCAGCGCTGTGTCATTCTTGATTGACGCGTTGACGTCTCACTCGTGTTCCTTAAATCTCTCGTATTTTCCTTTTGCAGCCTGTCCAGAAGGGACGTTTGGTAAGAACTGCAGTTCTGTGTGTCTTTGCCAAAATGGAGGGACGTGTGACCCGGTGACAGGAGCCTGCCGCTGCCCACCTGGAGTAAGCGGAGAGCTGTGCGAAAATGGTACGGTTGAAGAATTTTATTTTTATTTTCCTGCTTTTACAAATGTCTCCATTCCAGTGGACTGGGCCATGTCCCTGTTGCAGAATTTTGAATTTCTATTCAAATTCTCTTCTTATTGCACAATAGAACTCCATAGACTAACGGAGGTTAATAGCAATAAGTTCCCTAATTGGTCCACTCCTTTCTCATTAACTGGCACTTAAGGCCTCAACAACTCAGTCTCTGAGACATTTGTACAAGAAAGAATGAAAATGCTTCTTTAATTACAGTCAGGGACAGATAAGCAGCAAACAAGGCAACTGACTTTGACAGATGAAAAGAGAGGGAAAGAACACAGAGCAGAGAGGCGGGGCTCTCTTTGAATTCAGAGGCTGAAAGGAACAATTGGTTACTGCTGGGTGGATTGACAGCCACCCCAGACTAGAAGAGTCCTTCCCAGCCATGCCAGGTACGGGCCACATACGAAGTTGTAAAAACTCCATCAATTGTTTCTTCTTCTTCTTCTTCTTCTTCTTCTTCTTCTTCTTCTTCTTCTTCTTCTTCTTCTTCTTCTTCTTCTTCTTCTTCTTCTTCTTCTTCTTCTTCTTCTTCTCCTCCTCCTCCTCCTCCTCCTCCTCCTCCTCCTCCTCCTCCTCCTCCTCCTCCTCCTCCTCCTCCTCCTCTTCTTCTTCTTCTTCTTCTTCTTCTTCTTCTTCTTCTTCTTCTTCTTCTTCTTCTTCTTCTTCTTCTTCTTCTTCTTCTTCTTCTTCTTCTTCTTCTTAAGTTTTTTTGAGGCCAGGAAAGGTATTTTTCCGGCACCTACGGATATAAGCATGTAACAAATAGATGTGGGCATTATATTTACCTAATCCTTCTAAATACAAATCGTTACAAATGGGAGCACAAATCCCAAGTTTTAATGAAGTGGGAAATTTGTAAATATTCACAAATCTCTTGTCTTTGGAGCGAAAGGGTGTCTTCTTGAGACATTCAGGTGCCCTTCCCAAAATGGCTACCCATTAGAAAATTGTTCAAGTCTATAAAAGAAGGAAATGAAGGGAATATTTTATTCCCACTTGGCAGCAAGTTTGAAAAAAAAACACAACCCAAAAAGCTGAATATCTGCAGAATTCGCTTGTGCACCATCTATCCATAGCCTTAGATCTATGCCTTGCGCCAGAAGCAGTGCAATAAAATATTTGCCATGATAGACAAACAAGGTAATCTTGTTGTCCAAAAGGTGCATCCCTGAGTTGGGGAGCCATGGTAGCTACAACATTCCCAAGGTCACCTGGCACATTTTGACACTGTAAGAGTAGTATGACAATAGAACCCATGACCTCTGGAGGAGGTGAGAGTTCCAGTGTTGGATGCCTTCAAGGGACAATTGGACCACCATCTCTCAGATCAGCTGGGACATGGATTCCTGTCTTGAGTAGAGGTTTGGACACGATCCAACTCCATCATTCCATGATCTGTGATAACTGAGTGGCAATAGAGCCGAATCTTGGTTCTTCAGTTCTGCCGAACACTCAACTTCAGGAATCCTTTTATGATACAAAAGAGAACATACCCACCCACACCTTGACACCAACTTCTCCCATGCATTTTAGCACACACAAAATCTGATGGGTGCTGCTTTGAGGCTAGGAAGCTAGGAATCTGTAACAAAATCCATCTGTATGGCTTCACACAGGAATAATTTGGGCACATATGGAACCAATTTGTCCTGGAGTAGAAATGGATTCAAGAAAAGTCTCCCCTCTACCAGCTCCTTTACAGAAGCATGCACTGATTAAAAAAAAAAAGACTGGAGGGGGATGTGGTGAGACCAAGCAGGAAGGCAGTATTTAAACAAACAGTATTCAAAATGAGTGTTCTACGTTCATGGGTGGCATAAGTCCCAAGAAATTGTTCCACGTTAAAAAATGTCTTAGCCATAAGTCCCAAGACACAGTCCCTACACACACACAAACACACTAACACACACACACACACACACACACACACACACACACACACACACACACACACACACACACACACACACACACACACACACACACACACTACCCCTTAAACACCTCACTTTTCTTGCAAAATCCAAAGAAGCAAGGACAAGACAAGAGAAAAACATGTGGCATCTTAAAGACTAGCCATTATACAGTAGGACCCCCGTATCCACTGATTTATTATTCACTGATTCAGTTATTCACGGTTAGCAGAGGGAAAAAGTAAATAAATAATTCAGCAACTGCAAAGCAAGCTACTGACACAAACAGCAGCTGTAAAGCAAGATAGTGTTGTAAAACAGAAGCCATAAAGCAAGCTGCTGCCACAAAACAGCAGTTTTTTTGGGGATTGTGGAGTTCTCTCTTATCCACAGTTTTCATTATCCACCTTACATCCAGCCCTAGGCTGTTTCTTGATGACTAAATTCTATTTGCTGCCTTGTCGGACAGAAAGGGGGTATCAGCTGTGGCCATAAACCCATCGCATTCTCCTGTGTTTAACTTGCTTTAACTTCAACAAAAGGGCCTAAGAATGCGGAATTAAAAGACAACGGTTCAGAGGGGTAGCCAAAACAAGGGGGGAGAGACAAAACGGCACCATCGCCAGATGCCTAACAGGAAAAGCCATAAATTAGAGGTTCTAAAGAGGAGACAATATTAGCTAAATTCTTGACATACTGGCTCACAGAGGATTATTAATGTAAGATTCCTTGCTTCCTGCTGAGATTGGGGGGGGGGGGAGACACACACAAAGAAACCCAGCTCTGTCACTCCCTCGCCGTCTCCGTAATTTGCCCATAACGTCTCCTGCATCTTTCGGTGGGATTTGAATGAAATGAAATAGATAATAAAGTTGGACTGTGCACCCATGTATGGCCCTTAAGCCATTCCAAAACACCACATTTTAGGAACCACAAAGGGTTTTGTTCCTGTGGATCTTGAGATGATTGTCTTTGCCTTCTTCAAAGGCACAGCTATCCATTAAAAAAACAAAAGCAACCCTCAGGTGCCCCAAAGACTGCCTGAAGGTCTTTATTTGTTTCTAGAAGGACAGCAAAGATGGGGCCAGCTGGGTCTCCAGTGGGAGGGAGTTCCAAAGTCTGGGAGCAGCAACAGAGAAAGCCCTCTCCCTTGTCTCTACCAAGTGTACCTGTGAAGGTTTGCAGGAATGAGATTATCTTAATTATCTTAATGCCTAGATAAGGTAACGAAGGGAGAGGCAGTTCTTGAGAGAGCTTGGACCCTAGCCAATAGAAAATCTTGTTTGCATCAATAAGTCTTCTGAGGAAGCCTGCATCTTGCAGTCCATGGTCACCTTTTCGCCAGCCTGATGTTTTCCCATTAGAGATGGGCACGAATGGCCAAAAATGCCATTTCATTTCGTTTTTCATTTCGTTTTTCATTTCATTTTCATTTCGTTTTTTGTTTTGTTTTTCATTTCATTTCCATCCCCTTGTTTCATTTCATTTGAAATGATTTTTTTTCTCGTCTCTGGAAACTGTCCTTATGGAGTCCACCTTGTGTTTTCCTAGGCTGCCCCAAAGGATTTTTCGGGAAGCACTGCCGGAAGAAATGCAACTGTGCCAACAGGGGGCGCTGCCACCGGATTTACGGCGCTTGCCTGTGCGATCCGGGCTTGTTCGGCCGTTATTGTCACCTGGGTAAGCCAAGCCTTTCTCTGAAGGACCCCCGGGATTCTCCACCCATGGTGTCGGCCGCTCCGTTCGCGTGACGGATTTCTTGTTCTGCTCTGTTGGTCCCCCAGCTTGTCCCAAGTGGGCGTACGGCACAGGCTGCTCCGGGGAGTGCCAGTGTGTGCAGGTCAACACCCAGGACTGTGACCGGAGGGACGGCGCCTGCTTGTGCAAACCTGGCTACTACGGCAGACAGTGCCAGACGAGTGAGTTGCTGTTTTATACAGGTGGCCTCAGCGTGAGACTTTTGGTGGTCATGGTGGTGGTGGTCCCAGGAGCAAACTCCTCCAGATGTTCTAGGGCAGTGGTGGTGAACCTTTGTCACTCCAGATGTTTTGGACCACAACTCCCACAGTCCTTTGGCATTGGCTATCTAGGCTCAGGATTCTGGGAGTCGTGGTCCAAAACATCTGGAGTGGTTCGCCACCACTGTCCTAGGGAGTCCGAAATCCAGGAGCAGGTCATCAGCAAAGTAAGCCCACCAACAAAACAGAACTGGATCACCAAATCACCGCCAACTCAGTGGGCCTTCTCCAGCGGGGACTTACTGCTGGATTTGAGCCCTAAGGTTGGAATAACCCCACCTCTAGTGTGGATCGCATCACCTACTGGCACCCGTTCCCCAGTGTTGCAGATGGGTGTCCTCTGCATGGCTTGGAAACCACACGTCTTTCCCTTTAAGTCCCTTTAATTTGGGGATGGGGAACCTGTCCCCTTCCCGATGGCCAAATAATAATTGTTCTCTGCTGTTAAGTGGAATCTGACTTCCTGTAACCATTGCCATGGCATTGCCCTTAAGGATGGGCATGAAACGGAAAAATAAAGTTTCACTTTGTTTCATTTCATGCTCACCCCCATTTTGTTTCATTTAGTTTCTTACAATTTAAAAAAATTGTACAAAATGAAATGAAATGAAATGAAATGAAACGGCTCCCCTGGGTCCTAAAGGCACCAGATTTGGTGCCCAGGCACAATTTTTAAAGGGCTCCTGCTGAGGTGTTATCAGCTGGATTCCTTTAAAACTGGCCCATTCGGTACAGGGGGATCCCCTGGTACTGACTGGGCCAAGATTAAAGGGGCCCAGACATTGACAGCTCGGCAGGAACCCTCTGAAAACGATGGAATGAAACAGTTCATTTCAATGCTGAAATAACGTTTTGTTTCATCTGTAACAAAATGCTCCTTCCTCATTTTGTTTTGTTTTGTTACGTAATGAAACAATGAAACAGCATTTCATTTTTGTTTCCTGCCCATCCCTAATTGCCATTTCTGAGTGCTCAGAAGTGGTTTCCCCATGCAAAAAGACCCGTTTCAATATACGAAATGCCATTTCTTGTCTTGTTGTTTTGTTTTGTTACGTAATGAAATAATGAAACAGCATTTCATTTTTGTTTCCTGCCCATCCCTAATTGCCATTTCTGAGTGCTCAGAAGTGGTTTCCCGTTACAATGCAAAAAAGACCATTTCGTTTCATCTATAACGAAATGCTCCTTCCTTGTCTTGTCTTGTTTTGTTTTGTTACATAACAAAATAACGAAACAGCATTTCATTTTCTGTTTCCTGCCCATCCCTAATTGCCATTTCTGAGTGCTCAGAAGTGGTTTCCCGTTTCAATGCAAAAAAGACCATTTCGTTTCATCTATAACGAAATGTGGTCTTGTCTTGTTTTGTTTTGTTACATAACAAAATAACGAAAAAATTTCACGTTTCCTGCCCATCCCTAATTGCCATTTCTGAGTGCTCAGAAGTGGTTTCCCGTTTCAATGCAAAAAATACTGTTTCATTTCGTCTGTAACAAAATTCCTTCCTCCTTGTTTTTTTTTTTGTTTCATTACATAATTAATCAATGAAATAGGATTTCGTTTTTCATTTCCTGCCCATCCCTAATGGCAATTTCTGATTGCTCAGAAGTGATTTTCCGATTCCTCTCCTGGGGTTGCCCAGGGACGGTGCAGCTTGTCCAAGGCCACCCAGGCTGGCTTTTCTCTCTGGAGTTACAATGGGGGATCAAACACCCAAGTTCTAGCTCAGAAACTCATCTTATTAGCTGTCCAGCTAGGTGTTGTGGGGTTCTCCTGATTTTTGGTCACTGCCCATTCCAACAAGGAGCTGAAGTCCGGTGGCATCAGTACGACCACGGATGTGGCCAAGGCGGAATCAAGGCCTCCCTCTCCACCATTAATGTTTCCCATGACGAAAAAAGAGAGGACCCCTTCCTTCCTGGCTGTGTTGGTTGTCTAACTTGACCCTGTCCTCCTGGTTTTTCAGGATGCGACCCGGGCTATTATGGGCCCAAGTGCAGGAGCAGGTGTGAATGCCTCACCGGGGTGCCGTGCGATCACGTGACGGGCGAATGTCAGAAACATTGCCCCGAGGGGTACCACGGGGTGAACTGCAGCCAAGGTGAGACCTGTGGGGCATGGGTGGGAGGCAGACCTGGGATGTGGGCCATTGATGAAGAGTCTACAAAGACTTGTCTGTCTTCCAATGTTCCTGAGAAAGGAATCAGGGTGGACAATGGTTCTTCCATAGACTTAACACTGGTTTCTGGGTGGTTATTTAGGATGGGATATCTGTTCAGTGACTCATTCAGGGCAGTGTTGCCCAAAGGCCCATGGAGGTGGCTTGTACTAATTGCAGCTAATTGGTCAGAGTGCTGGGGCACAGGGCTGTACGTGACTGAATGCCTGCACATGGTTTTTAGAGTGTCTGCATCAACAAATAACTTTGGGCGTTTATACACGACCCCTAAACTCTGGGGCAAATGGCTCCCAGCTCCGGAGCTTAAAAATGTTTACCCACCAGCTCCGGAGTTAACAGGAAATTAAGTGCGACCCCACCCACTTTAGCGTGTCCCAGCGCACCTTTCAAGTACCTGCTCTGGGACAGTGAAAATTATTTGATCCGGTGTAACGATAGTGAGTGCGGGGCTCTCCTCGCTTCTGTTTGTTGTTTTTTGGCTCCCGCCCCTTTAAGAGCTACTTTTACAGAGAGGAGAGGCAGAACGAGGTGAGTGGCATGCTTTTCTTTCTCTTTTTCTCCCTCCCCTCACGCAGCCAGCAGCCAGGAAGTGCAGAGGGGTGGGGACACAGGAAGAGCGACGAACCCCTAAGATCTCTGGTCCGAATTTAAGTGGCCAGCGGATCTTAGGGGTCATGTAAAAAGGCCCAAAATTTTCAGCAGAGTCGTGCCCGCAGTTGCAAAGAGATATTTCACGATCCAGGCACATGGATCTGCATTTGTCTCTTAAAGACATCTCATTATGTTTGATGGATTCTGTTCAAGGCAAAAAGAGGTATCCCTAAGAAATTATCCCAAGACTTCATTGCGGAGATGCTTCTTGCCAGGGATGTTGTTTTTACCTCTTTTCAGTTTTCAATACATATAAAGCGATTTGTTTTTCTGAGTTGCCTTCTCTTTTGAAATGGTTCATTTGATGGACTGTCGCACTGGAGCCATTTAGCGGTTCAGAGAGAGAGAGGAAGAGGAATGACAAAATGGGGTGGGGGATTTGGAAACTTTTTTTTTTTTAAAAAAGGAAGGTGTTGGCCATTTTCCCCAACCCTCAAGAAAGGCTTGCAGGAAATAACACAACTTTTTTATTCATGGTCATGTCGGAACTCTGGACTTTGATGCAAAAATCTGGAAGCTGTTAGAGGCGAAGACGACCATCTGTCCCCAATTAACCGGAAGGAAAGAATGCACAGAAACGATGCCACGGGCACTTTAGGTCTCCAGACTGGTGTGTGTGTGTGTGTGTGTGTGTGTGTGTGTGTGTGTGTGTGTGTGTGTGTGTGTGTGTGTGTGTGTGTGTGTGTGTGTGTCTTCCCCGCAGCCCTTGATTTCTTTGAAACAGTTGTAATGGTATTTCCAAAGCTTTGCACACTATGTCCCAGTGCTTGGGGACATGATCTGTTGGAGCAAACAGGTCTCCTCTGAGCCTGGGAGGCACTGGAAAGTTTAGGAGATTGATATCTGCCAAAGGCATCGTGTGTCTACTCAAAAGAAAGCCTTCCTGAGTTGGGCTGACCTCCATAGCAGAAGCACATTAGCGGTGACCTCTAGAAAAAAAAAGGACCTTAGAAATAAAGGAGACAAATACGTATCTATGGCCGTCAAGCCTTGGATATTTATTGCACTTCAGTAGAGGAAAATACTTTAAAGCAGGGGTGTCCAAACTCTGGCCCTCCAGGTGTTTTGGACCACAACTCCCAAGCCTAGATTGCCAATGACAAAAGACTGTGGGAGTTGTGGTCCAAAACATCTGGAGGGCCAGAGTTTGGACACCACTGCTTTAAAGAGTGCTGCTTATATACTGCCCCATACACTGTTCTGCGCACTTGGCATTTTAATTATGCACCCTATACATGGCCCCTTTCCTCCAGAAATCTTAGGTGCTAAACTTACCCACCGAAGGATGGAAGGCTGAGTCAACCTTGAGACGGCTCTCTCAGTCTATTAGAATTGAATGCAGGTTCTGAGCAGACTCTTCACTGCAGCGCTGCTATTGAACCACTCTTCTGCAACACTGCAATATTCAGAATCCCCCTGCCAGACTTCAGGGATGCAAAGAATCTTAGAAATTGTGTCTGAAAGGGTCTGAAAGCCTTCTCACACATGATGCAGAGACCTGCGATAGATAGTTTCCCGGGGGGGGGGGTGCGCCAGGCAATGCTGAAGCTTGTTAATTCAGAGTAAATGTGTGGGCATAATGCAGAAACGATAGTTCAGAGTGGAGCTTGAATATGCTGGTTTTTTGGATTACAACTCCTGGAATGTTTCGCGGGATCCCATGGCACCTTGGTTGAACTGCAGCAGTGCAGTCACTCCTCTGCTCACAATCTGAGTTTCATAGAATCATAGAGCTAGAAGAGACCTCAAGGGCCATCTAGTCCAACCCCCTGCCATGCAGGAACCCCATCACAATATTTCTGACATACGGCCATCCAGCCTCTGCTTAAAACCCCCCAAAGAAGGAGACTCCACCACCCTTTGTGGCATCATATTCCACTGCCGAACAGCTCTAACTGTCATGAAGTTCTTCCTAATGTTCAAATGGAATCTCTTTTCCTGTAGTTTGAAACCATTGCCCCGAGTCCTAGTCTCTGAAGCCATGGGAAACAAACCTGTTCCCTCTTCAATATGACATCCTTTCAAATATTTAAACATAGCTATCCTATCCCCCTCAGCCTTCTTTTTGAAAGGCTAAACATTCCCAGTTCCCTAAGCCGTTCCTCATAAGACATTTCCTCCAGACCCTCAACCATCCTGGTCGCCCTCCTCTGTACCCACTCAAGGTTGTCAACATCTCTTTTAAATGGAGGTGCACAGAACTGGACACAGGACTCCAGGTGGGGTCTGACCAGAGCAGAATAGAGTGGTACTATCACTTCCCTTGATCTAGTTGGAATCCAGTGGGTCCCGGTAGCTGGCTCAAGGATGACTCAGGCTTCCATCCATCTGAGGACAATCTGTTGAGTCCTCAGCTTACTAGGAGGGAACATGTTGTATGCGTAACATCCAGGTTAAAGCTTCCACGTCATGGCAGGGTCCTTTTAATGGCCACCCTTTGTAAACATTCCTGTCGGTGTTCTTCTTTCAGAATGCCCCGAAGGGACGTTTGGGGTCAACTGCCTGCAGTCCTGTCCCTGCAGTGGTTCCCCTTGCAACCGGTTCAACGGCCAGTGCCACTGTGTGACGGGCAGGACAGGCTCCGATTGCAGCCAAGGTGAGTACGAGGAATTTGGAGACCATCATCTTGCAACCTTAGGACAACCAGGTCTCAGAAGGGAAGGGATGGAATTCTTCATCCCGTAAAGAAAGGAGGGTATGCCCGTTTCTCAGCCGTGTTTCCGCATGAGGTCAGCAAGAAGTAGAAGCAGATCTGTTTGGCCCATTTGATCTTTGGAAAATCCCATACCCAGCAGACAGACCCCCATCGCTTTGGACCGCAGAGTAGAGCTAGACATCGTCATCATGATCTTAGAACAGAAGAGCAGGAAGGGATCCTGTACATCATCAAGTCTGGCCCTTGTCAAGGAGGTGCAGCTCCCAGCCGCTGCTTGCTCTCCCAACAGTTCATAACTAATCTCTTCCTTCTGTAGTGCCATAACACAGTTCCAGGTCATTCCAGATGCATCGAACAACACATTTAAATGTAGATTTGCAGAGGGATTGCATAGTTAAATACTTATTTTGAATTGTTGTCTACATAGAAGCACATGGTTCTTTCTTTCTTTCTTTCTTTCTTTCTTTCTTTCTTTCTTTCTTTCTTTCTTTCTTCCTTCCTTCCTTCCTTCCTTCTTTCCCTTCCTTCCTTCCTTCCTTCCTTCCTTCCTTCCTTCCTTCCTTCCTTCCTTCCTTCCATCCTTCCTTTTCCTTTTTTCTTTCTTTTCTTTCCCTTCCTTCCTTCCTTCCTTCCTTCCTTGTCCTTTTTCTTTCTTTTCTTTTCCTTCCTTCCTTCCTTCCTTCCTTCCTTCCTTCCTTCCTTCCTTCCTTCCTTCCTTCCTTCCTTCCTTCCTTCCTTCCATCCTTCCTTTTCCTTTTTTCTTTTCTTTTCTTTTCTTCCTTCCTTCCTTCCTTCCTTTTTCTTTTTTTTCATTCTTTTTTCTTCCTTCCTTCCTTCCTTCCTTCCTTCCTTCCTTCCTTCCTTTTCCTTTTTTCTTTCTTTCCTTTTCCTTCCTTCCTTCCTTCCTCCCCCCCCAGATTAATATATCAGTGGAACAATATGGAACTGGGATGAAAAACCATCCAAAACTGAAAGTCTGGAAATAAGACAGATTTACCCATCTCTGTGGGCTTCCTCCAATGAGTTTAATTTTGGAGTGGTGGCCGACTCCCTTACTTTGAACAACCTGGTTGCTGTTGGTCCAAGACCAGAACAATTTGACAGAGATAAGGGAGAGCGGACATGCTTGTGAGTCTTCCTTAGGACAAGGCCCCATTTGACACCACGATCCTAGGCAGAGTGCCTGGCGTTCCTTCTTTGCAAACAAGCTGCAGTGGCAATGGTAGTGGTGTCTTCCAGAGCGAGAATCCACCCAGCTTTTTACATGGACCTTCATGCTTCTCTACCTTTCTCAGATAAGGGGAAGGAACGGCAACGTTCTCCTTCTCAAACAAACGAAGGTATGAGATAAATGTGAAATATTGCTGATGAACAAATAGATGCAAAACGCCGTCTCTCTCTTTTCACGGGTTTAGGGTGCCCCGAAGGTCGCTGGGGACAAGGATGCCAGGAGATCTGCCCGGAGTGCAAGAATAATGCGCATTGTGATCCCCAAACTGGCATGTGCCTCTGTCCACCTGGATACACAGGCAGCCTTTGCCAAAATGGTAAGCAGCCCCTTTCTTGTTCCTTGGTTTGTAAGCAGGTGAAGATGTTGGGCGAAACTTTCCAGTGTTCATTCATTCGTTAATTCATTCATTTGTCCATTCATTCATTCGTCCGTTTGTCCTTTCTTTCTTTCTTTCTTTCTTTCTTTCTTTCTTTCTTTCTTTCTTTCTTTCTTTCTTTCTTTCTTTCTTTCTTTCTTTCTGCCCCATTCTGCACTGCTTAATGCCATTTTTGGTGAATCCTGCATAGGAACCTTGCCATCCTGTGCAGGGTCCGTAATACTCCTGCACAGAGTGACATTTGTCCCTTCAGGTGGGGAGGGAGGACGGACCCATGAAATTTTTCAAGTGTGCTAAACCTGGCTCCTAAGTCTCCGGCTTTGCCCGCTCGGTTGTGCGGCTCGCATCATGGTGTGGTTGTGCAGTGGGCTGCGCATTTCACAAATGCACAACCCATGCATGAACTGCGACACATAACTCACCTGCAGAGATGCTTCCCGTGGGTTACTTCCAGAGTTCAGTGGTGTTCCCCCCCCACACACACACTTCTTCTGCTTTCTTTTATGCCCATGTCGCTCTGTAACAGGACCATGAGTCAGACTGGTCTCCCGATGCGGGATCATGGGATATTATTGGAGACCCCATTTCTATTCAAGCTGGTGGATCTCACACCTTGCAGATCACAAACTTACCTTCGATTTCACTTCCATTTCCTTCTAGTTTGCCCCCCTGGATGGTTTGGGCAGGACTGCCTGCTGCGCTGCAATTGCGGGAATGAAGGGCACTGCCACCCTGAGACTGGGAAGTGCAGCTGCGCCCCGGGGTGGACAGGCTATAATTGCCAAAGAGGTAATTGTGCCAACTCTGTCCGCCTAAGCTTTTCGGCAAACAATTTGTTTTCTATTAGTTATTTTTTTCCCATTTGTTCTTATTTTGAATTGTTAAAACGTTTTGATTTATTGGATTTCTGTTTATTTGTTTATTTGTTCCTTTTATTGTTATGATTTGATTATTTGGTTTGATTGATTAGTTTTTACTTTCTATTTTAGGTGGTTTAATCTGTTTTTGTATTTTGTATATGTTTGTAAACCGCCCAGAGTAGCTTTTTTGCTAGATGGTTGCGGTATATAAATCAAATAAATAAATAAATAAATAAATTTTATTTTATTTTATTTTATTTTATTTATATTTGTATACCGCCCAACTTTCAAGTAGAACTCTGGGCAGTTCACAACAAAAGAAGTCCAGACAAATCAATAAACAAAACATACAGAAAACAAAAACCGATTGATAAGGCTATTAAAATCAGTGAAAACATAAGATAAAGATATAAAACATCAGATGGCGGCAAAAAAGAAGGGAGGGGGGAAGCAAGCAAACCTCCAATTAGATGCCAAAAGCAGCCTGGAAAAGCCGAGTTTTTAGTCGCTTCTTGGAGGCTGAGAGGGGCTCCCAGGTCCTAATATCGCTGGGAAGCTGGTTCCACCAAATGGGACCTGAAACTGAAAATACACAGTTCCGAGTGGAGGTCTTACGTGCAGGCATGTCCAAACTTCGGCCCTCCAGATGTTCTGGACAGCAACTCCCACAGTCCTTTGCCATTGGCAATCTAAGCTTAGAATTCTGGGAGTTGTGATCCAAAACATCTGAGTTTGGACATGCCTGTCTCATGGGCTTCCCACGGGGTCGCAACTCTCAGCATAAGGACCTGGGATGATCTAGTGGGCCGGGTCAAAGATGATCTTGGGACGATGCGCTCCGTCAGATAAGTGGGTCCCAAGCCATGCCCCTTCTCTAAGGGTATTACTTAGGGATCAAATAGTCCCGGGAACAATGCCTCTCTTTTCTGCTTCCAGCCTGTGACCCGGGACGCTGGGGTCCGGATTGCACCAACGCCTGCAACTGCAGCAACAGTGATGGAAGCTGCAACCCCGGGACAGGAGAATGTCTCTGTGAGGCTGGCTACACTGGGACCCGCTGTGATCAGAGTGAGTGGTCCCTGTAGACGCTTTTGCTGCCAAACTTGTGCCTTGGCATTGATTGAGCAGCTGGCTGAAAATTAAAGTCAGCTATCCCATACCCACGGAATTCACTTATCTGTAGTTTGAAAATATTATGCGTAGCACGGTATCTGGGTCACCTCTAGTGGCCATTTCTGGAAATGTATGTTATTTGATCTAGTTGTTTTTCTCCCTTTACTATACTATACATTTAGCATTCACTATTATCCACGGATTTCAGTATCCGTGGCCTCCCCTCGGACTTATCCCCTGTGGATAGAGGGATTCTACTGTATTTCTGAAAGGGAATGGAGAAAGTCCAGTGAGTGAAAACCCCAGAATTGTCAAGTGACATGTTATCGGGAAAGCAAACAAGGTCCCTTTAAGAGGGTATATTTCGGCACTGTTGACTCTCGCTGGCCCTTTTTGAAATTCTCTTTTGTTGCTTTCTTTCCTTGTTTCCTTTTGCTTTTCCCAAGAGTGCCCGGAAGGTTGGTTTGGTCCGCGCTGCCAGCACAGGTGTCTGTGCGACAACGGAGCCGCCTGCGATCACGTCAGTGGTGCATGCACATGCGCCCCCGGATGGAGGGGGACATTTTGTGAGCATGGTAAGTACTCAGAAGCTGAGCCTTATTTTTCACATCATATTCATTGATAGATGGTAATGATAACAAAGCAATTTCCGGTACACATTTAATATCAGTTTGTAGTATTTCTCTTATCTCCTCAATAATCTCTTGCCAAAACTTTTGAACTATTTCACATTCCCACCATAAATGAAAATAGGTACCTATCTTTTTTTCGCATTTCCAGCAGAGCTTAGAATATTTTGGATTCATTCTATTCATTCTGACTGGAGTCATATACCATCTTAAAACTAGTTTGAAGTAGTTTTCTTTTATTCTGACTGATAATGACCGTAAAATCCTCAAATTCCAAATTCTTTTCCATTCATCATTATTTATTTATTTCTCTATGTCTTGTTTCCATAGCTCTCTTATTGTGTCCTGTTCCCTATTCTCAAATGAATCTTGAATTATTTTATATAATTTGCCAACTGTTCCTTTCCCTGTATTTCCTTTCTCTGATTCATATGTTGTCAGAAATTGCTCAAATTTTGTATATCCTCTAAGTTGTGTATTTCTCCTAATCCATTCTTTCGTCCAGCTTTCTAACTGGGCGTAATTCAACCACACGACAATTCCTGAGTTTGCAGAATACGTTTAATTTCTTGTTTTGATGTCATTTTTTTAATCCAATCTTTTAGTCTTGCCACTTTCCTTAATTTAAATAAGTCTCCCAATTTCTTCATGTTCGTGGGGAAATTTATCTGATCGATCACCGCACCAAGCGGGAACCTTCCTGTATCAATTTCTTTCCATACTTTTTCCAAGTGAGCAATAGGGAACTTAGAAGAGGATTTTTAATTGGGTAACTTTTCCTTTTTGGGGAAACTAAACACATATTTATTTATGTCTTCATTTAGTTCCTCTGATTGAAGTTCCCACCATATTAGTTTTTGAGGTTTAAATAGTATTTCCCCAGGGAGCTAAGCTGATTAGCTATGTAATACATTCTAAGATTAGGTATGCCTATACCTCCCTCTTTTTGAGATCTGTACCATAAGCTTTTATTTATTCTTGCTTTTTTTTCCACCATTGCAGAATTTATTTAAAAGATCTTGATAAACTTTAATTTCAATTTCTGTGTATTGAATAGGTAACATTCTAAAAAGAAAATTTAGTTTAGGAAGTATTTTCATTTTTACCATTGCTATTCTACCAAACCATGATAAATTTAATTTGGAGTAATTTTGTAATTTATTTCTAATCTCTTCCTTTATTTTTGTGGGGGTTCTTTCGTTTTACTAATGTCTTTATCTAAAAGTATCCCTAGGTATTTTATACATTTACAAACTTTCAGTTCGTGATTGGAGATCTCTTCCATGTCTCGATTATCCTGATTGAAAAGCATGATTTCTGATTTCTGCCAGTTGACACATAATCCGGTTGTTTCACCAAATTCCTTTAGGTGTGCTTTTATTCTTAATATATTTTCTACCGGATTTTTTATTGTTAACAAAGCGTCGTCCGCAAATAAACTAATTTTTATCTTGCCTTCCTTACCCATACCTTTAATAAGTTGGTCCTCCCTTATTGCATTAGCTAGTAGCTCTATCACTATGCAAAACAGAACTGGCGATAAAGGACATCCCTGTCTTGTTCCTCGGCCTAGGGTAATTTTTTCTGTCATCCCATCATTGACAATGATTGATGAGGTGCTATGAGAATAGAGTTGGTTAATACACTTAGAAATTTTTCGCCAAATCCCCATTTCACTAATAAAAGTTTTAACGCAGGCCATTGGACACAATCAAAGGCTTTAAATAAATCTAGAGACAAAATGCATGCTTTGTCCTGTGATCTTCCCATCTCATAAAGAACATTCAAAACTCTTCTTACAGTGTCTGACATTTGTCTACCTTTGATAAAGCCCGTTTGGTCTTCTTTAATATATTTGTCTATAAATGTGTACATTCTTTTGGCTAGAATTGCTGTAAAAATCTTGGCATCTTGATTTATAAGTGATATTGGTCTGTAAGATCCAGCATCTATTGGATCTTTATTAGGCTTGAGAATTAAAATAGTTAAGGTATGTTTCCAGGAGGAAGGAACTTGCTCGCCCTCCAATATCTCATTATAAAGCTTCTTTAACTTAGGAATTAACATTGATTTGAATACCTTGTAAAATTCTGGTCCCAATCCGTCATCTCCTGGAGTTTTGGCATTCTTTAGCTTATTTATAACATCCTCTATCTCCTCCTCTTTAATAGCTTTTTCCATTTCAAGCCTGTCTTAATTAATAGCAAATCTTATGACAGGAGCTAGACTGATTAGTGCTAGGAACTGGAAACTGAAATTAGACCTTAAAATTGCTGAATGGTATAAGGAAGTGTGGGACATAGCACTAAATGATAAACTATCTTGTAATATAAAAGTTTTGAGAGGTGAAATAAAAAAAGATACTTTCTATGATGTTTGGGGGAAATTTATAGATCATGTACTATTAAAAGGGAAAGGGATACAACCAACTTATAACCCAACACAGTTCTGGCGTAAAGGGCCTTAAGAAGCCTATTGGAAGAAAAAGAAAAAAAAAGATGAAGAAGAAAGAGAAGATGCAAGAATACTGGACGGTTTCTTGGGGGTGGGGGGCACTTTGTACTGTTTATGATTGTCTATTACTGTTTTTTTATATAATTGTTTATCATTGTTATTTTGTCTTTTTTTATGTTCAATAAAAAAATAAAAATTTAATAATAAAAAAAAAAGAAGCTGAGCCTTATTCCGGATTCTAGCCTTTGAGAAAGATTTTTAGAGGAATATCTATTGGTTGCATCTGCTGCTTGATTTTTTTATTCTCACTTTTCTGCCCTGCGGTGTTTTCCAACTTTGGGATGCTCTAGGACAGTGGTGGCGAAACTTCGGCAAACCTGATGTTTTGGACTACAACTCCCAGAATTCTAAGCTTAGATAGCCAATAGTAGAGGACTGTGGGAGTTGCGGTCCAAAACATCTGGAGGGCCAAAGTTTGGACATGCCTACTCTAGGACAGTGGCGGCAAACCTTCAGCACTCCAGATGTTTTGGACCACAACTCCAACGGTCCTTTGTTTCTGGCAATCTAGGCTTGGAATTCTGGGAGTTGTGGTTCAAAACATCCAGAGTGCCAAAGGTTCGCCACCACTGCTCTCGGACTACAGCCCCCAGAAATCCTGGCCAGCATAGCGAGTGGTGGAGGCTTCCGGGAAGTGTAGTCCAACAGCAATGGGGCACCCCAAAGTTGGGAAACATGGGAGTGGATGCATCTTTGAAAGACTGGATTTGCATGTCTCTTTTCTCAGCCTGCCCTAAAGGCTTCTTTGGGACGGAATGTCGAGGGAGATGCCAGTGCCTGAATGACGCCCACTGCGATCACGTGACAGGACGCTGCATCTGTTCGGCTGGGTGGATTGGTCCAAGCTGCAACCAAAGTATGCCCCCCATACTAGATCCCCCCCCTTTACGTCTCGTGGCTGTGCACGAAAGCCACCGCTGACTCATCTCTCTCTGCCTCACAGCTTGTCCGCCCCACCGCTATGGGAAGAATTGCACCCAAGAATGTAGCTGTTACAACGGGGCTTCCTGTGACCCCACCAGCGGGCGGTGTGTTTGCGCACCTGGATGGACGGGAGACGCATGCCAGGAAGGTATTGGTTAGCAAAATCTTTCCTGTCCTCTAAGATAGACCCCGAATTTCATGGGGGGTCTTTGTTGTTTAGATTTGTGCTCTTTTACACACCGTTCGCCCCCATAAGAAACGCATATTTGCTGACTGGACCTCCTGGCTTTTGTCTACTAGTGGTGAGGTCTACTTTATTCATGAAACCATAAACCGAAAGAATTGGAGCATCCAATGAAGTTAGTAAGCCAGAAGAGACTGAGTATCAGGATGCTATTGGGGAGAGATTTTTTTTCATTTGAAATGATGCCCAATGCGTTTCGGCTGATAAAGCCTTCTTCAGGGGCTGTATTTTAGATAAAAAGTTACACAGAGATATCTCGAAAGGTAAGCAGCATAACTCGTCAGCAGTGAGTTAAGGAGTAGGAATGGTGTTAAATCTTTCGAGATATCTCTTATTGCTCCTTAATTAAAGCAATTCCCTGGATGGGCCAGAGGCATTTTATACCTGCCTCCTGTTGTCAGGGCAAAATATATACACCGTAGTAGAATGGTAGTAGAATTCAAGCATGTAGCTAAATTCTGTGCGGCAGCAATTAGAATTCGTGCTCAGACGGTTTCAACAATCGCTCAAGAACCCACAATTTAGGCTGGCTCAATTTATATGAGGCATGTCCAAACTTTGGCCCTCCAGATGTTTTGGACCGCAACTCCCACGGTCCTTTGCTATTGGCAATCTAAGCTTAGAATTCTGGGAGTTGTGGTCCAAAACATAAGGAGGGCCAAAGTTTGGCTATGCCAGCTCTATGGTGATCCAGTTTGAGAGCTTCTGTCCACTCGGTTGTCACCGGAGTCATCTTCTGTTTCCCTAGCTTGCCCCGGTGGCTTCTACGGCTCAAACTGCCAGCTGCGATGCCTGTGCCAACATGGCGGAACATGTGACCCGGCTACGGGACATTGTGTGTGCCCTGATGGATGGACCGGATTGGCTTGTGAGCTAGGTAAGGTGAACCCAAGGTCCCATCAGCAAAAAAATGGGTGCATATCCAAGGAAGAAGGGTATGGATGCGAAATAAAGCAGGCATGTCCAAACTTTCAGCCCTCCAGATGTTTTGAACCACAGCTCCCAGAATTCTAAGGTTTGATTGCCAGTGAGAAAAGACTGTGGGAGTTGCAGTCCTGAAGTTTGGACATGTCTGAAACAGAGCATGAATTAATCATTGGGGCATTGCACAAGTGCCCGATTATCCCACCCTCCAATCACATCCTCCAATTATCGGCTTTGCCAATTTAAATAAATAGTCTTAAAAAAGGAGGAGAGGTGGTTCAGAGAGTCCCGGGTAGGGATGGGGTTATCAGAATACAAGGAGTTTCAGTCCAAAAAAACAAACAAACAAAAACTGAATTTGTCAAGAGGGATTCTGAAAAATTGGGATGGAATTGGAAAAACTTATTGCTCCTATTTAAAGCAATTCCCGGATGGCCAGAGGCATTCCAAATGCATGTCCAAAATTACAGTGGTACCTCGAATTTAATCTTCCAAATGCATGTCCTTAAGTCGAACTATCTTAAAAATTAAAAATTTTTTTTAAAAGTTAAAAATAAATATATATATTTTTAAATCGAGCAGACCATTTCTAAAAATTTTAAGGCAGCAGTTAAAATGCCAACAGTTTTCTTCTCTTAAGTCAAATTGCCCTTAAGTCGAGCTGCTCTTAAGTCGGGGTACCACTGTATACACCAGGGAATATCCTACTTCAAGCATGTAGCTAAATTATGTGTGGCAGCAATTATAATTCATGCTCAGAAGGTTTCAACAATCACTCAGGCACCCACAATTTAGGCTGGCTCAATTTATATGGTATTCCCCATCCCTTGTTCTTACTTCTTTTGCTGTTAACTAGCACCATTTTATATATGTGTGTGTGTTTTGGATTTGGTCATTGACTGCAATAAAGTATTCATTCATTCTCTAATTCTTGGGCCACTTTTTTGGTTCCTGATTAGAGATGGGCACGAATCATCAGCTTGGCGGTTCGTGGCGACTCCTTTAACAGCCAAACGAGTGTTTGGCGCTTCAAAGCCCCACCTCTTCTGGGCACTGCCTCTGAGTGGCCGCCTGGGGGAGGAGGCAGGGCTTTTGAAGAGCTGAAACATAGTCGGCCACTGAACGAACTGATTCATGCCCATCTCTATCCCAGATATCCTCCAAGGCTTCACATAGTGGTAAAAAATGCTGGGAGAGGAAACTATCACCTGGATGTAGAAAAGGGGCATTTTGTAGAAAATGGGGCTGTCAATTAAAATGGGAAAGAACACTTTTATTACTAGAAGGAATTGGGGAAGCTCAGGACGAATCTGATACAGAACTTTTCATAGGGATGGGAGTTTTGTTTTGTTCTGTTTTGTTCTTTTGTTGGAGGAGTATTTGGATCCTGTGATTTTGCGTCTCTATGGCTGCTTTTACACGACCCCTAAAATCCAAGGCAAAGGGCTCCCAGATGCGGATCTTAAAATTGTTTTCCCCCAGCTGTGCACTTTAAAGAAAATTAAGTGCGACCACGCCCACCTAAGCGCGCCCCAGCACATTTTACAAGTACCTGGTCTCCGGAGGTTAAAAAAATGTGGATTATAAAGCTGTGGACGCCGGGATCTCCTTGCCTTCTGTTTGTTTGTATTTTTGTCCCCACTACCTCTTTCACAGCCTGGAATCCCTACGGGGCTGCTCCGATGGCAGACGGAGGTGAGCGGAGCTGAGCCTGCATTCTTTTCTCCCTTTCTTTTCTCCCTCCCTTCACGCAGAGAGGAGCAATGGTGTGCAGAAGGGTAGGAACACAGAAAGCAGAACAAAACTCCATGATCTCTGGTCTGAATTTAAGTTGCCAGTGGATCTTAGGGGTCATGTAAAAGCACCCTTAGTCGTAAGCCCTTACCATCCTGGGAGGCTTACTTCTTATTTCCTTAAACTGGTCTCTTTCCCCCCTCAGCCTGCCCCCAAGGGAAATACGGGCCGGATTGCCAAGAAAGCTGCCACTGCCTGAATGGGGGCCAATGCGACCGAGAAGCTGGGAGTTGCATTTGCCGCCCCGGGTGGCAGGGAGAGAATTGTCAACATGGTAAGTGGGCAGTATCCCTGAAAGCATCAGTTCAGGTCCTGCTTAGGAGACTTTGCATCCTTTTGAGCAGAGACAAATACAGTAGGAACCCCTAATTTGTGTGGGAGATTGGTTAGGTGGACTGTGGATACCGAAATACGTGGATAATGGCAAACACTAAATACATAGTAGAGTAAAGAGGTGGGAGGAAACCCAGAAAAATATTTTAACATGTATTATTAGCACGGGCCATTAGAGGATGCCAGATACCAAGCTATGTATAATATTTCCTGGCCAGGGATAAGTGAATCCGTGGATATGGGGGTCCTACAGTACCGGAGAAACAGAATGAGAGGTGTATTCTGAGGAACATGGAAAACTATTGGCGATGATTGTAGTTAATTGAGGCAGCCTCAGACTTTCCCCAGCTTCGATTTGAGAGCATGTGACGTCCTGCACCTTTGTTCGCTGCTGGGGGCGTTCGGAATTTCCCAACAAAAATTGCAACCGGCTTTGCCTGCCCAAAATCTGGTTTCCGTTATCCTTCCAAATTCCCTAAGCGCAGGGTCCCGAGCTCTTAAATGCTCCTTCCAGAGAACAGCTCAGCACTGTCTGCACCAGCCTAGGTTGCTGGCTTTTCCCTTGGAGACGGGCCATTGACCCTTCTGTCCGAGGCGAGAGCTGGAATCGATTCGGCCTGCGCTTGGCGTCGGCGGCGGGGAAGGGGGGGCAGCCTTGGGCTTTGTTAGAGGAGCCACGCTCCGTGAATTACCAGCCCCCCGGGAACTGGGAACGGACGTTCCGCGTCAACCCCCGGCGATGATTATGCTGCTTTGCCATTTTTGGACGAGGCCATTCGGCTCCGTTCCAAGCGCTTCAGGGCCCCGAGACAAAACATTTCAAGCAAGGCCCTTCACCCAGAAAATGCTTGCGGCCTAGATTATTTTTATTTGTACAGTCGTTCTCTGCGGGTGTTCTGTATCGTCAGTTCAGACACAGCCCCGGTCTGAAACAAAGCCCGGTAGAAACAGGTTACAACTTAAGCAGACGATGGTGCGTTCCTAGTTTGAGTGTATTTGGCTGCTTTGTTTGCCATTTTTATTGCCGCGTTCATGGGATCCTTTTTAGCATTTCTTTATGCCCTGTGTTTAGCTTCTAATGTTGCCTTTTAATGATGGGAACTGCCTTGGTTCCTTGCAGAAATCTAGATCAAAGCAGATCTGACTGGTATAGAATCATAGACTCATAGGATCATAGAATCCTAGAGTTGGAAGGGACCTCAAAGGACATCTAGTCCAACCCCCTGCCATGCAGGAGCCCCCACCACAGGACTCCGGACAGATGGCCATCCAGCCTCTGCTTCAAAACCTCCAAAGAAGGAGACTCCACCACCCTCCTTTGTGGCAGCATCTTCCATTGTCGAACAGCTCTAACCGTCATGAAGTTCTTCCTAATGTTTCAAATTGAATCTCTTTTCCTGTAGTTTGAAACCATTGCCCTGTGTCCTAGTCTCTGAAGCCATGGAAAACAAACCAGTCCCTTCTTCAATGTGACATCCTTTCAAATATTTAAACATAGCTATCATACCCCCCCTCAGCCTTCTTTTTTGGAAGGCTAAACGTTCCCATCTCTCTAAGCCATTCCTCATAAGACATTTCTTCTAGACCTTCAACCATCCTGGTCGCCCTCCTCTGTATCCACTCGAGGTTGTCAACATTCCAGTTTTCTCTCAAATGCTTCCAGCTTTAGAGCATTCACCACCTCCCAAGGTAATAGGTTCCATTCTTGTACTGATCTAACAGTTAGGAAGATTTTTCCGCCTGATATTAAAATGAAATCTCGCTTCCGGTGGCTGGACCCCGTTATTACATGTCCTGTGCGGAGTGCAGATTCTGACCCAACTTGATGGTCCATGGGGTCTTTTCGATCTCTGCAGTTCTAAGAGGCTTATGAGGTTTAGCAATGGAAAAGGCCCTATGGATCATTGAGTCTCAGGCATGTCCAAACTTTAGCCCTCTAGATGTTTTGGGCCACAACTCCCACAGTCCTTTGTCGTTGGCAATCTAAGCTCAGAATTCTGGGAGTTGTGGTCCAAAACATTAGGAGGGCCACATGTTGGACACGCCTGGTCTAGCTCCTATTAGAGCCCTACCACAGTGGAGCCAATGACCTTGGGCAGTGGTGAGCCCTCCGACACCGGAGTCCTTCAAAAGAAAATTGGACAACCCTCATTTGGATCTGCTTTGATCTGAGTTCCTGTATGAGTCAGACTCGATAGCCTTACTGTGTAGGTCTTTTTTCCCAATTCGATTATTTTATGATTTGGTGATTGTTCACAGCTTGCGCCTGCACTGAGCTGGCTGGGTGGGTTGGACTTGATGCTTCAACTCAAATGTTCTAATGATCTTATGATTTGATCCCCCTGTCGGTCCCCAAGGAGGGTCTGTGTCCCTTTCTTTTGTCTCCGACAACAGGCAAAACAACAAATTTGCACAGCGGATTCGGAAGCTGGGTTCTAAATGCCCTGGATCATGGTTCATGATCTCCTGGCATGCAAACGTCATGGGTTGAAGCCAGAAATAGCACTTTCTGATGTGTTTGGCGGCTTTTTGAGGGAGAGTTTTTCCTCACCCAAATAAGGTGTGTGTGTGTGTGTGTGTGTGTGTGTGTGTGTGTGTGTGTGTGTGTGTGTGTGTGTGTGTGTGTGAGTGAGTGAGTGAGTGAGTGAGAGAGAGAGACAGAGACAGAGACAGAGAGAAAGACACACAGAGAGACAGACAGAGAGACAGACACACAGAGAAAGACACACAGAGAGAGAGAGAGGGAGGGAGGGAGGGAGGGAGAGAGAGAGAGAGAGAGAATGAGCAGTGATGCCAAACATGGCTGGGTTTTTAATTCTTGCAGCTTCCTGTCTTTCTGCCCTTGTCAGCATTTCTTTAACCTTTCAAGATGCCAACATCCCCCCCCTCCGCCCTCAGGACCTTTTCATTGGCACGGTTCCTGCCGAAAACATTATACCTCTGGGCATCCAACGGGGAAGGCCTATGCAGGAATTAAATTTCCACATGGCTTTTGGCCACATGGCTTTTTTGGCGAAGAAGAAAAGCCTCCCTCCTCGTCATGCACGAGACATCACAGAAGTCCAATCCAACCTAAACAATAATACACCTTCCTTGGCTACGTTGTTTGATCCGCTTTCCTGCAGTATCTCTCAAGCCGGGTGGACGAGAGTTTTGTGGCAATATGGGAAATATAATTTTGAGGAGAAGTGTGTTTGCTACCTGGGAACTAGAGATGGGCACGAAACGAACAATTTTTCGTTTCCGTTTCCGTTTTTTCATTTTGTTACGCAATGAAACGACAAACGAATTTTGTCTCCAAAACGAAACGAAACGAACAGAAACACCGGAAATTTTGTCGTGCGTTTCGTTTTCGTTACTGCAATACAGTGAACTGCTTTAAATGCTAAGAAAAATCACAAAAAAAATTGAAATAAATGGTAACGAAACGGTAACGAAATGAACAAAAACGAAAATGAACTTTTTGCAAAAATTCATGAAAAACGGAAGCGAACCAAAATGGACCCTCCAAACGACAAACAACAAACGAAACATCATTTTTTTTATTTGTGCCCATCTCTACTGGGAACATTCAGGGCAAGCTTGTTTAAGAGGTAAAGGTAAAGGTCCCCCCCCCCGCATATTTGTGCTAGTCGTGTCTGACCCTAGGGGTGGTGCTCATCTCCGTATTCAAGCTGAAGAGTCAGTGTGGTGCAAGTCCGTGGCCACGTGGCTGGCATAACAACAAGGAAACACTGTTTCACCTTCCCGCTTTTTATGGCGGTGCCTATTTATTTACTTGCATTTACATGCTTTCAAACAGCTAGGTTGGCAGGAGCTGGGGTGAACAGCATTAGCTCGCTCCGCTGCGTGGCACCCGGGATTCGAGCCGCCGAGTTGCTGACTTTGCAGCTGACAGTTTTTGGAGCCTTAGTCCACTGAGTGGAAGCCTGAACATTCATATTCATGGAACTCTAAAAAGGCTTGTTAAAAATAACTCCACACAATAGAAACTGGAGCCTGCTTCTCATTATGGGAAGGAAGAACAAGAGCTCATGCCGAAAAAAGAAACACCTGTCAGTTTTAAAAATAGCAAAATTTTTGGAATCCAGAACTGCTGGATAGCTTGGTGGTTTAAGGCATCTGGCTGCGGATGCCAGAGGTTGGAAGTTCGATTCCCCACTGAGCCTCCTTGACAGGGCCTGGACTCCACCTCTGCTCAGCTGATGATGATTATAAAAATGTGTTCTTTTTTTCTCTTTTCTTATTCAACTCCTCCTTTTACACATTCTGATAGACAAGCAGCACTGCCTCTGAGCCTTCTAAAATGGAACTAGAACTGGAAAGATAATACAGTTGGGCCCCCATATTCACTGATTCATTATCCACTGATTCAGTTATCCACAGTTGGCAGAGGAAAAATAAATACATAATTCAGCAGCCGCAAAGCAAGCTACTGTCACAAAGAGCAGCTGTAAAGCAAGCTACTGTCGTAAAACAGCAGCCATAAAGCAAGTTACTATAACAAAACAGCAGTTTTGGGGAAATTTTAGCATTCTCTCTTATTGACGGTTTCCATTATCCACGGGAAGGCTTGGAACCAACTGAACCTTAAAAAAAAGTCAAATATGTTATCTAGATTTACATTTCAGTTCCTTTTTCTTTTTAAATCTCTTCAGCTTGCCCCGTGGGTACCTACGGAGAAGCTTGCAAAGAGCGTTGTGGCTGCGAACATGATGTGCCGTGCCATCACGTCACAGGAGCTTGTGACTGTCCGCCCGGGTGGCGAGGACATCGTTGCGGGAAAGGTGAGAGATTGCTGACACCCACCCCTAATTTGGGTGACCTTCCTGGGTGGGTTAGAAGAAAGCTGATGGCTCAATCTGTCTGCAGTTGGTTTAGCTAGAATTCAAAGAGAGAGTTTTGTGAGTATCAGATTGTATTGAACAACTCAAAAGGCCCTGGAGAAACTCTATTGCACCTTTGTGTCAGCTGACCTCTGCTGAGTGGATACCTTTAATACCACTTTCTGGCCAGGAGGGGCACTAATTTTTGACCGACCTGGTATATTGAGGGGTTCAAAAGGCCCTGGAGAAACTCTATTGCTCCCTTGTATCACCTGACCTCTGCCGAGTGGATACCTGTAATACCACTCTTTGGCCAGGAGGGGCACTAATTTTTGACACACCTGGTATATTGAGGTGGTCTTGTCTTTATAGGCCAGCTGCATATGGCCCATGGCCGTATTTTGTCCACCCCCTTCAAATGCCTGGCAATCTATCCCTTTAGCCTTCCTGTCCACGAGAACATTTCAGAAACACACCCCAAACCTTTAGCTTTGCCCCTGTGCAACGACACCCTCAGAAACAACACACATGTGGCACTTTGGGAAACTAACACATCCTACGGTAGAGACTGAAAGTTTCTGGAAATATTGGAGCCATGAAAAAATATATGGAGAAATGGAAACATAGGGAGAAAAACAGTTGTTTCCTATGGTTTGTGGAAATTTTACATCTCTACCCTAGGGAGATCATTGCAGTGCCTTTTAGCCCTAAATTTTAGGCCACCGCCTGGAACACAAACTTTGATTTGTTTTCTTGCTTGATGGCCTATCGCAGGGTTGTTCAACTTTGAACAAGCCAAGGTCTACTTTTTCCGGCCCAAAGTGCCTGAGGGCTACAACACTAAAACCTCTGCTTACGAGTTTTATCCGTTCGAGCACATGCTCATAAGTAAAAAAGAGATTGTAAGCAGAGAAGCGGTTTCCTATAGGAATGTATTGAAAAATCAATTAATCCGTTTTGGATGGAACAGATTTCAGTGCGCCATGGCCCTTGAACTGCCCCGCTCGGCTAAGACAGTGGGCTGGAAGACCCAGAACTTTGCTGGGGCAGTGGTGGTTCTTGGGATGGGGGAAGGAGGGGTGGAGAACTTATCCCCTCACTTTTTAAATTGAGGACTGGCAGGCTACTTTTGAACCCTACGCAGGCTACCAGTATGGTCTACCAGTTGTGCAGGCCTGGTCTATAGACCCTTTCCAACTTCAGAATTCTGCAATTCTATGATAAAGAACTGTATGGGAAAGATCTCTCTGTTCTCCCTTACAGGGCGCCCTTCAGGGGCTGCCAAGTGGCAGGGTCTGAAAGTAGGGCCTTAATACCTCTTGGTGAGGATCCATCATCAACTTTACATGGACGGAGGAATGGTTATTTGTGGGAAACAGCCAAACATGGGCTGGGGTGGGGTGGTGGTGGCTGTAGGTATTTTCTTCCCAAAGTTGGCATTTTCAAGCTTTCTCAGTGGGTTGACCACACAGCCAGGAAGCCGGGGGGGGGGGGGAGTCTACAGGAAATTAAAACCTTTCTGGATCTCTCCAGTAATAAGGCAAGGTCTCTGTTTATAAAAAAATATCTCTGCTCAGAAGTTGAGACTCCTGGCCAGATGTCAAATTAAACCAAGCCAAGAATTAAACTTTTCCCAATTTAGTTCTTGCTTCCCTGTCCATCCAGCGGTGTAAAAGGGTTGATTCTGTGTCTGTTGTCCCTGGAACTGAGTCTCCGTTGCCTTGCTACGCTCTGTCCCAACAGTCTGTCTGCCTGGTTCTTTTGGGAAGGGCTGCGCCTCCACCTGCGACTGTCCACCAGGAACGCCGTGCAACCACATCACTGGCGGATGCGGCTGCCCTCCTGGTTTCACCGGCCACGGGTGTGAGCAAGGTAAGGGCGTTTATACACGACCCCTAAGCTCCGCCGCAAATGGCTGCAAGGTCTGGACCTTAAAAATGTTTACCCACCAGCTCCGGACTTTGCAGACAATTAAATGCGACCCCGCCCACTTTAGCGCGACCAAACAGCAGTTTTCTTGTACCTGCTTTTTGGATGTGACAAATATTTGATCCGGTGTAAGTATAGTGAGTGCGGGGCTCTCCTGGCTTCTGTTTGTTCTTTTTTTGCACCCCGCCCCTTTAAGAGATCTGAATGCTGCCAGGAACAAAACGGAGGTAAACCGGCAGTCTTTTCTTTCTTTTTTCTCCCTCCCTCAGGCAGCCAGCAACCAGGAAGTGCGGCGGGGGTTGGGGACAGAGGAAGACAGAGGAAGAGCGACGAACCCCTAAGATTTCTGGTCCGAATTTAAGTGGCCAGCGGATCTTAGGGGTCGTGTAAAAAGGCCCTAAGTCTCCGGTTCTCTAGCAAAGACCCAGTTCCACAGACCAGTGATCCTTTGAGTGAAAAGGGACTTTCTCTTATTTGAGATCTAGCACCCAAAAGTTTCATGGAGTGCCCTGTAGTTCTAGTGTTGTGCGATAGGAAAAACAGTTTCTCCTTATCTACTTTCATAGCATGTATGATTTTAGAGTTTGGTCACTTCTGTGTTCCCCTTCTTTGCCCATACTAGGTTAGGCTCAAGTTGCTCGTTTTTGCTCTAGTGAGATAGTTCCAGGCCAGGGATTAGGAGCTAGTGAGATTTCAGGCTTGATTTTTTCCAGCACCCACTTGTCTGCTTTTCTGTCTGTCTTTTGGATCTGCATGGAGTCCCTGGACCAGGTTTTTCCCCAGTTTCTGGATTATTTTTTTCATGAGCCCCAAATCTCTTCAGCAAAAGGCTGGCCATAATTTGTACAGATCAAAGTAGTAGTTCTGTTTCTTGGCTGTTAGATTTGCCCCTCCGCTCCTCCGAAATGGCTGTTAATTGCAAAACGGTGTGTGTCTCAAACTTGCACGGTTTCTAGACCAACGGTGGTCTGGATTTTTGGTAACAGGCTCCTCTGCTACGATCTGGGATTGTGATCTAAACCAACCCGGGTCCTTCTGACTTGACATCTTCCTCCCACACAGCTTGCCCGCCGGGAATGTTTGGGCTGAACTGCGCACGGATTTGCCAGTGCCCTGGCGTGAACCACGACTGCCACCCAGTGACAGGGGAGTGTATCTGCGTGGCTGGTTTCCGTGGCACCGACTGCCGGCAACGTAAGTCAAAGAGCACAGGGTCTGTGGGCATATACTGTCACCTCTCCAGACTTTCTTAGGGCCTGCAGTTTCCCAGTGGAGAAGGATGATGGGAATTGTAGGAATGTGGAGGAACACTGTTTCCTGCATCTGCTCTGTACTGAATGGCTTTAGACAAGGTCTTTTCCTTTCCCACCAGGGGATGATGATGATGATGATGATGATGATGATGATGATGATGATGATGATGATGATCTCAGAACTTAAGAGCTGGATAGATATCAGGTCAGAGAATAATGCCCCAGCTAGCTTAGTGTTTTCCACATGGACAAGAGACAGGGATTCTGCCAGTACATCCTCTGGTTTTTCATTTTTTCCTCAGTCCTGTTTGGAAATGGAGGAAATGGCACCTTTGTCATTGGCAGTCTAGGCTCAGAAGTCTGGGAGGTGTAGTCCAAAACATCTGGAGTGGCAATGGTTCGCCACCACCACTGACCCTAGTAGGACCTTCCAAATGCAGAGTCAGCCTTATGCTGCCACCTAGTGACCAAAGTAAACAATGGCATTATCCACAGTCCTGCTTACACACACACACACACACACACACACACACACACACACACACACACACACACACACACACACACACACACACACACACACACACACAATATGCTGTATTTAAAAAAGTGGGTTGAGCCGTGTGACCAGAAAAACAAATCAAGAAGTAGGCTAGGTGATACCTTTATTGGTCACTACTAAAACAAACAAAAAAAAGTAAGCTAAGCTTTCGATAGCAACTTGCTATCTTTATCAAAGCATTGTCCCCAAAATGCAATCTTGATAGAGGATGTAGTCTATCAGGCGCTGAGAATCTTTTTGGTGAGATGGAAGACGACTGGTGTATATATCATACAGGTACAGTGGTGCCTCTTAAAACAAATTTAATTTCGTTCTACAGGTCAATTTGTTTTAAGGAAATTTTGTCTTATGAATTTGGTTTCCCTTGGGAACGCATTGGGAACGGATTCATCCATTCCAGAGGCTAGATTAAAGAGAAAAATAACCGGGTTTTCTTTCCTGGGTGCATGCAGAATGGTTTTTCATCTTGCAAAGCATCCCGTAGAGAATTTTGTTATCACATGAAGCATGCCTATTCCCGGGAATTTTTTCTTCCTACAAGTTTTTTTTGTCTTACGAGGCATTTGCCTTAAGAGGTGCCACTGTACCATACACCAGCCGTGGACAATGGGTTCTTGTTACTTCTTCATTGTTGTTTTCTAAAGAGAATCTGGAGGGCCACTTGAGTTGTTTTAGCTCTAATTTCAACAGGTTTTTATGACCCATCAAGTTCTGCAGCCCTGCGACTTTATGGTTCCACCTTTCTCGATGTGTAAATTGCAGCTCTTCCAGCTTTTGCCTTGGCCAATAAGGGAAATTCAGGCACAGCCTTGATTGTTACATACCTCAAGACTTTCTCGGCATCATTTAATTTGGGTGTTTTCTCCTTTCTTGTTGTTGTTTCCCCACCAGGATGCCCCCCAAGGCACTATGGCCCGAATTGTGAGAGACTGTGCAACTGCAAAAATGGAGGCCAGTGTGTGACCACCACAGGGACATGTCAGTGTCCAGCAGGGTATATCGGAGCAGACTGTGGTGCTCGTAAGTATGAAATGTGAAAACGTTTAAGGAAGACAGAGATCTAGTCGGGTGCGCTCCCAGAGGCATCTGGTGGGGCCCCCTGTGAGATACAGGAAGCTGGACTAGATGGGCCTTTGGCCTGATCCAGCAGGGCTCTTCTTAGGTTCTTAGGTTCTTATGAAGCACGTGGTCACGTAGCGTCAAGCACAGTGTATGATATTGATGGCACCATTGCACATTACTGCCATGAGGTTTAGTACTGGAAGCAAGTCTTTCTCCATTTGCAAAATGGAATGGCTGTTCTTTTGCAGTGGCTCAGGGTCTCAGAGGTCAGGAGTTCGATTCCCCCCACTGGCCGTCCTGGGAGAAGAGCCAGCCTGGGTGGCCTTGGGCTAGCTGCACCGTTCCAGAGTGCCCTCAGAAGAAGAGGACAGGAAACCACTTCTTGGTTTCCCTGAAAACCCTGCAAAAAAGGGATCTCTATAAGTCCAATTTAATGCGACAGTACACCCAGACCCATACAAACCCCCAACTCGTGAGAACTACCGAGCAGAACTCAACATTTAGCCAAGGCACTTTGTGGAATAAAATTGCCAGTGACTCCAAGTCGGGCGCTGCAATTCAGAAAAGTGATTGCTTTGTTTTAATGCTTTGTAAGGTAAAGGATAAAACAAACAAAAGAATTTTTTTTACCCACTGTGTTGTTAGTCTGTGGAACTCCCTGCCACAGGAGGTGGGCATGGTATCTGGCCTGGATGCCTTCAAAAGGGGATTGGGCAGATTCCTGGAGGAAAAGTCCATCCCAGGTGACAACCCATGATGGAGTTGTGTAATCTCCAGTCTTAAAACTGGGCTGCTCCAAGGGCCAGATGCAGGGGAGTAGTATCAGGAGACAGAGATTTAGTCTTGTGTGCTCCCAGAGGCATCTGGTGGGGCCACTGTGAGATACAGGAAGCTGGACTAGATGGGCCTTTGGCCTGATCCAGCAGGGCTCTTCTTATGTTCTTATGTTCCCCCTGCACATGTGTGCTAGTTGTGTCGGATTCTTCTCTCTGTATTCAAGCCAAAGAGCCAGTGTTGTACAAATCCATGGCCATTTGGCCAGCATGGCTGCAAGGAAACACTGTTTCATCTTCCTGCTTTTTATTTATCTACTTGCATTTCCATGCTTTCGAACTGCGAGGTTGGCAGGAGCTGGGGTTACCAGTGGGCGCTCGCTCTGCTGCGTGGCACCCGGGATTTGAACTTCCGAGCTGCCGACTTTGCAGCTGACAGTTTTCAGAGCCTTAGTCCACTGAGCCACCATGCCCAAATATGCTTTGAGTACCTATTTTATATGGGAGATCCATGGCACTGAACAGATCTGTAACCTTGTGGTTCTTTCTTTACTCCTAGCTTGCTCCGCTGGCCGCTACGGTGTGGACTGTGGTCTCGTGTGTTCCTGCGGTAGCAACACCACCTGCCATCATGTGACTGGCGCTTGTGTTTGTCCTTCCGGCAGAACAGGATTTAACTGCGAGCACGGTAAGGTGGCACCAGGTATTGTGGCCGGAGATGGGCTCCGGAGGTGTTTGCTCTTGAGTAGAAGAGGGGAAGGTTCTGAAAATCTGACTCCCATGATGTCAAGGTGGCATCATTGGGAAGTAAGGTGGCACCAGCCAGAGTGTGTCCAGAAGAAGGCACCCAAGAGTATGGAAGGTCTGGAAGCTAAGGGTTGGAGCAGTGGTTCCATATAAATATATATCTCCACACTTGTTGGAAGGTCACCATGGTTGGCTTTATCAAACAACTAAGTCTTTGTTCTAGCACCGTGGTTCCCAACCATGGGTTCCCCACATGATTGTGGACTCAAATTCCCAGAGGCCTTTGCTACTACCTGTGCTGGCCAAGGTTCCTGGGAGTGGTGGTCCAAGAACATCTGGAGGCTCACGTTGGGCAACCACTGCCTTGGAGGAAGCATTGAGGGTGGATTTAGCATAGAGGACAGACAATGAAGTGACAGGAGAGCCCACTCCAAAAGTTTGGAGGTCTCCCCCTTAAAACATGGAGCAGGCTTGTTTTCTTGGGGCTTCGGAGTCTAGAACCCAAAGTAGCAATTTGTACATACCTCGAAACAACCACAACTCACGGCAACTGAGGTAAGAAAGTAAGGCCACCTCGTGAAGTCTTATGGCCTCATTTCGCCATAAATCTCACGGGGTGGCCTGTCTTTCTTAGAGCAGCCGGTCAAGCATTCACCAACGTCTGACCTCTCCAATGTTTCACAGCCACCTTGTCGAATTGCAAAACAGGCTCCTGTTCCAGGGGTACACAAAATCCATTCTGGGTTTTACGTGGCATGTGAATGGAGTTTTGCTCAAGGGGCTGAACCTGTTTCACAGGCAGGTTTCAGCACCTTGGAGAGCAATCATAAAGCCCAGAGAGTGGGTGCCAGTTGGGGATACGTGCCCTGCCACCCCTCTTGTCTTGAGGAAACTGCATGACAATCTCCGAGTGCCCCCCAGATGGAGGGATTGGTAAACCACCCCCGAGGACTTCATGACCAGAAAGCACTGGAAGTTGGAATCACCTTGAGGGCACTTCTTATTGCCTCCTCCACCAGGTTGCCCAAGGAATCGGTACGGAATTGGATGTAAACAGACGTGCGCTTGCCAATATGGAGGGATGTGCCTCCCGACAGATGGTTCCTGTCTGTGTGGCCTCGGACGGACTGGGGAATTTTGTGAATTAGGTAATTCTGCTCATGTGTTTCCCCCCCTTCACCCTTCTTTGTTCATCCTAGTATGTAAGAACATAAGAACACAAGAACATAAGAAGAGCCCTGCTGGATCAGGCCAAAGGCCCATCTAGTCCAGCTTCCTGGATCTCACAGTGGCCCCACCAGATGCCTCTGGGAGTGCACATGAGACTAGAACTCTGTCTCGTGATACCACTCCCCCTGCATTTGGCCCTTCAAGTACCCCAGTTTTAAGCCTGGAGATTTCACAACTCCCTCATGGTTTGTAACCTGGGATGGACTTTTCCTCCAGGAATCTGTCCAATCCCCTTTGGAAGGCATCCAGGCCAGATGCCATCCCCACATCCTGTGGGAGGGACTTCCACAGACTCACAACGTGCTGGGTGAAAAAACATTTTCTTTTGTCTGCTCTTACTCTCCCAGCCCTCAATTTGAGTGGATGTCCCCTAGTTCCGGTATTTTGTGAGAGGGAGAAGAGCATCCCTCTATCCACTTTCCTCCTGCCCTGCATTATTTTGTATGTCCCAATCATATCCCCCCCGAGGCGCCTTTTTTTCCAGACTAAAGAGCCCCAACTTGTCTGTCTATGTCTGTCTTCTAGACCAGTGGTTCCCAACATTGAGAAAGCCACATATTCTTAGGCTGAAGCTCTGAGAAGCCTTCACTGCTAACTGGGCTAGCTGAAGTTTCTGCGAGTTATATTCCAAGGATACTTGGGTTACCTAAGCTTGGGTACCATTGGGTCAAATTATTAATGTTCAATTCCTGCTGTGCCCCCATCTCCCCTCACAAGCCATGGTATTTATTTATTTAAAAGGGGGAGCTTTTATGTCTTCAATTTATGAATCCATCATATTTTGAGCTTTTCTCAGTGTTCCCCCATTAGCGCATTCATTTACTTTATCGTTGGCACAACGGAAATGTTCCCCACGATTTGGAAATCCCCTGTGGCCAGTGTGGTAACCAATCTTAGTGACATGGGTTAATGTCTTTACCTCCCAAGCCTAAATGGCAACCATAAACCAAGGTATTTTATTTATTTATATTTATTTATTATGGGACTTCTATACCGCCCATCTTCCCGAAGGAACTCTGGGCGGTTTACAAAAAGCTGAACAGTTCAGCCTAGACAAACAGACTCATAAAGCAAACAAGACAATACACAAACAGTTTAAAAACAGAGTATGCACCCCTGGCATAATGCTGCAATCACTAAGTAACTAAACAGATGGCGGGGGGGGGGAACCTAAATTAAGTCACCGAAAGCCTCGCGAAAGAGCAGGGTCTTTAAGACTCTGTGGACGGCTTGCTTTTTCCCAGGCTCCCCTGAGTTTGTGAGGTGGAGCCAGAAAGCCCAAGGTGACCCCCTCACATACAATAACAAAACTATATCTAAAAGAGAAAAAAGATTACATTCCCTGTCAAGATGCAATGAGACAAGGATGTCATCAAGTGAAGAGGTAGTGGATATCCCATCATGCGAAAGAACACAACCAGGACACCATACTTGTATACAGCAGAGAAAAGACAACCATGTTTTGCTAAGAGATATAAGAGGTATTGTGTTCTGTGCAGGATGTCCACCAGGAAGGTACGGAGCCAACTGTGACCTAAATTGCACCTGCAAAAACAATGCAACCTGTGATTCTGTGACGGGGGTTTGTCGCTGCGGAAGGGGACACTACGGGAACTTGTGTGAACACAGTAAGTCCTGCGTAGAATCCACTGCCTTTGGTCCAGAGTGCTGTTGAAAAAAGTTTGCAGCAAGCCTGCTGCAAAACGAGCGACGTGCAGGGCTTAAAGGGCTGGACTCATTAATCCATAGGGTCTCCATTTCTGAGATGGTTATGATCTCATTCTCAACGGCCCAGTCCTATACAGCTAGGACCAGCTTATGGGGAGGCAACTGGGGAAATGTTTGCTTCAGCAGGGCCAACAGGGTTGCATAGGGTTGGATTGCCGCAGCGCTGTGGCACTGCTGTTGAGTGGAAGCAGTACCAGCTCTAGCCAACAGAGGGTGCTCCAATGTGTAGTACAGCAGGACCCCCATATCCATTGATTCATTATCCACTGTTTCAGTTATCCACGGCTGGCGGAAGAAAATTTTAAATAATTCAGCCGGCGCAAAACAAGCGACTGCCACAGGCAGCACCGGTAAAGCAAGCTACTGCTGCAAAACAGCAGCCGTAAAGCAAGCTACTGTCGCAAAACAGCATTTTGGGGGATTTGGGGCATTCTCTTTTATCCACAGTTTTCGTTATCCACAGAAAGATCTGGAACCAATCCCCACAGGATACCGTGGTCCTACTGTACTAGTTTGGTACCATCTTATGTTTAGGACTTCAGTCATGGCACCAACCTTAAGAGCTTTGGGAAGGAGAAAATGGCGACCACATTCTTGAGTCTATTTCTTTGCTGAGCATGTCTCTCTCTGAGAGAGCACATGGGCTGGTTCCCAAAAACTATGACTTGTTTAGATTCCTGCTAGCCAACCATGTCAGTTTAGAGTTATTCAGTTAATGATTGCGGGATGAGGGTGAGAGGAAAGAGAGAGATGGACTAGGACAGTGGTGGCCAAACTTTGGCCCTCCGGATGTTTTGGACTACAACTCCCACATTCCTTTGTCATTGGCAATACAGGCTTGGAATTCTGGGAGCTGCGTTCCAAAACATCTGGAGGGCCAAAGTTTGGCCACCACTGGACTATGACATATCTATTTCTTCTTGTTATGACCTTTTTGTGCATGTATAGGTGGATTTACTTTGACTATCTTTCCCTCTTAAGCCTGTCCTGTTGGCTTCCATGGCGTCAACTGTCAGGAGCCATGTGCCTGCCTGAATGGAGCGACATGTGACCCGATGACAGGCGAATGCCTCTGTCCTCCTGGTTTCCATGGCAGCCAGTGTCAGAAAGGTACAACCTTCTTGTATTTGTCAGGCGAACATTATGGGGGCATCATGCGTGTGCTTCCACTATGAAGCTTTAAAATGATGCCCGTCTCAGGTCTTTAGCTATGCCATGGCTCGACTTCCAGATAAACTCAGCTGGATGATTGAGTGTTGTTCAACCAGAACCGATGATTATGCGTTGTTCAATCAGAACTGATTGACGTATAGCAGCCATGTCTAAACTTCGGCCCTCCTGATATTTTTGGACCACAACTCCCAGAATTCTAAGCTTAGATTGCCAATGGTAAAGGATTGTGGGAGTTGTGGTCTAAAACATCTGGAGGGCCAAAGTTTGGACATGCCTGACGTACAGTGACCCTAATTGAGTGTCTAAAGTAAAAGATGTTTACGATGTGGTTTCACCAGTCTACCCCTCTGAGTTTTCCCAATCCTGAGCAGAGATTTGAACCCAAATCTCCTGGATCCAAATTCAGCTCTCTATCCACTTTACTACCCTGGGTGTTCTAAAAACTATCTATCTATCTATCTATCTATCTATCTATCTATCTATCTATCTATCTATCTATCTATCTATCTATCTATCTATCTATCTATCTATCTATCTATCTATCTATCTATCTATCTATCTATCTATCTATCTATCCCTGAGTCCCTCCCTCCCTCCCTCCCTCCCTCCCTCCCTCCCTCCCTTCCTTCCTTCCTTCCTTCCTTCCTTCCTTCCTTCCTTCCTTCCTTCCTTCCTTCCTTCCTTCCTTCCTTCCTTCCTTCCTATCTATCTATCTATCTATCTATCTATCTATCTATCTATCTATCTATCTATCTATCTATCTATCTATCTATCTATCTATCTATCTATCTATCCATGAGTCCCTTCCTTCCTTCCTTCCTTCCTTCCTTCCTTCCTTCCTTCCTTCCTTCCTTCCTTCCTTCCTTCCTTCCTTCCTTCCTTCCTTCCTTCTATCTATCTATCTATCTATCTATCTATCTATCTATCTATCTATCTATCTATCTATCTATCTATCTATCTATCTATCTATCTATCTATCTATCTACTTATATACCACCCCATTGTGCTTAAAGCAGTCACTGGGTGTTGTATAATTTAATACTTCAGGGTATGTATTCTCCCCTCCCCAACAAGCTGGGTACTCGACTTACCAACTTAGGAAGGCTGAATGAACCTCAAACTAGCTACCTGAAATGGAACCCCAGGTCAGGAGCCGAGTTTTGGCTGCCGTGTGGCAACTTAACCACTGCATCATGAGGCAAAAGGTGGACATTATCCAGTGTTCCATTTCACTGGGGAACTCTCTGTTAAGTGCTTGAGAACATAAACCTGTATACTTCTACATATACTTATATTTATCTGTATCTCTATGCCCATTTTACATCGAAAGTAGGGTAAGGTGCGATATGTCTCCAAGTCCCCTAGCTAAAATGACCAATGTATTCATCTGCTGCTATTCCAAATTATTGCATGATGATGTCACTGTTTTGCTTCACAAAACCCTCTGGCCTGTTTTTGAAATATAAACGTCCTGTAGTCTGGAAAAAAAGGTGCCTGAGGGGGAGGGATATGATTGAGATGTACAAAATAATGCAGGGCATGAGTAAAGTGGATAGAGGGATGTTCTTCTCCCTCTCACAAAATACCAGAACTAGGGGTCATCCACTCAAAATTGAGGGCTGGGAGAGACAAGAGAAAATAATTTTTAACCCAGTGTGTTGCTAGTCTGTGGAACTCCCTGCCACAGGAGTTGGTGATGGCATCTGGCCTGGATGCCTTCCAAAGGGGATTGGACAGATTCCTGGAGGAAAAAGTCCATCACAGGTGACAAACCATGATGGAGATGTGTCATCTCCAGGCTTAAAACTGGGGTACATCACGGGCCAGATGCAGGGGAGTGGTATCAGGAGACAGATATCTAGTCTTGTGCGCTCCCAGATGCATTTGGTGGAGCCACTGTGAGATGCAGGAAGCTGGACTAGATGTGCCTTTGGCCTGATCCAGCAGGGCTCTTCTTATGTTCTTATGTTATGAGGGATGGAAACTCTCTGGCTTTACATCTGGCTAGTTTCATGTGGGCATTGCTATTTCTAAGTAAAGAACCATTTTGGCAGCCGTGCTCATGTGCAGCCGGTTCACTGTGGCAAAAGCAAGGCCAGAGGTTTGAATTTGTGGATCCTCAGCAGCGATCATTGAGACGCTCTTTTCATGGTCACAGGTTGCGAGGCAGGAACGTACGGCAGCCAGTGCCAGCGACGGTGTGATTGCAAAGGCGACGCCAGGTGCGATCCAGCAAGTGGGCGCTGCTTGTGTCCCCCAGGGAAGACCGGCCCCAAGTGTGATGAGGGTGAGTGTCCAGTTGTGTTGCTTCACAACATGATGTTGTGGAGGCCTGGTCGTTGGCTGTAGAACCCGCTTCCAGAATTCAGATTTTCCGGGGCTGGACTCAATCACCCGACAGCTTTTCTGAAGTGCCCGGGGACAGGTTATTGCGTGTCTTTGACAGTTCTTGTTCACAGAGGGTGTGTTCACTCGGTGCGGCATTTAACAGTGTCACAATGTGTGGGGATTAAGCTTCTGGGTTGGCATAACTGGAGCCATTTTGCCATTTCAGAAGCAGCAGCTTCTGATGGCAAAGGCCTGAATTTGTCTGCCACAGCAGACAAGATTATGTCAGCTCACTAGCCCTCCCCTCTTTTTCCTAAATTAAGCTTGCCAATAAGATATCTCTTTGTCTTCTCCTGTTACCAGTTAAGTTTGCCAAAGCTCATTAGAGCACAAAGCCAATTAGAGCAAAATCTCTGATCACTAAACTAAAGCTTACCAATTAGAGGAATGCACATAGGTAGACCAATACACGTAGAAATGCATAATAACTTGCACCTCCAATGCAATGCCTCTTTATATTTGGGGAATTTCTTGCTTCACCACAAAGAAATGATGTAATCACCTATTGTACAGGGGTTAATAAAAGGGGAACTTTTCAGACAATAGAGGGGCTCCTCCACTAGTTTCTCTCTCTCTCTCTCTCGTGTGTGTGTGTGTCTGTGTTCTTCAAAGCTCTTTCCCATCACTCCAGCACCCAGCTGCCCCGGTTATTGCAACAACAATGCCCATTTGATTGAGACGTACAAAATAACGCAGGGCATGAGTCCAGTGGAGAGAGGGGCACTCTTCTCCCGCTCACAAAATACCAAAACTAGGGGACATCCACTCAAACTGTGGGTTGGGAGAGTGAGAACAGACAAAAGAAAATATATATATTTTTTTACCCAGCGTGTTGTTAGTCTGTGGAACTCCCTGCCACAGGAGGTGGTGATGGCATCTGGCCTGGATGCCTTCAAAAGAGGATTGGGCAGAATCCTGGAGGAGAAGTCCATCACAGGTGACAAACCATGATGGAGATGTGTCATCTCCAGGCTTAAAACCAGGGTATTTCAAGGGCCAGAGGCAGGGGAATGGATGCAGGAGACAGAGATCTAGTCTTGTGCACTCCCAAACGCATCTGGTGGGGCCACTGTGAGATACAGGAAGCTGGAGTAGATGGGCCTTTGGCCTGGTCCAGCAGGGCTCTTCTTATGTTCTTATTGAGTCTCCACCACCAGTGATGCTGCGAAGTTTCCATCCAAAACCCACACTGACTACTTTCCATCTGTGTCTCTCTCCCTCTCTATGTTGACACTCTTGCATCTCTTCTGCGGTGCATAATCTAACAGCGGTCTTTTGTCCCCTCCCACTGCACCAGACTGCCCCTTGTGGAAATACGGCCCTGATTGCTCTCTGACCTGCGAGTGTTCCATCACCCATGCCTACTGCCACGCCCAGAATGGGCAGTGCATCTGCCTTGACGGGTACATCGGGACCAAGTGTCGAGAAGGTGAGTGTCTTCTGATGGATGCTTTTGCGGTTTAAGTTTCGAATGCTGGTTTTAAAAGAATGGAATCTGCTGTGTTAACTCGTGGTGCAGTGGCTAAACTGTTGTGCTACAGCCAAAACTGTGCTCCCTACTCAGTGTTCTAGCGCAGGTTGCCGGCTCGAGGTTCACTCACCCTTCTGTCCTTTTGATGTCAGTAAAATGACGACTTAGTTTGTCGGGCTGTGTCTGGCAATGTGCAGCCTGCGTAATTAAATAGCAAACTTCCCAGAGAGTGGTTGAAGTGTTATGGTGCGGTATAGAACAACAGGCATGCCCAAACGTCAGCCCTCCAGATGTTTTGGACCGCAACTCCCACAGTCCTTTCCATTGGCAATCTAAAGCTTAGAATTCTGGGAGTTGCGGTCCAAAACATCAGAAGGGCTGAAGTTTGGACATGCCTGGTATAGAAGCAATTCTTTCTGTCAGTTGTTCTGTGTTTTTCAGGCTGTTTGGCCATGTTCTGGAAGTCTTTCTTCCTGACATTTTGCCGGACTCTGCAGTTGGCATCTTCAGAGGGCAAGTTGCTCAGGGAACAGGGAATTCTCTCTGTGCTCTTTTCTTTCTTTCTTTCTTTCTTTCTTCCTTCCTTCTCTTTCTTTTCTTTCTTTCTTTCCTTCTTTTTCTTTCTTTCTTTCTTTTCCTTCCTTCCTTCTTTCTTTCTTTTTCTTCCTTCCTTCCTTCCTTCCTTCCTTCTCTTTCTTTCTTTCTTTCTTTCTTTCTTTCCTTCTTTCTTTCTTTCTTTCTTTCTTTCTTTCTTTCTTTCTTTCTTTCTTTCTTTCTTTCTTTCTTTTCCTTCCTTCCTTCCTTCCTTCCTTCCTTCCTTTCCTTCCTTCCTTCCTTCGTTCCTTCCTTCCTTCCTTCCTTCTTTTTCTTTCTTTCTTTCTTTCTTTCTTTCTTTCTTTCTTTCTTTCTTTTCCTTCCTTCCTTTCTTTCCCTTCCTTCCTTCCTTCTTTCACTTCCTTCCTTTCTTTCTTTTCCTTCCTTCCTTCCTTCCTTCCTTCCTTCCTTCCTCCTTCCCTCCCTCCCTTTCCTTCCTTCCTTCCTTCCTTCCTTCCTTTTCCTTCCTTCCTTCCTTCTATCTTTCTTTCTTTGCTTGCTTGCTTGCTTGTTAGTTACACATTCATCCATTCCCATTATTTGTTAAAGCACTGGAAAAACATTCCCCCTCCCCCCCCATTATTCTTTGCTTAGCTAGTAGGATTGATTTAAGTACAATGTTTAAAATGTTTTGAAATTAAAGAAAATCAGTCCTGCTAGTTAAGCAAAGCGTAACAGGAAAAAATGTGATGTGTTCCCATAACAAACAGTATAAATGAAAAAAGGTCCCACATAATGTTCGTGTATATGAAAAGAAAAAAAAAAAAAAAGAAAAAGCAAGAAAGAAAATAGTTAACTACATATACTGAGGTGATTTTGTGCTTCCTTCACCCTTGGAAATATTTCTTTATTCCCATAATAATTTATAATATTATTAATTTGCTTAGCAATGCTGATCATGTTGTCTCCTCCATCCTCTCCAGAAATATGTTGCATTTTTGCTCGGAGTGTGGCCTAGTCCCTTCTGAAATACATATGTCAAGAATGGATTCCCAGTATCTTTAATATTGTAGATGGTGAAATGCTCCATTTGTGTAGGTATTCCTGTGGGCTTAGATGCAGCATATTATGTTTCATAAATATCAAATCTAATTATATCCAATTTATTTATTTTATTTAATGTTTACCCCACCTTTGTCCTTGGAAAAGGACCCAAGGCGGCTTACAGTAATGAGGGACAATATACAGTGTAGTATAATTAAGACATATTTAAGTTTGAGAACAGAGAATTAACGGTAGACCATTGCACGGTAGACAATCCAAAAGTTATGGAGGATGGAGTTTTAACGTTGAAAGCATAGTGTCAAAGCAGTCACACAGGGGAGATATAAATACAGAGTTATAAGTGGTTATAAACAAAAAGTCTGTGTATTCATGTATGGTAGATTCATATAAAGACAAATAATGGGTAGTCCATCATTCAGATAAACCTTTTCTTTGATGGGTTTCTTGAAGGATCATAGTAGCAACTTTTCCTTTGTTTAAACTGTTCTGTATCTTTCTTCTTCTTCTTTCATCATAGATCCCAGGCCTTTAACATTCCAAGCTATCACCTTAAATTGTTTAACTATTATATATTAAGTGCCTCTCCTCTATCCCCGAATGCGGCACACCCCACTGAACATCAACAGAAGTAAATTTTGCATCATTCTACATTTAACAGTAAACACAAAACTGACAGAACATTTCCCCATATTACCTCTCCCATCATTCACCCTACAAGTAAATTCTTTATGGACCCCTTGCATACCATATTTTTGTCTCTTTCTTCGCACCCACTGTTTTCTGATCACAGCACCAAACTTTAAAATTCTTGCCAACACTTTGCAAAAAAAATGTCCTCAAAATGGCCCTTAAAGTAAATATCTAGAGGTAACTAGGAAATGTCGCTCTTTATTCTAACACTTTATTCCACTCATAATGCTTTGGGAAAGTCACTTTGTACACCCTTGTGGCTTAACTTAATATAGACACCTGTGTTGCTTGCCATTCCTTAATCTTCTGTAGATAACCAAAGACATCTCCCTCATTCTTAGGAGGACCCCCTCGTTTGCTAACGAGCTTGCAGCAACAGCCAGAACCACGTGAGTTGTGCCTTCATTTACATCTGAATCTAATAAAATGGTGAAATGGCATTAGTCATGGACTGTCAGGCAAAATCGTTGTGAAAGACTTTAGCCAAGTATTGGTGCTTCCTTGTTGTGCCGCCTCAGACTCCACCTTAGTAACATGCAATGTTGACAGCATTCCTTGCACCTAGAAAGCTAGTGAATCCAGAAAAAAATAGATTTCGATTTTACATGAAGTTAATGGGAGACTTTGAAAGACCTGAGGAGGAATCTTAAAGACAGTTTTCTTTAGAGGTCATCCCTTGCCCCTAGAAACCTAAACAGTCAGGATGACTTTGTCTTTCCGTTTTATGGGAAGAAAGCTAGTGCAACCTGAGAATTTGCAAAACCTGAAGAAGCAGCTTAAAGACAGGATCCTTTGGAAGACACTGATTGGCTTTGCATTCAATACAGACAAGCCTTCAAAGAGCTAAGAACTACAGGAAAAGAGATTCAGTATAAACATTAGGAAGAGTTTCATGACAGTTAGAGCTGTTTGGCAGTGGAATATGCTGCCACGGAGGGTGGTGGAGTCTCCTTTTTTGGAGGTTTTTAAGCAAAGGCTGGATGGCCGTCTGTCGGGAGCACTGTGATGGGGGTTCCTGCATGGCAGGGGGTTGGACTGGATGGCCCTGGAGGTCTCTTCCAACTCTAGGATTCTATGATTCTAAGTGGTGCTTAAGTTGGAAGTGCAGCCTTCACCGCATGTGATGGGCAATGCCATGTCCTCAACGCATTTGGACATGACTGGTGGTCTACTTCAGAGACCTAGTAATGAAAAGGACTATTTATTTATCTTTGTATCTAAAAAGCTAAAGTAAAAGAAGAGCATGTGGTAGCCTTTCCATCAAACAAAACAAACAAAACCCACCAAAATAGAAGGCTGGGTTTTCAATAAAAATGCGGGAGGGGGTGGAATGGCAGTCAGTAGGAGTTCATTTTTCTTTCATCTGATTGACTGTCTAAACTTGGATGCCCTGGGTTGAAGCCTGAGTTGCCCTGCCTTAATTATTCAGCCGTTTGTGTGTGACTGGCCATGGGAAGGCAAACAAGAGCTTCATTTGCGAGTCAAATTGCTTCATCTCCGAGGAAATCCCATTCTAGGATGGAGGGAAACAGGTTGCATCGTAACGAAGGGGCATTCTGTGCCATGTCTCATTTGTCCCTAATGGGCTGTCTTTTCCTTCTCCAGATGCACCGTTTCAGAGGTTCTCCTGGAGTTCCCTCAGGGCGGCCCCACCTGAGGTGAAGGACTAAGTCTTCTGACTCAACGCCTACCAAGGAAGAGACTTGACTTGGGAACTCCAGCGTGGGACGCCTCTGCCAACACTCCTCTTGACACCGCCTCCCCGCCCGCAACGCTGGAGGAATGGAAGAGCAGGTACCTTTGTGGGAAGAGACGTCTGGGTGGACATTGCCAAAGTGAAATCAGCCTGCTTTTTTCCCTTGGGACAACAATATTGAGGTGGGTGGGGTGGTGGTGGTAGCATCTGCCTCCACTTGCAAGTGCCGAAGCGATTCTTCGAGTCTAGGAAATTGTCATCGCAGGGATCTCAGCTTGTAAATGGCTCGGTAATTCTTATCTTGTCAACCTCTGGATTTATTACTAGCCATATTTATGTAAATATATTTATGGGTAATTTGTTTACTGCCGCAACAGATTTCATGCCCTGGACCCACTTGGAGGCAGCATCTTGGTTTCCTCGTGGGTGCTGTCTCTGAGTGGCCACCCCCCCCACCCCCCGGAGGGGAGCAGGACGCTGAATCGCCAAGCAGCAGTAAACAAATGGGGGCCGACCAACGCACCGGGGGTTCGTGCCTATTGCTGTGTCTTATGCCCTTCCTTGCACTGGTTGTGGGATTGGACACCCAATAGGGATGCTGGTAGAGCAGGGGAAAGCTTGCATGGCATATTTATGTGCACAGAAATTTGACATATGCCGAAGTATCAAATTGGAAAGGGGGTGTTAGCCTGTTTTAGCAGATACAGCCAAAAAGGTGTGTGTGGGGGAGTCAAAGCAAAAAGATTGTGGTAACTTAAAGACTAGCAAATTTGTTTCGAGGTGAGCTTTATGATCAGCTCTGTAGTTCTAAGATGCATCGTTAATGTATAGTGTTCTCTGCGTTATAATCCACTTCCTCAGATGCATGGAGAGAGCCATTTTTAGGACACAGAATTGTATATACAGAGCGCAGCATGGTGAGCAGGTGGGGATGAAGTGAGACGAAAATAAGGCCGCAATAATTACTCGGCAGAACTATTTGAATGTGACAGTAGCCGATGCCTTGTTCTCCACAATTAGGAGGGTGGAATTGTGTCAGTAAAAATGCAGCAAAAGCCAGGATAGGAGGATGGGGAAGGGAACCTGCAACCAAAGTTTGAAGGCAAAGTGGGCTGAATTCACAAATTCCAGGCTGCATCAAAAGGATTGAATAAGGACACAAGATTCTTAGCAATCAATGTATTTATTAACAGTCTGGATTTTTCAGTGTTTGTTACAGCAGTGACTTAAGTTCTTTCAGACAGCCTCCCCCTCAGCACAACCACGTTTCTGCGGATAGAAATGGTAAGTCTGTAAAAAGCACAATTATTCTCATTTTAATTTTAACTAACGGGGTCCCCACCCCATGTGCAGTTTTACATACAGAGGCCGCATCGTTGGCGCTTCAAAATAATAAGAAAAATAATAATATTTTTTTAAAGTGCCGACCCAGCCCCTGGGGCTGCATGGTCAGTGCTGCAAAAAGAATTAAAAAAACCACTGACCCTGCCCTTGGGGATGTGTGGTCAGCACTTCAAAAATAAAATACAATAAAATAAAATACAATAAAATAAAATGCCGACCATGCGGCCCTGGGTGGGGTGGGGGTCTTTTTTTCAAAAATAAAAATAAAAATATAAAATAAGATAAAAATAATAAAAATTAAATAAAATAAAAAATAAAAAATTATTTTAAAAATAAAAAATAAAAATTATTTAAAAAATTAAAAATAAAAAAAAGAAAAAAAAATAAAAAAATAAAAAATAAAAAAAAAAAAAAAAAAAAAAAACCCACCACCAACCTGGCCCTTGGGGCTGGTGGGTGCAAAAAAACAAAAAAACAAAAAGGGGGGGGCACATGGTCGGTGCTTTTGAAAAAACAATGTGGCCCCTGGTTTTTTTTTTCCCACCGACCACCGGACCCAAGGGCCAGTTTGGTGGTGTCTTTTTTGTTTGTTTGCTTTTTTATTTTTTATTTATTATTATTATTATTATTATTATTATTATTATTATTATTATTATTATTATTATTATTATTATTATTATTTACATTTTTAACAGATATAAATGCGAGAGGTATCTATATGTGTTAAAATTTGTCTTCCAGGAGATTCTAGTATTATTAAGCAATGTACTGCAATCTACTAGAATCTCCTGGAAGACAAATTTTAACAGATATAGATACTACTGCTATTAGCCCAAAATTGTAACCTATATCTGTTAAGTGTAATACATTTGTATATACAAAGTGTGCATATGTAACAGTACTTTGTCTATAAAATGTATATAAATTTATATAGTCTAGCGGACCTCACCACCAAGTGGGAGAAACACTAAAAAAAGAGAAGATATAAATTGGATGCACACACATAGCAACACTCACCTGTATGCATAAGAACTGAGGAGGAGGCTTCTAGTATGCAGGCACAGCTAGTTAGATACCCACATGTCTGTATATTGTGATATATACAAAAGCAGCAGTTAACATAAAAGAGGCATTACGTTCTATTTCCATTCTGTACTTTCCTCTGTCACCCAGCTGAAACTGTCTAGCACTGGACACTTCTGAAAGAGAACCACAATTGTCCTCCTTGTTGTGCCTTCCTTCTTCTGCAACTGGTTGCAATTGTTCCAAGTCGCAGCTCTGCTATGCCCAACCAAAGACCTTGCTTTACTGGTGATGAGTCTAGAAGCAAACAGGATTATTTCAAAAGTACCTGTTCCTATAGTTAAAAAGGGAAAAAAACCCCATGATTTACGTACTGTATACTTTGTGCTACCCTGTACTTAGTGGCGTCGGATGTAAAAATTAAATAAAACTGGGCTTTTCTACATGAGAAGGAAGTCTGCCTGTCGTGTTGGATATGGTGCACAGAGACAATTTGTCAGTCTCTGATAAGTGCACCCCCACTTCTCTATCTAGAGGCTGGAGGGGCCCCTGTCTGAAATACCATGATGGGAGTTCCTGCTTCGCAGGGGGAGACTGGATGGCCCTTGAGGTCTCTCCCAACTCTAGGATTCTATGATTCTAAGAGTGTTGGGCGGGGGGAATAAACAAAAAAAAAAACTGCAATTGCCATGGGGAGACTCAAGAAGCACCATCTGGAGGCCCCTGGTGAACACACATGAAGAGAAACTGACAATAAAGGAATGGAAAATACTACCATGCAGAAAACCAGCCACTAAACTGGCCACATAAACACAATTCACACATCACTATCCCCTTGGGTTTCACAGATAAACCTCTTCCAAAGAGTTCAGAGGCTGTAGTCCATTTACCCCGCCTTCAGAGATGTGGGCATAGCTATTTGTCTCTTTAGCAAGGGACTCCTTGAGTGCAATGTTTTATATAAAGGAAAAAGAGCACCTTCTAAGTCCGTTGTCGCTGGGGCCGTGGGTGGCTTTCGATCCAGAAGTACTCGGGGCAGATCCAATGGGGGTTACGATCCTGCTTACACGTCCGTTTCGATGCGGAGACGCTCCATGCGCTGCACGTTGCGCTCCACGGTGGAGCGGTTGGTGATCTCCTGGGCGCAGGCTTGAGGGAACCATCCTTTCTCACCATCCCGAAGACGCTCTCCTAAGTACCATCCTAGGCAGGAGGAGACAGACAAAGGAAGACACGTTAACGGCAAGAATTTCATCATGTTTAGGTCTTCCTCCCTCCCCCTTTCTCTCTGGGCTGGGGGACCTCCCTTATGAGGAAAGGCTAAAACATTTGGGGCTCTTTAGCCTGGAGAAAAGGCGCCTGAGAGGGTATAGGATTAAGAGATACAAAATAATGCAGGGCATGAGTAAAGTGGATAGAGGGACGCTCTTCTCCCTCTCACAAAATACCAGAACTAGGGATCATCCACTCAAACTGAGGGCTGGGAGAGTGAGAACAGGCAAAAGAAAATATTTTTTTCACCCAGCGAGTTGTTAGTCTGTGGAACTCCCTGCCACAGAGTGTGGTGATGGCATCTGGCCTGGATGCCTTCGAAAGGGGATTGGAGAGATTCCTGGAGGAAAAGTCCATCCCAGGTGACAGACCATGACAGATGTGTAATCTCTAGGCTTAAAACCGGGGTACTTGAAGGGCCAGATGCAGGGTTTGTGGTCTCAGGAGACAGATCTGGTGGGACCAATGTAAGATACAGGAAGCTGGACTAGATGGGCCTTTGGCTGATCCAGCAGGGCTCTTCTTATGTTCTTATGTTGAGTCTGAACTTCAGTTTTAGTCAACCACCATACTAGTATGCTCAGAAATTTGCAATGCAATTGTCTCTTTTTGTAGGCCAGTCAAGACTAGCTAAATAGAATTGTGTGGTCTGGTCTTTCCCCCCACCACACTTACCCCCTTCTCTGGCCAGGACTAACACGACGTCACCCTGTTGGAGCGAAATCTCATCCGTCTGCTTGGCCATGTAAGCCCGTGTAATCTCCACTTGCTTGAGGTCTTGAGAGAAACAGAGGAGACGAAGGAGTTACTAACAGTGGAGGAAGAAGACTGAGGCTTAAAGAAGCAAAGAGAGATAGAAAAGATAGATAGATAGATAAATCTTTATTGTCATTGTCCTCTGCAGAACAACGAGATTGAAAGAATCTACACCAGCTTTTACAGGACCTAACAATACAACCATACAAAAATATCTATTCCCCCAGCCCACATACACACATTTAACCCACTAACACACTTAGAAACTCTAAAAACTCTAAAAAAAAACCTCTTAAAACTCTAAAAATTAATTACAGAAGCTCCCTCAGAAACTGCATTTCGCTGCATTCAAAGCCAAAACCGCTCTTGGACAGAAACTATTCCTCAAGCGGTCTTAATGACCCTGTATCTCCTTCTAGGGACCAGAAGCTGAAAGAGAGCATTTCCAGGGTGTGTGAGATCCTGCACAATCTCTACAGCAGTGGTGTCCAAACATTTTGCAAGGAGGGCCAGATTTGGGGGGGTGAAAATGTGTGGCGGCTGACCATTCAGCCAAATTTGGCCCCCAGGCCAGACTTTGGACAAGTCTCTATAACAGGCATGTCCAAACTTTGTCCCTCCAGATGTTCTGGACCACAACTCCCACAGTCCTTTGTCATTGGCAATCTAAGCTTAGAATTCTGGGAGTTGTGGTCCAAAACATCAGGAGGGCCGAAGTTTGGACACGCCTGCTCTATAACATGCAAGGAGGCAGGGAGGAACAGTAGGCTAGGCAGGTGGCTGCGGGGATGGACAGAGGCAGGGAGGGCAGGCAAACCATAAAACTGCAAGCTGATGTCTCCCTCCAGTATGGGGAGGGGCCAGCTGGCGGGGCTGAATGACAAGCTAAGCCGGTGGGCAGAAGAGGCCGCGGGCTGCTCAGAATTTGAAAACGGGCCGGATTTGGTCCCTGGGCCTGACTTTGGACATGCCTGCTCTACAGCTTTCTTATAACACCTGGAATCATAGATTTGGTCTAAAGTAGGGGGAGGACACCAAAGGCGATGGGCGCCCTATTCGGATTGGCAGTAACTCAAAACTGACATAATGGTCAGTAACAAACATACACCGCAAAAGAGATCAACAGACTCACACGGTAGGTTTCAGACTTGCTTTTTGAGGTCAGAGTTTGAGATCTACAGGCACCAGAAGTATATGTAAAGGAAAAGAGAAGCTCTCAAATGAAAATTGTCATACCTCCTTTGTTGGCGGTATCTGCCGCTTTCTCCTCCCTGTGCATCAGGGCGGTGATCCATCGGGCACGGTCACTCCTGTCAAAAGCACAGAGTAAAATATGTTAGAAAGACAGCACCCCATTATATCTATCTATCTATCTATCTATCTATCTATCTATCTATCTATCTATCTATCTATCTATCTATCTATCTATCTATCTATCTATCTATCTATCTATCTATCTTATCTATCACCTGCAAAGACTAGTAGATAATATATACATGGGGCAGAAGTTAAGCACAAGTATGTGCATTTGGGTTGGAAATGAAGAATATTATATTTCTGAGCATAAAGGCCTGGCTTTCCGGCCTCATAATGAGCTAGGTGTATACCCCATGGAAGAACAATGCATATTGGGGCAAAAAAAATAATCAAAACTTTATCTATCAACTCATGGGCTCTGAGCTCTCTGTGATGGATCAGGAAAGAGATCTTGGTGTGTCGGTGGACAGCTCCATGAAGGTGTCTCCCCAATGTGTGGCAGCGGCAAAGAAGGCCAAATCCATGCTGGGGATTATCAAAAAGGGGATTGAAAATAAAACAGCCAACATTATAATGCCATTATAGAAAACGATAGTAAGGCCACTCCTGGAGTGTTGTGTACAATTCTGGTCACCGCATCTCAAAAAAGACATAGTGGAACTGGAAAAGGTGTACAAGAGAGTGACTAAAATGATTCCTGGACTGGGAGACCTCCCTTATGAGGAAAGGCCAAAACATTTGGGGCTCTTTAGTCAGGAAAAAGGTGCCTGAGGGGGGATATGATTGAGACATACAAAATAATGCAGGACATCAGTAAAGTGGATAGAGGGACACTCTTCTCCTTCTCACAAAATACCAGAACTAAGGGACATCCACTCAAATTGAGAGCTGGGAGAGTGAGAACAGATAAAATAATTTTTATTCACCCAGCGTGCTGTTAGTCTGTGTAACTCCCTGCCATAAGAGGTGGTGATGGCATCTGGTCTGGATGCCTTCAAAAGGGGATTGGACAGATTCCTGGAGGAAAAGTCCATCACAGGTGACAAACCATGATGGAGATGTGTCATTCCCAGGCTTAAAACCAGGGTACTTCAAGAACCAGATGCAGGGGAGTGGTATCAGGAGACAGATATCTAGTCTCGTGTGCTCCTGGTCACATTTGGTGGGGCCACTGTGAGATACAGGAAGCTGGACTAGATGGGCCTTTGGCCTGATCCAGCAGGGCTCTTCTTATGTTCTTATGTTCTAACGAGGCAGTCAATTCTCAGGGCTTTGGCATTAATTATTTGTTCATCCTCTGGGCATATTCAATATGGTGGGGAGAAAGATCGGAACCATGAAAAGCTAAGGTGATGGCTTGTGTATCTCCGCAGAGCTGATAACATACAGTGTCAGGACGAATATAAGGTCCATCCAGCCACCTACTTTATATGGCAGAGCAACTCCCGAAACCTAATTTTAAAAATGGAAGCTGAAATCCTGTTGGCTGGCTTACTCCTGCATAACTTGGTGGTCCCTCAAGCAATTTCCAATGAGGCTGAAGTTGTGTCCAGAAAACAGGGCTGATGACACTGCTGGTGATGCAACATGGTCCTAATTGTCTCTAAATGTCTGCCGGGGTAACTTTTGTTTGCCTTCTTTCCCTGGGCCTCATCCATGGAATTGGAAAAAATGGCTTAACTGTTCAAGAGGTATGACAATGGAATCGATGGAACCCCAAAAAAGACAGCAAGGCTCATGACCAAGGCGTGATGAGGCAAGTGGACAAGCAGCTATCACACAGGGTATGTGAGAATCAGGCCATGAATCATAGAATCATAGAACTGGAAGAGACCTCAAGGGCCATCTAGTCCAACCCTCTGCCATGCAGGAACCCCCATCACAGTATTTGCGACAGATGGCCATCCAGCCTGTGCTTACAAACCTCCAAAGAAGGAGACTCCACCACCCTTTGTGGCAGCATCTTCCACTGCCAAACAGCTCTAACTGTCATGAAGTTCTTCCTCATGTTCAAATGGAATCTCTTTTCCTGTAGTTTGAAACCATTGCCCCGAGTCCTAGTCTCTGAAGCCATGGAAAACAAACCTGTTCCCTCTCAATATGACATCCTTTCAAATATTTAAACATAGCTATCATATCCTCTCTCAGCCTTCTTTTTGAAAGGCTAAACAATCCCAGCTCCCTAAGCCGTTCCTCATAAGACGTTTCCTCCAGACCCTCAACCATCCTGGTTGCCCTCCTCTGTACCCACTCAAGGTTGTCAACATCTCTTTTAAATGGAGGTGCACAGAACTGGACACAGGACTCCAGGTGGGGTCTGACCAGAGCAGAATAGAGTGGTACGATCTACACACAATGGTTCTGTTGATGCAAGCAAGAATCGCATTGGCTTTCCTGGCCGCCGCATCAAACTGCTGACTCATGTTCAATTTGTGGTCCACCAAGACTCCCAGACCAATCCTCAGCTAGGCCAACACAATGGGCAATGACACTTACAGGGTTTCAGTGGCCAGCACGATTGCCTCCCGTTTGCCTTCGCTGTCCTTGTTCAGGACCACACGGAAAAAGTGGCCGTTCCGGAGTGCCCCGCTGGAACCCGGCTTGCCAGGGGGAGAAGAGGGGATGTCGGGGCTCTCCATTTTCTCCACCGTCAGCTGATCCAACATGGCGTAGTTGAGGACTGTGTAGCATTCCTCGCTGCAAGGAAGAAGAACAGCAGCGGCGGAAAAGCTTAGAAGGCAGAACCAGGATGCAGTGGCTCAAGAAAATCAGTCTTTTCAAGACAGACACAGGTATGTACAATCCTGGATCACTTACCACCCCCAAAGTTTCTGTTAAATAATGGCTCAGGAATGGGGAGGCCATTGCAGATTGAATTTTTTTCCCTTCGCTGCCCTTCCTACATTGGCTTGCCACCCTGGACACCGCTGTTGATTGTTTTATTGTTTTTATCTGTTTTATTTGCTATGGTATTGTGTAAACCGCCCTGAGTCCCCTTTGGGGAAATAGGTGCGGTATATAAGTTTGAAAATAAATAAATAAATAAATAAATAAATAAAATATTTTTACCCCATGAATAGTCACTGTGGCCATTTGCAAACTCAATATATCTATATATCTATCTATCTATCTATCTATCTATCTATCTATCTATCTATCTATCTATCTATCTATCTATCTATCTATCTATCTATCTATCTATCTATCTATGTTTTTCTCTCAAACATCGTGTGGAACTCCCTGCTGCAGCAGGTGGTGATGGCATCTGGCTTGGATGCCTTCAAAAGGGGATCGGACAGATTCCTGGAGGAAAAATCCATCACATGTTACAAACCATGATGGAGACGTGTCATCTCCAGGCTTACAACCGGGGTGCTTCAAAGGCCAGATGCAGGGGGAGTGGTATCAGGAGACAGAGATCTCGTCTTGTGTGCTCCTGGACACATTTGGTGGGGCCGCTGTGAGATACAGGAAGCTGGACTAGATGTGCCTTTGGCCTGATCCAGCAGGGCTCTTCTTATGTTATGTCAATGGCCTCCATCTCAACAGGCCATTCCCACATAAATCAGCCCCCCTCACCCTCATTAATGTGCCACCGGCCTTCACAGCTCTGCCAATAGCATGTCAGTTGCCACAGTAACAGCAGAGAATTTGATCAGGACGGGAAACAGGGGAATAAGCAGGGCATGGACACGGAAACTAGGCCATAGCTCTTTAATCGCTAGGAATCTGGCGACCTCACGGGGGACAACAGCATTCCACAGCGTCTTGCTTATCGCAAAACACACATTTCATGAGTGTTTGTGCAGCAGAATGTGGAGGGGTAGAAAATATCCTTCACCACCCAAAAACATTCTAAGACTTCAAGCAGAAAAGCCAACAGAAACCATGAGACTAGTAGACCCAGTGGACAAGGGATTCAGCAAAAGAAACTACTTCTCTGCTGATTAGCTTCAAATACTGCCTTTTAATGATGTGAACTGACTTTGCAAATTTCATGGTTTGGGATTTTAACTATTGCCTTGCAATGATGTACGTGACCCTGGGTCCTTTTTTTAATGCGACAGGTGGAGTAAAAATAACTTAAATCCATAAACAAACTGGAACACCTGATTTCTCCGACAAGTCAAAAAAGACACTTTGGAAAATGACGACACTTCCATGGTGGGAAGAATTTGTCCCTCCAACCACAGTTGCTTATTTTATTTTATATATTTCTTTAAAATATTTTATTTATTTATTTATTTATTTATTTATTTATTTATTTATTTATTTATTTATTTATTTTTGTACTTATTGACCGCCCGATTTTCCCGTGGGGAACTCTGGAAACTTTTACTCCATCAATAGCCACTATGGCCATTTGCAAACTCAAACTAACCCAGTTTCCTCTCAAATAGCATGTGTGAAATTTGCTTGTCTTTGTGATGGTGATGGAGGGAAATACTGGCAGACAATTCCATGTCGTTTAACGCATGCAAAGCCTTCCATCTCCTTACCTTTTCTTCCTGGTGATGATAAGGACGTCATTGAAGAGGAAGAGATAACAGCTTCCCCGACCGGAGCCTTTACGGAAAATCCCTCCGTCTTCCACCAGAGGGAGGCAAAGTTCTCCTCTTTTCAGCAGCCACCGGGAGGCAGAAATGAGTGGGAAGTTCTAAGGAAGACCAAGGACATGGCTGGTCAAGGTCCAGGGTTCAAAACAACTGAAAGGTTCTGGCATCCCAGAAACAAATAGCTTTGGAGTCTGAAAGATGCTGAAATCAACTACCTGTAGGCCTGGAATGCAACTCATCCCTAAAACTTCCTTCTCCTTTCAGCCCCGCCACTAAGAATTCAAAGGTTTAGGAGACTGAACTTATTCAAGGACATGGCATGGAGCAACAGAGTATGCCCATAACTATGTGCATCAGTCAGAACAGCTTCTAGACCAGTCGTTCCCAAACTTGGCTTCCCAGATGTTCTTAGACTACAGCTTCCAGAAATCCCAGTCGTCACATGCAGTGGTGAAGGCTCCTGGGAGTTGTAGTCCAGGAAATATCTGAGGAGCCAAGGCTGTTAAACCTTGTGCTAGACCCATGCTTCCCAGCCTTGGGTTGCCAGATGTTCTTAAGGCGAAAAGGATAAAGGATAAATATTCATGAGTGTGTTTTGAATAGCCAATCACCAAGCTGGTGGGAGTGGTTAAGAATGTTATATATTGGAACCTGATGGGTGGTGGAGAGTTCAGTTTGTGCTAGAACTGAGAGGAGGTGAGTTCAGTTCAGTTAAGAGATTGTAGAATCAGTTTCGATAATTGATTCTCAACCCTGAGTCTCCAGATGTTCCTGGACTGCAACTCCCAGAAACCCCTTCCAGCACAGTCAGTGGCAGAGGCTTCTGGGAGTTGCAGTCCAGAAACATCTGGGGACCCATAGGTTGAAAAACCACTAGTTTAGATTGTCAGGTGGGAGATCCTGCCACTGAAAAGGGTCTGGTTTATAAAGGAAATATATTATTATAAGAAATCATGTTTGCAATACAATAACATTGGCTAAAGCTATCATAATACTGATCATCTAATTGTAAACTAATAAACGTTAAATGTTTTGTTTTAAAATTGTATAACCTGGTGTGACTCTCTCTCTCTCAAATACATACAAGGGTCCAATTTATCTGGTGGTGGCCGTGAGTGGAAACCCAGTGTGTGTAAGGGGCACGCCACAATTCTCAGCCTGCAACTCCCAGAAATCCTGGCCAGCACAGCTCATGGTGATGTTTTCTTGGAGTGAGTAATCCAATAATGTTGGGGGATTCAAGGCAGGGAAGTATTACTCTAGACCAGGGGTCCTCAAAGTTTTCAAACAGCGGGCCGGTCCACCACACCCCAGACACCACTGGGGGCCGGACCACAGTCCAAAAAAAAAAGGCCAACATGGAAAAAAGGGGGAGGGAGTGGGGGACCTTGCCGTAGCCCTCCCACTTTGAATGCCCCACTAGCCAGCATGCTAAATCAGCATGCTGATCATCTGGGCGGTAGTTGGGGGTGGGTGGGAGAAGTGACATAGCCCACTGATTTGAACTGCCTCAGCAATAGAAGCAGCTGCAGAGGCTGGCTTGCTCGCAAAGCAGGGGTAGGTGGGGGGGTTGCAATTGGTCCCGGGGGCCGGATTTAGGACCTTAAGGGGGGCGCATCCGGCCCCGGGGCTTTAAGTTGAGGACCCCTGCTCTAGACTATGTGCAAAGGGCATCAACTGAACTGGACTCTAAACCACGGATAGAGCAATCTCTTCCATCCAAGGTGCCAATTCCACTTCAGAGATATTTGCCATGGTGGTGGGACATATTCCAGTGATGGGCAGGGTCAAAGCCAGAGAGTGGATCTCAGCGTCGGTTGTCTAAATTTCTCTTGGGATGCGAGAACATTTGGGAAGAACCCATACCAACCTTGGGGAATTAGGGCAGGGTGGCAGCAGGGGGAAGGAGCATGTTCTTTGCACAGCCTCAAAGTGCTGTATTCAGCCCAAAGGCAGAAGGTCCCCTACTTGAGGTTCTAGATTAGTTGTACCCAACCTTGTTTCTTCAAGGATTCTTGAACAACAACTCCCAGAAGCCTTCACCATGGGCTATGATGGCCAGGATTTCTGGGAGCTGTAGTCCAAGAACATCTGGGGAGCCAAGGCTGAGGACCACTGTGGTGCTCAAACGTGGGTCCCCAGATGTTCCTGGACTATAACTCCCAGAAGCATCAACACAAGCTGTGCTGGGAGGTGCAGTCCAAGAATATCTGAAACAGAAGATCCAAGGTTTCAGTCCAGGGTCATGCTTCTCCAGGAAGAGATGCTGGATACAAACACAATCAAGCCAGTAAAAGTTTCGACAACCATCGGAGAATGGTATTCTTCTGCGGCAAGATTTCGATCAAGATGGGCAACTCATTTCCCTTTCTGACATAAACCCAACAAGTTCGAAAGGAGGCTCTTCTGTAAAGCAAAGTCCACACCCCCAAAATCTCATCTGGACCAAGAAGACCCAACCATCTTGGTTACTTTCATGCTTGAGGTTCTGACACTGGTGGAAGCAGTGGTGCCCGAAGGTTTGTCCCTTGGAGAACTGATGGATCACTTGGACCTGACCAACCTCTCCTGCTGCAAATTAAGATGCTCTTGGGATCTCACCTTGATCTTTCCAAATTCCAGCTGCTTCTGCAGTGTGTACATCTGCTCCGTTCTCTCCATGGTGTGGGCCCCCTCGTTGCATCTCTTGACGAGCTGAAAAAGCAAGTGGCATGAAACCGGTTGCAGCAGCTCTCGCTCAAAACCTCTGTGTGGGTCCCACTTGGATCTCATATGTTGGCAACCCCCCCAAGGGGGGCCTGGAAATCGGTCGCCCAAAGGCGGGCCTTTTCTGTGGTGGCCACCTCACCCTGGAACCTGCTCCCATCTTGAGAAAAGAAGACTAAGGGTAGACCGGAGAGTACTTTTCGAAGACTTTAATGGCAGGCCTACAGTGGAGGGGGAAAAGATCTGTCACCTATCATCCCAGAGAGCAGGACACGCAAGCTACAGGAAGCCAGATTTGGTTGACTATCTGGAAAAACTTCCTAACTGTTAGAGTAGCACAACAATGGAGCCAATGGTCTCGAGAGGTGGTGAGGGCTCCAATGCTGGAGGCATTTAAGAGAAAATTAGACAACCATCTGTCAGGTCTACTTTGATTTCGATTCCTGCACTGAGTAGGTGGTTGGACTGAATGGCCTTAGAAAGGCCCCCTTCCAACTCCATGATTCCACAAGGTGCAATGAGCCCTGTTCCTTCTTTGGCTTTAGGAGACAGACCAAGGCCTGGTTCTTCTCGCAAGACTTTTTCTGGCTTTATTCCAGATTAGTCTTTTTTCCCAGTAACAGTAGGACCACAGTATCCGCTGGGGGTTGGTTCCAAGCCTTTCCATGGATAATGAAAACCGTGGATAAGAGAGAACACCAAAATATCCCCAAAACTGCTATTTTGTGATAGTAACTTGATTTCCAGCTGCTGTTTTGCAACAGTAGCTTGCTTTACAGCTGCTGTTTGTGATGGTAGCTTGCTTTACGGCTGCTGAATTATTTATTTATTTTTTCCTCTGCCAACCATGGATAACTGAATCAGTGGATAATGAATCAGTGGATATGGGGGTCCTTTTGTAATAGTTTTCATTCCCGCCTCTGCCTCTGAACTTCCTATACTGCCTATGATAATGATTTACAGAGCCTCAAAGTGCTGCATTCAGCCCAAGGGCAGAAGGTGATTCTAAATTTTTATAGATTATTTTTGTTTTTTTATCTTACATCACTCTTATTATGGTTTGTGCATATTTATAAATTATACATTATCATTTGTATGGGATAAATCTGTAATTAAATTAATTAAATACTTTGTGTATTGTAGTTTTATAATTTTAATAAAAAAATTAAAAAAAATTAACCAACGAACCAACACACACACACACACACACACACACACACCTGGTGATTAAACGTGACAAGGAGCCACCCTAGGTTTTCAATCACAACTCAATAAACATTAAACTCACTGAGAATTCTAAGAATAAAAATGCAGGACACGTAACGTAATAAATTGTTCCAGAATGCACACTGGGGATTCGAACTCCCAACCGGCGGCTCCACAGTCAGATCCGTAACTCACTCTGGCTGCCCAAGCCAGCTATAAAAATATGCCCATGCTACTAAGTCAAATCGGACGTACGGAAATTCTTTCTAGGCTTTTCAAGACAGAAAGCATTGAAACGTGGTTGACTCATTCCCTTCCTCTGGAGAGGGCCTTGGATAACTGATAGATAGATGATAGATAGATAGATAGATAGATAGATAGATAGATAGATAGATAGATAGATAGATAGATAGATAGATAGGCTGGCTGGCTGGCTGGCTGGCTCTTCTTCCCAGTGTGGGAATTGAACTCCCAACCTCAGGCACTGCAGCCAGAGACCTAAACCACTGAGCTACCCAGCCGTCTCAAGATGCAGAAGGCAATGTCAAAGCTAAATCAGATCAGTCAACTTCAGGCTCAGCTCCCCTTCCCGTGCCCTCCGGGAGTGATGCCTCTTACCTTACTGAGAGCCTTCAGGGCCTGCGTGGAAGCTTCATAGGCTGGCGAACACGTCGGCGTTTTCTGGCAGACCGTCTGAAAGCCAAGAGAACAAGCTTGCTACTTCTTCTTCCGAGACAAGAGACAGACAAAGCCCTCGAGTGCTTGTAAAGGTGGACAAAAATCCATCCCTAAAGCGCCGGGTTCAGCGACAGGCAGCACGCTAAAGGAGCTCGCTACCAACTCGGGGACACCAACTCGCCCAGGGCGCCATTTTGGAAAATGAGATGGAGGCAATGTCGCCCACCAGAGCAGCCAGGAGCAGCCAAAAAGCATGAGCTCGCACAATGGCTTCGAAATTTTAGGTTTAAGCTGAGCAAACTCAATAGGATGCTGGCCATTTTATTTTAGTAATACATTTGAAAACTGGAGTGCTGTAAGAGATCTCAAAGTGCTTTTTTTTGGGGGTATGGTGGTGCAGGATTGATGTGCGTAGCCGTCAAGACTCTGGAACGTGGACACTCCCCTCTATGGCCAAGGCCAACAGATTCCGATATACTGTATTTTTCCGTCTATAAGACGCCTCCATGTATAAGACCCAATTTTCCAGACTGAAACAACAGTTTATCTACTCTGTGATTCTCTCATGGGCTTACTTCTGTGCATAAGAGGACCCTAAATTTTTCGTTTTTGGTATATATATATATACTGTATATAAAACCAATGTATATAGTCTTATACATGGAAAAACTCTCGCCACCCAGAGACCATCTGGTAGTGGGGCGGCTAAAAAATCTTGTAAATAAATAAATAAATAAATAAATAAATAAATAAATAAATAAATAAATAAATAAAAATACAGTAGCCAAGGTCATGTGAGTTGACTTCCATAAGAAGTCAACCTCAGTTCCAGTATCTAAGGCAGGATTTGAACCAGTTGTGCTAGACCACCCTGGCTCTCACGAGTGTAATAAAGCTGCTCCAGTTTTACTCACATCCATGAGGAGAGGCAGGCGGGTCACCCTCTGCATGGGGAGGATGAGGAAGGAGATGAGAGGAAGGCTCCCACACTCTGGCTTCTGCTCAATGTGTTTCAGGGTCTCCTTGAAAGTGGGATTGGAAGTTCTGTCAACAGAAGAGGGGGAAACCACACTTGCATATTTGAGACAGCTCATTGGAATACTCTCTCTCTCTCTCTCTCTCTCTCTCTCTCACACACACACACACACACACACACACACACACACACACACAAAACCCTCACTAACATACTGTCCAGCTGGCTGGAGAACTAAGTGGTTGATGTCTCTGGCTGCAGAGCCAGGAGTTCAAAGGTTCAAGCCCCCCATAGATCCTCCTGGGAGAAGAGCCAACCTAGGTGGCCTTGGGCAAGCTGCACAGTCCCAGGGCAACCCCAGAAGATGGAACTCGTAAAAATAAAAAACCAAGGTATTTTACTAGAAATTCAACGAGGAGGACGGAGGACGAGTAAGGAAGAGAGACTGAAAAGGGGTGTCGGGTGGGGGAGTGAACATGTCTTCCAAGCCATTCTGGACAGTTCCTGATTTACACCAAAGACTCTTACCTGCTACACTGTACGAGCTCTTACAATAGTCCAGAGCTTGAGAGGATGAGAATGGATCTCCTATGAAGCCTATTTTGGAAAGGGGGCGCGGCCACTTACAACAGCTTCTGGAGGGTCCGCTGCTGGTAGACCTCGTTGGAGCAATAGATGACGTAGGGGTTAAAGCGGTGGGTCGCGTGTGTCTCCACGATGTCACTGATGTCTGGGATCAAGACGTTCTCTTGGTGCCTCTTCTCCAAGTCTTCAAAAAAGCTAGGGGAAATAAGAGTTTGGAATTAAAGGTGGGCCTGATTGCAAAAATCAGTGCTTTGAAAAAGCACACAGCAGGCCTTCACGACTGCCAGTGTCATTCAATTTCTTTGTAGGCCAGAGACAGTTGGTCTAGACCAGTGGTTCTCCACCAGTGGGTCCCCAGATGTTCCTGGACTGCAACTCCCAGAAATCCTGGCCAGCTCAGCTAGTGATGGAGACTTCTGGGAGTTGCAGTCCAAGAACATCTGGGGACCCACAGGTGGAGAACCACTGGTCTAGATCATGGGTTCCCAACCTAAGGCCCCCAGATGTTTTCTTTGGACTACAACTCTCAGAGTTCCTGGCTAACACAGATAGTGGCTTCTGGGGCTTAGAGTCCAAGAACATCTGGAGACTCAAGGCAGGGAATCATTGTCCTGAGTTGTTAAGCCCTGCCTTGCTGTGGAAGTTGACAGCAGACGGAATTAAATTTAATGTTTCCATTTGGTAGCACCACCTACAAAAGCAAGTGGATTTAGTCAGTCAGCCTTAATGTCAAAGCATTTATTTGAACAGGTTCATTGTGACTCAAGCTATCATTTGATTTAACCTGAAATCCTCAAGGTCTGCTTTGTTTAGTTCTTTTATTGTGAATAACAACATTTTAAAAATTATTTCCTTTCCCAAAAACCTCAGGGTTGCAAAACACTGGAAAGAAACAGGAATACCAAATGAACAGGAGTTGATAACTAAAATCCTTGAGACCGCAGAAATGGACAAACTATCAGAATAGTTAGAGGTACACTGGAAGCTGAAACACCGGGAATGTTGGAACAAGTTTTATACGTGGTTAGAAAAAAGACAAAGTTAAATTAAAAATATGACAAAAGCCAAAACTGTTTGGTCATTGATATGTACATATATGCCTGAATTGAACTGTCTATAATTGGAAGATGACTCTGATATATTTTTAAGTGTTCTGCCCAGCCTGCATCATCCTTTTTTTTCTGTACCCCAAATTATTCTCCCTTATTTATCCTTTATCTATAATAACAATTAAAAAAACCCTCAGGGTTAAGCCCAGCAACAACTTTGCAAATTAGTTCGTAGGCTAGTGAGCTATTGAGAGTTAAGGATCCATCTTAATCTTTCCTGAATCCAGAGTCACTCTCGATGTGCTGGTCAGATCTAGAGTGATGTCTGATTTGGGAGCATTAAAAAACAAGGCCTCTCAGTCTGGTCCTAGTCAACGTTGAACCCAGATCTTTCCAAATTATGCCTAAATTCTGCACCTATGTGTCAAGGATGTTGTGAAGTCTACGGGTCTTTGGCACCAAGTCCTGAGTCCATGATGGAGCTCTCGGTACCAAAACCTAAGCCTGAGTCCAGATTAAAAGCAAGGTTTCCCCCTAGGAAAATAGAGAGGGGTGAGTGGTTTCCAAATTGCAAGTGATCAGTGTGACTTGAATCCAACTCCAGAGTGAGTCTCATGACATGAGTTCCCATCTCTGCTTTTCAGTTCTTCGTAAGCCCCCCTCACCTTCTGATTTACCTCTTGCTCACTGCCCAGATGTCCGCAATGTTGGAGAAGAGGTGGTGATGCTCCGTTTGAGTCATCGTTTCTTTCAGCTCTTCCGATTTGAAGAAGTGGGTGACCAGGATCTCCAGACTCCTCATGTAGGAATATTGCGAGGTGATAATCTCAAATATCGCCTGTGTTTAATAAATAAATAAATCCATATGAACCTACCCGGCAACTAAGATCTAGTCAGAGAGCCCTCCTGAAAGAGCCATCCCTTAAGGAGGTGAAGGGGATGGCTTGCAGGAACAGGGCTTTTTCAGCAACTGCCCCCAGACTTTGGAATGCCCTCCCAAATGAGACTCGCCTGGCACCGACGTTGATATCATTTCGGTGCCAGGTAAAAACCTTCCTATTCCAAAAGTTTTTTAACTAATGATTGTGGGACCTGATGGCAATTTTTAGTGGTGTGCTTTAATGTACTGTATTTATTGTATTTACTGGTTTTTATTGTTCTAATTTTATTGTATTTTGATGTTTTAATTGTTTTGATTGTGAGCCGCCCGGAGACCTTTGGGTAGTGGGCGGCATACAAGCTAAATAAATAAATAAATAAAAATAAATAAATAAATAAGAAGGGAATAAGAAGGAGAATAGGGAGGACACAGTCAAGTGACCCATGCTTTGCTCCCTTCTCTGGGTTTCTCCCTCAACAAACTGGAGGAACGGAGAGACACGTAAACCAAGGGAGAGAAAATGTCCACGTTTCCATAAAACAAGCACCATGGTTTGTTGAGGCTGCTCCCACTGCAGAAAGTTTGGGCAAGGTGAGCCACAGCTCCCACAATTTGTCGCATCACCCAAGTAGGGAGTTTGGTTCGACAATGAACCACCAACTTAGCAAACCCATGGGGCATTGGACTCCCAACCAGTATCTCTGTAGCCAGAGAGACCTAACCATGGAAATGTCCAAAAAGGACAGGAAGAATTCTCCAGGAGGATAATTGTTTCCCCTTGAAGTTATAAGGACAGTGCATACTACTCTTTCATTTTTTCTCTTTATTTTATTTTATTTATTTATTTGACTTTTATACCACCCATCTAGACCTAGGGCTACTCCAGGCGGTTTACAACATTTGATAACGTGACAATTAGCAAAGGGATACATTTTAAAAACCAAAATACAAGGTGCATAATAAAACAAAGTATACATAAATCAACAACAAAAAAAATTAAAATGAAGCTAAAATGAAGATAAAAATGGCAGGAGATTGATAAAACTCGGTGGGGGGAGGGAGAAGAGAAGAAAAGTGGTTTAAAAAATAGTGCCTTACTGAATGTTTGAAAAATCAGGGAAGGCCATTCTGTACAACCAGGTCTTCAATAGTTTTTAAAAAAACTTGAAGCGAGGGTGCCAGCCGAATTTCAGGGGGTAGATGGTTCCCTAACTGGGGAGCAACCACTGAGAAGACCCTTCTCCTTGTTACAACTTTCCAGCCCAAATCTACTACTGGACAAACTCTTTCTGGGACCCCAGCTGGGTTCTTTGCTAGGTGTTTAAGGCCCCCTTTACCTCTTGCCTCTTGCGCTCCTCCGGGGAGACCTGGTCCAGGATTCCTGTCTCCTGCACCTGCAAGAAATAAACTCTGGATCACACATACAGCATCCTCTCTGATGGAAGAATGGCAACGGAAAAGAACGAGCCAAAATGCCACCCTGGGGCTTGCCCCACAGAGGTAGAAGAGGACTCACAGTGAAGCCCTTCCATATGAAATCATAGAATACTAGAGTTGGAAGAGACCTCCATGGCCCTCCAGTCCAACCCTGTTCCATGCAGGAACCCCCGTCACCGGACACCCGACAGATGGCCATCCAGCCTCTGCTTAAACACCTCCAAAGAAGGAGACTCCGCCGCCCTCCTTTGGGGCAGCATCTTCCACTGCCGAACATGTTTAACTGTCATGAAGTTCTTCCTTCATGGTAGTTCCTTCATCTGGGAATAATGTCACAGATGGATTTTCCATTCACCTCCAGGTTCAACAACTGGCACCAAAAACACAGACCTCCAAAACCCTCTGAGACCAATACAGGAGGACGGCCACTCCCCTGTTAGGTGTGCATGGGTCTGCTTTTGGAGGCCACCTGGTCAATTTTTGACTGTCATTTCCTAACAGCGGCTGTCCAGGTAAATCTCAATAGAGATGTCAAGGGCAGAAGATCCAGCAAGGACACAGGTGCTTCCAAGCGCCCCATTTATCTATGGTCTTCTGCATCTCACCAGACCAAGACAATCTCCCTGTATCATCAAGATTCTCAACTTACAAGAGGACAGCAGCCGCATATCCACACAAACAGATACTTGTTAACACTCTTTTTGAAGGCCTGGGTGTCTTCATCCAGCAGCCAAGTCTTTGTTCTAGAACAGGCATGCCCAAACTCCAGCCCTCCAGATGTTTTGGACCACAACTCGCACAGTCCTTTGCCATTGGCAATCTAAGCTTAGAATTCTGGGAGTTGTGGTCCAAAACATCAGGAGGGCCAAAGTTTGGACATGCCTGTTTCTAGACATTGGCTCCCAACCTTGAGTCAACCAGGTGTTCTTGGACTACAATTCCCAGAAGCCTTCGCCACTTTTTGTGCTGGCCAGGGTTTCTAGGAGTTGCAGTCCAAAAACACCTGGATGACCCACAGGTGGACACTGCTGTACTAGAGTGTAGATCAGTGGTTCTCCACCGGTGGGTCCCCAGATGTTCCTGGACTGCAAGTCCCAGAAGTCTCCATCACTAACTGAGCTGGCCAGGATTTCTGGGAGTTGCAGTCCAGGAACATCTGGAGACCCACAGGTTGAGAACCATTGGTGTAGATCGGCCCTCCAGATGTTTTGGACCACAACTCCCACAGTCCTTTGTCGTTGGCAATCTAGGCTTGTAATTCTGGGAGTTGTGGTCCAAAACATCTGGAGGGCCAAAGTTCGGACACCTCTGGTGTAGATGATGCAGGTGATGAAATATTTAATGGGGAATACTGTGCAACACACACACACACACACACGTGTGTGTGCATTTATATGTGTGTGAAGCATCACGTTTGGGACTTCTATTCTTCCATACAGATTACTTATTATTATTTATTAAACTTATACCCACACCCATCTGGCCATTTTGAGCAGCTTATAACAGAGCACTTCATACATGAGAGTCCCATTCTTACATCTGAGGAGGTGGACTTGTCATAAAAGCTCATCGCAGTTGGTCTTTAAGGTCCCACAACATTATTGTCTTCTTGGGTTTTTTTTAATGTTTATTTGTTTCCTGCCTCTCACTCCCCAATCTCATCCACAACACCCACACTTGAAGGAAATGACGGAGGTGAGAAAACTGGACTAAACTGGCAGACAATTTATCTGCCTCAAGCAGCAGAGCTACTGAATGTTGGTCACCCTCCAAGAAGAAAACTTTTTTTAAAAAAAGAGGAGAAAACTCCGAAAAAAGACAGGTGAGGCCTCAGGGCAACCACACCTTCAGTCCACATTGTCCATATTCAACACTGCTCCACAACTTCAGTTATGGGCACCGAGGGGAACTTCCAATGGGGAGTCTTGTGACAACAAAACCAGACAAGCCAGAAGGGTGTGGAGAGACAGGTTTGGTCAATATTGACCCAAGAAAATCAGAAAGCTAATAAAGAGGCAGCTAGGCTCGTCTGTTCCGGCTTGTGTATCAAAGCCCAAATGAAAAAGTTGTGGTGTTCGGACCTAAGAAATGTACTTTGTGGTGATCTTTCATGGATTACAACTTGCCACGCCTGCAACGGTGGACTTTAGTTCAGGAAAACTCGCATTAAGATAAACCTGGCAGTCATTCAGGTGCCCCAACCCTTTGCTTGCCTGTTTCGGGCTCCCAGGCTACACAGCGCTACTTGGTTTGAGACAGGCTGGATCTGGAGGAACACCTCCTGTCCTTTCAGACTTTCGCTGTGCTCGAGAAATGGAAAACTGTTGTATGACAAGCAACCAGTCAACTGGTGGATGAGGAAGGAGCCGTTCCAAGAATGTGAGGACCGTGGCCATAGTGGGCAACAACAGCACTCTGTTGGCTCCTCCTTCTACTTAAAAAAGCACAATTGCATTTCCTCTTACACTAACGAAGAATAATCCTAGGATCATGAAGTTGGAAGATGCCTATAAGGCTGTGAAGTCCAACGCTCTGCTCAAGGCAGGAAAACCATCCAAGCATATCTGCCAGGGGGTTGTTTAAATTTCTCTTGAATGCCTCCACAACGCTGGAGTGCTCACGACCTCTCAAAATAAAAGGAGCCCCTAACAGGTAATATTTTAAACTCTGTATTGCCCACTTTACAGCCAGGGCTTCCTTCTCTATGGTGGCATATTTTTGTTCTTTATCCTTCAACTCCCTACTCAGAAACAAAATAGGGTGTTCAATGCCTTCCACTTGGGCCAGGACAGCCCCTATACCCCGTTCGGAGGCATCCGTTTGGACTATAAATGGTAAGTTGAAATCAGGAGTTCTCCTTACTGGGCTCGAACATAACTTTGTTTTTAATGTGTCAAACACACTTTGTTCTGCCTAACCCCAGCGCACTACACGGGGCATCCTATTTCTCGTAAGATCTGTTAGAGGAGCTGCTATACTAGCAAAATGAGGGATAAATTGTCTATAATATCCCGCCAGCCCCAAGAATTGCTATACCTCTTTTTTAGTTGTAGGGACTTTCCAACGGGATGTTTCTTCCTCCTTATCAGACACTGGTTGTATTTCGCCTTGTCCTACCACAAATCCCAGAAATTGAATTTTTTATCGGGCGATTTTACACTTTTTAGGATTAACATGTAGCCCAGCCTCCCTTAATCTTTCTAAAACCAAATTTAAGTGAAGTAAATGTTCCTTCCAATCCTTACTAAAATGATGATGTCATCAACGTATGCCACCGCACAGTGGCCTAAGGGATTCAAGATTTGATCCTGCAAACCAAATGGCATTCGGAATTCTTGGAATGGCAAACACAGTTTTCTCTTTATCCTCCTCTCATAGAATCATAGAATCATAGAGCTGGAAGAGACCTCAAGGGCCATCTAGTCCAACCCCCTGCCATGCAGGAACCCCCATCTCGAGGTCATTGGGTCCATTGGTGTACTACTCTAACAGTTAGGAGTTTTTTTCTGATAGTCAATCAAAATCTATAACTTGAGCTCATTGTTGCATGTCCTTCACTCTGGGGTGATCCAGAACAGATCCTGCCTAACCTCTTTATGACAGGTGTGCAAGTCTTGAAAAGTGCTCTCCTGTCTACCCCCCCCTTTTCACAAGGGTAAACATGACCAGTTTTTAAGTCTTTCCTCATATGTAATTATAATGATAATGATGGCCAGGTTGATTTTTGCCAAGTATTGGGAATCCAACCACCAAATAACATTGGAGGAATGGTATATAAGGGCTTATGGAATCTGGATATTAATGATAAATTGGCTCGTGAAATTAAAATTAGCTTGAGAAAGTCTAGATTTTAACGGAATCTGGGATAAACTGTTTAGTATATGTATTTCAAAAAGGTAAAGGGTATACACCCGGAGAAGATTCAATGTATTTCTGTTGGGAAATGGGCCAGTCAATACCATAAGAGTTGTAATTTTTAAAAAAGTCCTGAGTGGGGCATGGGTTGCACCGGGTTGTTGTTATTTTTTCTTTTTGTCCTATTTGCTTGAGTTTTGTTCAGTTTTTTTCCTCTTTGCTGTATATTGTTTTACGTTTTGTATTGTAGTTCTATAATGTTAATAAAATATATTTTTTAAAAAAGTCTTTCCTCACAGGATCTGGTTTCCAGCCCCTTAATCATCCTCTCTGAACTTGGTCTAATTTGTCAGCATCCTTCTTGAAATGAGGTGTCCAGAACGGTACTAAAAATGAAGCCTGAGCAATGCCAAGGAGATAGATGGAGGGTAATAATCAACCAAGAAAGAGGTCTGATGGACCAGTAGCCCTGGAATGAGTTCAGGACATTCTCAACACAGATGAGATATAGCAATAGGTTCCATCTTTGGTGGGTTAATAAAAAAAAATCAGAAAAATTCACAGGGATGATGGTCACCAAGCACTACCAGTCACGCTGGCAGTGTGACATCGCAAACACTGGATGTAACACGTCTCTGTTCACCACTTGCTGGAAAATTCAGGATGGAGCTTGGTCACCAGAATAGGTATGATTTTCCCATGGCCTTTCCCCATGTTCTTAGGTAGGTTTGACTTCCCTAAACATCCCATAAAGGAGAGTCATACTGCCTACATCAGTGGTTCTCAACCGGTGGGTCCCCAGATGTTCCTGGACTGCAACTCCCAGAAACCCCTTCCAGCACAGCGAGTAGTGGAGGCTTCTGGGAGATGCAGCCCAGGAACATCTGGGGACCCACCGGTTGAGAACCACTGGCCTACACATTCTTAATAAATAAATTGAATACGAGTCAAGATGTCTCTTCCAGAATGTAATGCGCCTCCCCACGGTTTTACTTCTACAACCCACCTGAGGAAGTTGACTCCAAGTGACGTGAGCGGGCCGATAGTTCTTCACCACGATGACGGAGTCGGAGCCAGGAGATTCCTCTGGGATCGTGTCGATGTCTGTATGGTCGTCATCCGACTCATGGCTAATTGAGTTAAGGCCTTTTTCACGGATCTCTTGATACAGGCGGGGATCTCGGGGGGAAACGGGACAAAGAAGTGATGCTACTGCCGTTCCCTTCTTTGCAGCCTCGCAGTTCTAACTTTTGCAATTGGGGGGGGGGTAAATCAAATTGTTGGCCCCAGTAAGACGGGACCCCACTGTATAACAGAACTTAGATCAGTGCTGTCATAAAATCTTTTGGAGGAAGAGATTAAAGAAGTGATCTCTACAAGAAGAATCAAGGACGACTTGTTGTCATAGTATCTGTGACAACCAAGAACAGAGGAAGGTCTAGAACAGTGGTGTTGAACCTTCGGCACTCCAGATATTTTGGACCACAACTCCCACAGTCCTTTGTCATTGGCAATGCAGGCTTGGCATTCTGGGATTTGTGGTCCAAAACATCTGTTGTGCTGAAGGTTCTCCACCATTGGTCTAGAGAATGGTGTAAATCAGGCATGTCCAAACTTCAGCCCTCCAGATGTTTTGGACCACAACTCCCACAAGTCCTTTGTCATTGGCAATTTAAGGATAGAATTCTGGGAGTTGTGGTCCAAAGCATCAGGAGGGCCGAAGTTTGGACATGCCTGTTGTAAATGAAGCATTGCTGACTGCAACAATAGCTTTCCATATGGCGAAACCCATCCTCATTGCAAAGCTTATCAGAAAATGGTCACATTCCCTGTTATGAGGGTATCAATTATGTAAGGGATAGATAGAGGGAAGATCTTGTCCTTCTCACCCAATACCAGAACCAGGGGGCATCCACTCCAAATGAGGGTTGGGAGAGGGAGAACAGACAACTAAATTATTGCTTGACCCAGCATGTTTAGTCTATGGAACTCCTTGCTGCAGGATGTGGTGATGGCATCTGATACCACTCCCCTAAGAACATAAGAACATAAGAAGGCTGAAGGCCCATCTAGTCCAGATTCCTGTATCTCACAGTGGCCCTACCAAAAATATCACAAGACTAGATCTCTGTCTCCTGATACCACTCCCCTACATCTGGCCCTAGAAGTAAGATGGTTTTAAGCCTGGAGATGACACATCTCCATCATGGCTTGTAACCTGTGATGGACTTTTCCTCCAGGAATCCATCCAATACCCCTTTTGAAGGAATCCAGGCCAGATGCCATCACCACATCTTGTGGCAGGGAGTTCTTGTTTCAGAGGGTCAGGAACTGAAGAGTGGACCAGCGCAGGAAGACTATTCTGCATCATAATAATCATTTTTCCTGTTTTGTAGTGGAAGCAGCCAGGTTGCTCTAAGCATGGAGCAGGTCTGTTTTACTAAGATGTCTTCCATGTGTTCCAAATTTTGGGGGTCTCCTTCCGATTTGCTGCAAGAACATAAGAACATAAGAAGAGCCCTGCTGGACCAGGCCAAAGGCCCATCTAGTCCAGCTTCCTGGATCTCACAGTGGCCCCACCAGATGCGTCTGGGAGCGCACAAGACTAGATCTCGGTCTCCTGCTACCACTCCCCTGCATCTGGCCCTTGAAGTACCCCAGTTTTAAGCCTGGAGATGACACATCTCCATCATGGTTTGTAACCTGTGATGGACTTTTCCTCCAGGAATCCGTCCAATCTCCTTTTGAAGGCATTCAGGCCAGATGCCATCAGATGTCTAGATGTCTTTAAAAAGGGATTGGACAGATTCCTGGAGGAAAAGTCCATCACAGGTGACAAATCATAATGGGGATATGCATTGTCTCCAGGTGTAAAATAGGGTGTCCCTCAAAATGCCAGAGACAGGAGGGTGGCATCAGGAGACAGGCACTTGGTTGTCCCATGGGTTCTCAGAGGCATCTGATGGAGCCACAGTGATATAGGAAGCTGGACTAGATGGGCCCTTGGCCTGATCCAACAGGTCTCTTCTTATGTTCTTACATCATTACTAATTGTGTTGTTTTGTGCCGTCAAGTCAGTTCTGACCTATGGTGGCCCTAATCAGGTTCTCAAGGAGATGTTCTTCTCCACTAGCCCCTCCCATGGCCATGCATGGATCTGAACCCACGTTCCTTGAATCTGGGACCAACACTCTCCACTTAGACCGAGGTTTCTCAGTCTTGTGTCCCCAGATGTTCTTGGGTGAAAACTGTGCTGGACAGATTCTTGAATATCTGGGGACCCAAGATTCAGAACCAATGCATAGACCATGTTGACACCCACAATTACTTGTTTGTCTTCTGTGACACCAAGTCAGAGCCACCTTATAACAACCCAGTTGGTGAGATATTTAAGAAGCAGTTCTAACCAGTTCCACCCTCCCAGCCATTTTCCATGGCCCAGTGGGGCCTTGAAACCAGTTATCCAAAGCCCTATCCAATATAACACATTGGGCATCCCTAATTAGCAGGGAGGTTGGACTTGAGGGGCCTCTAAGCCCATTCTAACCCTAATTATTCCATGACTCTATTAAGGAAGAATTAGATTCATGAGAATAACCATGAAGCGTCAGGAATTCTGGAGTTTCAAGCTGAGGGACTTTTGGAAATGTACAGAACCCCACCAAACAGGAATGAAATATAATAGAAAATAAAACTTGCAAAGATGATGCACTTACCATCCTTGAAGGAGCCCCCATGGTGCTGCATTCGCTTCCGACCCAGGGTCCTCTGTTCAAAACAAGAAAGAAACACAGAGGAAATTGTAAAGTTGCAATAAGTATCTATACATTTCTGGTCTCTGATGGCACAGAGAGACATCAAGGCATCCCATCAAGCACAGAAGTGTTGTGATATCTGTGTTTAGCTCTTGCATACAAGTGATGGGTTTTGAGGTTCAGACGTCAAAACTAAGAAGAAACAAGCGTTTTTAAAATCAATTTCCTGGGTTTTTTTTGGTGGTGGGGGACAACACCCAGGCTATTAATTTAAATCTCACCCAATTGTTATTCACATTTGGCCAGGGACAGGAGGTAGATCAGGCATGTCCAAACTTCAGCCCTCCAGATGTTTTGGACCGCTACTCTCACAGTCCTTTGCCATTGGCAATCTAAGCTTAGAATTCAGGGAGTTGTGGTCCAAAACATCAGGAGGGCTGAAGTTTGGACATGCCTGAGGCAGATGAATGTAACTGCAGTAAAGTTGGCAGCAGGCACAAGAAAGGGTGAAACCCTGTTCAGACTTCCTTTCCAATCTATGTGTGTTATATTGCTTACACTTTTTCAGTGTATATTTGTTCAATTTGTTTACATATTTGCATACTTGTTTGTTTACATCACATCTCAGTGACGTAAGCCACCGTGGGTCCTTCTTCAGGAGGAACGTGAGGTAAACTTATTTGAAATTAATTGCAATAAAATAATAATCCCACCGAGGTGTGAGGCTATGGCTGGTTATTGGGGCAAAAAGAGATAGGGAGGATTTTTTTTTGGCTGATTTAATGTCTCTTCATGCAGTCTTATCTTTCTTTTCATCTGCTTGGCCAAGGAAACAAAGATTGACATTTACAGGTTTGCTTGACCTGAACGCTGGAGAAGGAAGTTGTCTGCTGAAGGAATCCCCCGCTCCCGGGCAAGATGTGACATGTATCACCGGCAATGCTTTGTCTTTTAATTTTATCTTTCAAAGGGGCTGGAATAAGTCAGGACTTCCACCTGGGTTCATTTTACTGGGACTTTCCAGTTGCTGGGACAGAAACAGATTTCTCCCAGATCAGCACCTTCTTTCAAGTCACCCTTGCTGAGTATAAGGCTTCAAGCACTCTGGCTATCTGTGCTGACTGGGGTTAATGGGATTTGTAGTCCGGCAACCACTGGCTGCCCATAAATTGCCCAGCAGGAAACCAACAAGGGTCCTCCGATGTTTCTGAGAGAGAGAGAGAGAGAGAGAGAGAGAGAGAGAGAGAGAGAGAGAGAGAGAGAGAGAATCTGGAACGCCGAAGTGATAACTGACGCCCATGATAAATGGCTCGTGAGAGTGGAATTTCATTTATGCACAACTGATATTCTCCAGATCTCTGGGAAAATGAATCATCAGGCTTTTGTCCTCAGTGGGCCTCATGTGCGAGGGATGCTCCTTCAGAATCCAGAACTACAACAGCTGGGATGCATCCTCTCTCAGGGAAGAGGCTGCGAGGTCTAACTGAAACACAATTGCCAGCATTTTTCGGCGTCATAAAAACATATGTTGGAAAGGCCAATTGCACGGATTCTGCACGCTCCAGAACGTCCCCTTTCTAAAGGTTTCCAGATTCGCCCTTGTAAATGTATGCTTTAATCCCAAAGCAGTCATCAACCTAAGCCCGGTAACTTTCCGGTTCTCAGAATTACGTAAGAGCCACCGCGCACGCCAGGCAGAAAAGCATCCATGAGTTTTCGGAAAGGAAAAAAGTTAAGCGGTTTTGCATTTATGGGACTTTGATCTTTGACCCCCTCCTCCCCTGGCTCTGCATCAGCGGAACCAGCTGGATAATTCAGGCCAGCTTCCAATGCTTCCGCTTGCTCGCCAGCAAGAACAGAAAAACCCACACTTGAGGATGCATATTCTCGAGGAAGATAAACAGAAAATCAAAGATTGTTTGAAAGGTGCAACTGAAGGCAAGCAAGATCATTTCTGGAGTCTTACACCACACTGTGGCTTTGAATGCAAACATTGCAAGTCTTAAGGTCTTTAGGGACTTCTCATCAAGGCGGCCCGTTCCCAAAAGGAAGATGGGGCACCAAAAGAAGTGGTCCTTTTGTAATACAACACCCATCATCCCTCACCATCGGCTATCCTGGTTATCCCTGATGGTGCGGCAAGACCCGAAGGGTCTTGGACCATTTCGGGAGAAAGGGTAGAAGCAAGACATATCTGGGAGAAAACATTCCCTCCTGTTGAGGGACTCTAAATCTCATCATTTTGCACATCTCTCTTTTTTCATGTTGACTGGAATGTTTACCTCCAATGGGGGGGCAACTGGGCATGAACCGTTGTTGTCTTGGTTTCTCAAAAGAACAAAAGAACACGAGAAGAGCCATGTTGGATCAGGCCAAAGGCCCATCTAGTCCAGCTTCCTGTATCTCACAGAGGCCCCACCAGATGCCTCTGGGAGCGCACAAGACTAGATCTCTGTCTCCTGATACCACTCCCCTGCATCTGGCCCTTGAAGTACCCTGGTTGTAAGCCTGGAGATGACACATCTCCATCATAGTTTGTAACCTGTGATAGACTTATCCTCCAGGAATCTGTCCAATCCTCTTTTGAAGGCATCCAAGGCCAGGTGCTAGCACCACATCCTGTGGCAGGGAGTTCCACAGACTAACAACGCACTGGGTGAAAAAGATATTTTCTTTTGTCTGTTCTTACTCTCCCAGGCCTCAATGTGAGTGGATGTCCCCTAGTTCTGGTATTTTGTGAGAGGGAGAAGAGCGTCCCTCTATCCACTTGACTCATCTCAAACTGGCTCAAAAGGCGAGGAACGGCCCAGAAAACTCACCTTGTGTCTTCCGGGACTCCGAGCCCCTTGGACAACGGCTTCGCCGGAAACGGGCTTCAGGCTGCTGACAAACTTCGGCGGCTCCTCGTCACTGCCCAGGCCCTTCATGGCGGCCCGGTAGGACATGCTCCGCAGGTTGCGCTTCAAGATCCCACTGTCCAAATCCTCCCCCTCGAGGTCGTCGAAAGAGATGCTGGGAGCCGACATGCGCTTCGGGTCGCAGCGGACCGCGTCCCGGTCGGAGGCGCCGACCGTGAAGCTTTGGTGCCTGGCGGGGGGCTTGGCCTTGGGACCCTCGGCCAGGCCCTTGGGGATGACCTGCTGGGTGCCCAGCTTGAGGGCGGCGGGGCTTTCGGTGCTAAGGACGATCCGGCGCGGTGCGGCGGGAGGTGGCAGGCACTCGGGCCCAAAGGGAGACAAATCCAGTCCGCTCAAGGAGCCGCGTTTCCCCTGCGAGGAGACGCCGTTGCTTCGGAGGTGGAAATCGGGGGTCACTTGTTGTTCGAGGAGGAGGGCCTCATCCCCCAAGGAGGGGGCGGAACGCCTCTGGGACATGGCGGGCGCCTCCACCGTGGTGGCACACGGAAATGGGTTCTGCCCACCTAGGGAGAGAACAAGCGACACCATGAGAGTCGTTGCTGGGGCCCGTGGAAAGCGAGAAACCACCCCTGAGGTTTTGAGGTGATGCTTTTTCACCGGACATGATCGACAGAGGCTGAGCTCAAGAAACGAAGACTGGGAGGAGAGAGGAGAGCACACATCGAACACAGTACCCGCAGGCATGTCCAAACTTCGGCCCTCCAGATGTTTTGGACTGCAGCTCCCACAGTTCTTTGTCATCGGCAATCTAAGCATGGAGTTCTGGGAGTTGTGGTCCAAAACATCAGGAGGGACAAAGTTTGGACATGCCCGCAGTACAGTAATACCTCGGAAAACAAATGTCCCTGATAAGGAATGTTTCGGATAAGGAATCTCAATTTCTAAATATAGGGCTGCCTCGGATAACGAATTTTCCCTATGGGCTGCTTCAGATAACGAATCACAATTTCTAAGTATAGGGCTGCTTCGGATAACAAATTTTCCCTATGGGCTGCCTCAGATAATGAATTTCCAGCATGCACAGGTGAAAAAAGAGCTGCATCACACCTGCACCTCTAAAGGGCACTTTACAAAGAGTTTTGAGAAAAAAACAGGTGTCTTTGACTTTTTCCTAGGCTCTGGAATGGATTAATCAGTTTCCCATTTATTCCTATAGGAAGCCGCATTATGGATACCATTTTTTTTTCCAGATAACGAATTGCCTCAGAGAACAAATTAAATTCGTTATCTGAGTACCACTGTACTTGAAAACCTGCCCTGCAGAGGAGGGGCAGGATCTGTTGTCCATCATACTCCATCATCCCCGGCAACAAGGGGCTCCCGTTACAGGAAGCCAGTTTTCAGCTGGAATATCAGGGAAAACTTCTGAACTGTTAGATGGAACCCATGACCTCTGGCGGTGGAGCGCTCCAGTGCGGCAGAAGCAGTCCAGAGACAATCGGACCACCCTCTGTTAGATTTTACTTTCCTGTTTACAACGACCCTCAATTTTGAGTCTTTTAGACCAAAAATAGAGGCTTATGCACAGAATAATAAATACTGTATTTGAAATGTATTCCTACCAAGGAAGGGCAGGATGAGTTCTTGAACATCCTAAGAGTGGAGGACACGCAACAATGGGCTCACGTTACAAGAAGGCAGATTTTGGCTGAGTACCAGGAAAAAACTTCCTAACTGTTAAAGTAGTGTGACAACCCATTACCTCGGGAGGTGGTGAGCGCTACAGCGCTGCAGAGGCGTTCCAGAGAAAATGGGACAACCATCTCTCCAATCTGTTTTGATTTGGATTTTTGTCTTAAGCAGGGGGTTGGAATTTATTTGCCCCTACTGGTTCCACTGTTCTGTGATCCCTCTTGGACGTGTCCTCTACCCCAAGCCAAGTGGGGTGTAGATGTGAAGCTGTACATGATTAAGTAATGTGTGTGTGTGTGTGTGTTGTTAACGAACATTTAATTATTCAATTACTGTAATTAATTTCCAACTGGGGGTGACTCTGAGGAGGCAAACCTTAAACTTTCCTTGCAGAAATTACACTGGACCCTCGTATAACAAATGGTTTGTATAACATAAAATCTGTACAACATAAAACATTCTGGAGATAGGGGAAATTGCTTAACATAATCGTCTATGGGGCAAATCCATACCGCATAAAAATGGTCGTGATTAGGGATTACTCTGTTTTCAATTCATTCCTATGGGAAATTTGTATAAAGGAAAATTTGCTTAACAGAATTTCATTTGGAACAAATTAATTCCTTTATACAAGGTACCACTGTATGTCGACGGGGTAGAAAGTAAGTCAAACCAAGGACAATTTTAATTCATTAAACTCACACCTAAACTAAAGAACTGTCCAGACAGACATCTGGAGCCTTAGGCAGCAGCAGATGAAAAACCAGCTTAGCAAGCGCACATGTCCCCAGGTGAGATGCTTAAATTGTGATTCTTAAATTATTTTTAAAGAAACTCTCATTATGCACCTGTGCTTATCAACCAGCATATGCAAGTTTGTGAAAAGGAAAGCTCTTTTCTCCCTTGGTTATATATTTAACTACACCACTTCCACCTTGCAAGGTGGAATAAATCCCACCCAACCCAAACGAGAACTTGAGAAGTGTGCCACCAACACACCTTCGTGGAAGGCTAAAATATGAACCCACAAAAGGCAGATGTGTTTTATCAAGACAACCTCTGACTCCTGACAACCCTATGGGGGTGATTTCCCAGCATGGCCAACCCTCAATGGCTGTGCTCAGCTACTGCAAACAGAATCCCGTGGCTTCCTTCAGGGGTCAATCTGTCTCTCATTTGGCCTCCCTCTTTTCCTGTGGCCTCCCACCTTTCTCAGCACTGTTGTCCTTTCCAGCAAAAGCAGGGGTGGGGGGGAGAAGGAACAGAATGCACATAAAACAATGACATGCAAAAAAAAAAGTTTGTTTTCAGGTAATGGAGAGCTAGCTAAGCCTCACCTTAGCACAACAAATAACACTGTAGCACAACAAATAACACCCTAATTGCTTTTAACGCATGACCTGTAACACTTTCCACTTCCTTTAAAACATTACTTTATAAAGGGCCTTTTGCTGGAAACATTTTCTCAGGAACTTGGAAACATGTTGCCACTCATGGACCATGAGGTTCCTTCTTCTCAAAAAGGAAAAGAAGTAGCAAACATAAGAGGAACAGCAGGCAGTGGAGCTGATACTTACAAGGTTTCCAAAGAGGTCGCAGCTTTAGACAAAGACACATTAAACCTCAATGAGAAACAAGCCAAGGCAGGAACACACCTAACCAGTTCTGGCTGCAATGGGTGATCAAGGCACTTCTACCTTACGGCAACACTAGCCGGATTTCCGAGGCTCAAAATGTCACCGCATGCATGATGCAAGCAAACACAAACATTTTTGCTTCGTTCTAAAGGCTGGGTGGCTCCGTGCTTTTGATACCTGGCTGCGGGACCAATGGTTGGGAGTTTGGTTCCCCGCAGGGCCTCCTGGGAGAAGAGCCAGCCTGGGTGGCCTTGGGAAAGCCCCACCGTTCCAGGGCACCCCCGGAAGATGGGAATGGCCAAACACTTCTGAGTCTCCTCTACCTGGAAAACCCAGGAAGGGGTCTCTGTGAGTCTGAATTGGTCTCCATGGCACGCAATTATTATTTGAAGACCGGCAGTCTTGTTTCATGGGGAGTTGCACCGATTTGCAGTCTGCTTCCCTAAGATGCAAAAGTGCAGGAGGGGGTCAAGAGTGCTCCCCTTTGCCAGGGCTCTTTTTAAAGTCAACAGGCAGAATGCACAACAGCTATCATCCTACGCCCATGGTTCTCAACCGGTGGGTGCCCAGATGTTCCTGGACTGCAACTCCCAGAAGTCTTCATCCCTAGCTGAGCTGGCCAGGATTTCTGGGAGTTGCAGTCCAGGAACATCTGGGGACCCACAGGTTGAGAACCACTGCCCTACGCCTACATGCTCTTACACTCGCATATGCAAGGCAAGGCGTCCAACCGGTCTGGTGAGTTTCCCTGTTTCCTTGTTCTCTGATCTCCCTCTGGCAAGCTTCTCTCAACCATTTCTTTGTTTCTTTCCCTGCATTTTTTTCTTCTTCTTCAGCAGAGCTTCTAAGCTAGAGGGGCCGGATGGGGGAAGCTGAACATTTTAAATGTGGGGGAAATTAGGTAGAGTAACCCTACGCTCTGATTTGCATGGCAGGATGGTCTTACTTCTGGGATCAAGTTTCATCCCCGACCAGAGTGATCTTACAACAGTGGTTTCAAAAATGGAGCAGTGAAGAAACCAGAGCGATGCATCCCCCCTGGTCAGGGGGTATCTGGAGATCGGGAGAAGTTAAAGAAAATATTTCTAAACCAGTGTGAAAATCTGGCTGGTCAGCTCAGGGTTTTAGGTACCTGGGTGTGGAACCAGAGTTTGGGAGTTCAATTCCCCAGTGTGGCTGCTGGGAGAAGGGCCAGCCTAGGTGGCCTGGGGCCAGCTGCACCGTCCCAGGGCACCCCTGGAAGAAGAGAATGAGAAACCACTTCTGCGTCATCTCTAGAAAACCTAGAAAACCATGATGATGATGATGATGATGATGATGATGATGATGATGATGATGATGATGTGGTGGTGGTGGTGGTGGATGGATTCCCAGAGACCCATCAGCAGTCCAGCAAGGCATTACGGAATTAAGGCAGAGCAAAGTTCAAGATCTGTATAAATCAGCTGCCTACACAATGTGACTGTTAATACATTAACCAACGGCACAGAAGGACTTCCGCCTGCTTAGGTCAGGATCTTAACCTTTTCCGAACAGCCCTAAATTTCCAGTAGGAATATCTTTCAATTCCTTGACTGACGGGTTGGGACACAGCCAAGAGAACTGGGAAGCAGGCCACGGCTGGCTCAGGAATACCAAAAGCAGCAACCTCCGGCCATCACTAGGTTCACCATCACGGTCTCCCATGATAAACCTCCTACTTTGCAGAGAGGCGAAATCTTCCTGCAGGGGAAGCTAAGAAGGACAGGCCTTTAAATCCTTAAATTTCTGTCTGGGTACCTAAGTGGTTATGGATGCTAGAGGTTAGCAGTCTCCATCTCCTCCTGGGAGAAAAACTAGCCTGGGTGGCCCTGGGCAAGCTGCACTGTCGTAGGGCACTCCCAGGAAAAAACAACAACCGGAAAACCCCTTCTGGGAATTCCCTGCCTGGAAAACCCTGAAAAAAGGGTGGTAACTCAGAATTGACTTGACAACACATTATTTGTTATAACATGGGGGGGGGGGACCCACACCACTCCAACAAGAGCTGGTGGCAACCAGAACATTGCAGCCGGTTCAATGCCAGTTCAGAAAAAGGAAAGCAGCACAGGCAAAAAAAGATGAGAGATTATGGGATGGAGTGCGCTAAGGGAGAGTGCAGCCAGCAGGCAAACTGAACAATGATCTACTCCCCCAATGAGTTTCTATGCCTGAGAGCGGATTTGAACCACTTTATCAACAGGGGAAGGTAAAAGATTGAGTGGGGTTTGAGTAGGAGAGAGCTCCCTGGTTTCAGTCTGACACTCACCACTAGGCCACTGTATCTCAAATGTTTACAAGTGATTGAAAGAGGAAGTTTTGTTTCACCCATTTCAATGCATTCAAAAAGGTTTGGGAGTTAATACATAGAATTTTACCATACATTCCTGTGATAACACATCCAGATGGTTCATGAAAACGTAGCAAAAGAAAAGTTCACATGGAATATACCACATATGGGACTTGTTCTGATGGTTTCAGGGAAACGCAGTTTCCTCACCTGCTTAGCCCTCCAAACAGCCAGCAATTAATCCATTGATTAAAACAATCACAGTGTGTGTGTTTCTCTGAAAGACTTTTTCTCCTTCTTTAAAACCCCTTTGTTGAGGACACAAGATCATAAGGGTTATAAAGAAGCTTGGAGAGCCTTAAATGGGGATAAAAAAAGAACACACAAATGCTGTTACAATGCTGGCAGGCTGTTCTGCCTTGCGGCTTTCTTGTTTGGCCTCAAATTAATATTTATTTCTGTCTCTAGAAAACACAACAATGGCTGGCAGAAGGCAGCAGAAAAATGAACAACAAATAGATGGAGTGACCCCCTACAGCAGTGGTGGAGAACCTTCGGCCCTCCAGATGTTTTGGACCACCACTCCCAGAATTCCAAGCCTAGATTGCCAGTGACAAAGGACTGTGGGAGTGGTGGTCCAAAACATCTGAAGGGCCGAAGGCTCGCCCTCACTGCCCTAGAGGAAGCCCCAGGCCATGAGATCCATTTACAGAGCTGTGGTTACATTGTTCATCTTATGAGCCTAATTCAGGCCAGGGTGACAAGAGGTCAAAGCTGATTATAAGATGGAGGACTCGCACTAGCTGCGTTCAGATGGATGAAGCTGTTTGGATGGGCAGCGAAACGTTTCTCTCTCTCAAAAAGAAGTCCAGTAGCCATGACTCAACTTCCAGAAGTAGGAACACTGTTCCCTTCCTTGCGTGACGGTTGGGCCACCACCAAGAGAACGGGACTGGGGAAAGACACCACAGCCAACGCAGGAAAAATTACAAGCCGTGACCACTGTCCATTACTGGCTTGGCCATCAAAGTCCTCCAGGATGGACCTCACACTTTTGCAGGGAATGGGTCTTCCTGCAAATGAGGGAATGCAGCACAGCCTTTAAGAAAGGATTGGACAAGTTCATGGAGAAGAAGGGTATCCGTGGCTATCATTATAGATGCCTAAAGACAACCTCCAGGTTGTAGAAAGAGGCAGGATATTTCTCAATGCCATTTGCAGGTGAATCATAAGCTGGTGAAGACATCTGCTTGGGAATACCCTAAATAAAGCAAATGGTGAGCCATCACTGTGTGAGACAGAACACGGAAATGGATGGGCTGTGGCCTGTTCCAGCAAGGCTTAAATCCTGAATTGCTGGCAGGATCTCTCAGTGGTTAGAGCTCTGGCTGCAGAGTTAAAAAGTTGGGTGCCAGGAGAGCCCTGGGCACACTGCACCGTTGCAGCACACACCGAGAAATAAAGAATGGGAAACCCCTTCTCAGGAGTCTCGCCCTGGTAAACCCTGAAAAAGCATGTGGCCACAAGTTAGAATTGAGTTCAAGGCACATGATGATGATGGTTAATATCAGAGACCCATCACTGGTGCAGAAAGACATGATGGCATTAAATGGAGCAAAGGTTGAGGTCTGTAGAAAACAGCTGCCTACATGATGTGACTGTAATACATTAACCAAAGGCACACAACAACTTCCACCAACTTAGGTCAAGAGCAAAAAGAAAAGCTTTATTTGCAAAATGACTCCTGCATCGCCATTAGGCACTCTTTTGAAAAATTTGGTGAGATGTGTCCACGAAAGTTTGCATTGAAATATGATGGTCAGTCTTCAAGGTTTTGTTTTGATTTTTGCCTGGAATTTTTTAAAAAGATTGTATCTCTCACAGTGTAGACTAACCAACTTATTTTGAACATGAGCTGATCGGCTTATTTTTTCCTTGCTTGCATTTTTTTCCAAGTATGAAATAAGTTTTGATTTCAGGAACATATCTTGTTCCTTGTACAGGGCAGAACCCAATCAAAAGGGGCTCAGTTTTGGGAAAGAGGCAGACTGGAATTTAGGACAACCTATGGTGAAATAAATTAGTCCTAACAATATCAAAAAATGCTGTGGATTTGCTGGAATATTAAGACAAAAAGGACAAATCATATAAAATTAAAACAGAAAAGGACATCTTTGTGAACCTTGCTGGAAAACATCAAGGCATACTTATTTTGAACCATGGGGAAATTAAAAGGAAACACGGGAGTGGAATATTGAAATGGATTTTTGTTTTTTAAAAAAGGAGATATTTACAGTAATCTCTCATGTGGGAACTAAAGGAAAACCCAAAGGCAGCTCTGCTAGACTGGCAGAAGCAGGGAATGCAATTTTTGAAAGTTTTATTAGCAGCATTTTATCACCTCCCATCAAGGGAGCAAACTTCTACTCCAGGTCACATATGATTGCTCCGTCAGCAACCTTGCATCTGTTTCGTTCAAGGAAATGCCAGCAAGCCTGAGCCTCTTTGTAAGACTCCCCTGTGGAGCAAAATAATTTTTGATAGTCCATAGCAAGACACTCATAAGAAGAGCCATGCTGGATCAGGCCAAAGGCCCATCTAGTCCAGCTTCCTGGATCTCACAGTGGCCCCGCCAGATGCGTTTGGGAGCGCACGAGACTAGATCTCTGTCTCCTGATCCCACTCCCCTGCATCTGGCCCTTGAAGTACCCTGGTTTTAAGCCTGGAGATGATATATCTCTATCATGGTTTGTAACCTGGGATGGACTTTTCCTCCAGGAATCTGTCCAATCCCCTTTTGAAGGCATCCAGGCCAGGTGCCATCACCACCTCCTGTGGCAGGAAGTTCCACAGACTAACAACACGCTGGGTGAAAAAACATTTTCTTTTGTCTGTTCTTACTCTCCCAGCCCTCAATTTGAGTGCATGCGCCCTATTTCTGGTATTTTGTGAGAGGGAGAAGAGCGTCCCTCCGTCCACTTGACTCATGCCCTGCATTATTTTGTATGTCTCAATCATATCCCCCTTAAGGCGCCTTTTTCCAGACTAAAGAGCCCCAAATGTTTTAGCCTTTCCTCATAAGGGAGGTGGCCTTTGGACTTCTGCAAGATTTCCTCTCAATAATTCTGCTTAAAAACACCCAAGTACCCTAATTTGCTGCTGTTGTTTGGAACTCACCTGCACCTCAAATGCAGTCCAATTATTTCTCCCTCTTTCTCTCAAGTCAAAAAGACAAAACAAGGCTACGGGAAATACCTTTATAGGCCACTCATTAAAAAAAAAAAAATTGCAAGCTTTCGAGTGCAACACACCCTTCTTCAAAGTGAGTCCCAAATGTTCAAACATGGCAATAGATGTGCTTTGCCAGGAGATTACGCTTAAAGTTCTTGGCTAGCTGATGTATTCTAGTCAGAGAAGGTTCAATACAAACACGAGTTCAGCAGCTAGAGACTGACCCTTCACCTCTACTTATTGGGAAGTCGGTCTCAGCAAAATTACACCAAAGTACTACCCGTGATCTTAGCCAAAAGGCTGAGAAGCATCCCTTATTTCATTATCGCGATTTTATTTGATTTTACTGATGATATTTGCAGTTTTACCCATTGTGACGACTTTTCACCAACACAATAAACAACTGACCTGAACCAAAGAAGGCACACTGGTTATTTATGTACGTTTTTATCCTGCCACTACTCTGGGCAGCAGACAAGACACCATGATGCAAAACACAAAACACAAACAAACATGACAACAACTAAACCCACATAAACAACCAACAAGAAACACAGCCAATAATAAAACTAGCCAATAATGAGTACTGCCTATATGCAGGCACGTCCAAGCTTCGACCCTCCTGACGTTTTGGACCACATCTCCCAGAATTCTAAGCTTAGCTTGCCAATGGCAAAGGACTATGGGAGTTGTGGTCTAAAACATCTGGAGGGCCAAAGTTTGGACATGCATGGCCTATAGAGAAGTGGTGGTGAACCTTTGGCCGTCCAGATGTTTTGGACCACAACTCCCAGAATTCCAAGCCTGTATTGCCGACGACAAAGGACGGTGGGAGTTGTGGTCAAAAACATCGGGCGTACCTATAGATCAGTGGTGTCCAAACTTTAGCCCTCCAGATGTTTTGGATCACAGTTCCCACAGTCCTTTGTCATTGACAATATAGGCTTGGAATTCTGGGAGTCATGGTCCAAGACATCTGGAGGGCCAAAGTTTGGACACTCCTGCTATTGAAATTGATGGCAAGTTTATAAAATGAAAAAAATAGGGCAAGCAAAAAAGTGTGCACACGTGACACACACACACACACACACACACACACGCACGCACGCACGCACGCACGCACACACACACACACACACACACACACACACACACACACACACACACACACACACATGAAGAACCCAGTCAGGCAACGAGGTTACTCTGGGGTGAGGCCATAACAAGTTTGTGAGAACAGACAGGTTTTAACTTGTCTCCTAAAACCCAGAAGAAACAGGGCTAATCCCACCCTTAGGTGGGAGTGATACACTTTGGACTACAAAGCTGGGAGAAACGTTATGGATCACGGAGTCCTGCCCCTGTTGAGGAGGCCCAGTGCTGGAATGGAACACCCAACTGCAGGCTTCACAACCAGAGACCTCAACCACAGAGCTACCCAGCAGCCCATTATTTCTATCCTGAATTTCTTCTGATCAAGGAATAGAAGATGCTGTAGAACAATTGAAAATAATAATCGTGCAAGTATCAAATCAGAATACATTAAGAGATCATCAGTAAACCAGAACTGAACCAAAATAATAAGACAAACATCATTCGTTTAAGAAGTATATGTGGAGGGGCATTTAAAATAGGTATTCTTATTTTAAAAATGGGCTGCCTCACCTTGCAAACAATGGAATCTTGCAAGGTTAGGAGGTCAGTCATGGAGGAGCTAATCTGGTCTTGCCATTATTCATTTCAAAAGAAACCCAGTGTGATGCCCCGGGGTGCACTTGCAAGTGGTCATGAATAATTCCCCCTCCCTCAACAGAGGTGGAGGCCTTGGGCATAGTCTATCTGCTACTTATCAGGGTGTGCTTTCAACAATAGCCAGGCAAATCAAAAGCCTTCACCACCAAGGCCATAGCTAAGGACCCATTCTTGATAGGTTTCAGCACCTGAGGCCATTGTTCACCTTAAGGCTATGGATACTATTGTCTCCTAAGGAGCCTATTCAGGCCATTGTTCATCTTATGAGCCTAATTCAGACCAGGGTGACAAGAGGTCAAAGCTGACTATAAGATGGAGGACTTGCACTAGCTGTGTTCAGACTGATGAAGGTGTTTGGATGAGCAGCAAAACATTTCTATCTCTCAAGACAAAGAAGTCCAGTAGCCATGACTCAAATTCCAGATACCATCTCTCTAAAGTTTATAGCAGCAATGACGAACCTTTTAGAAACCGAGTGCCCAAAGTGCGATTCAAGACCCACTAATTTTTCGCAAAGTGTCAATACAGAAATTTAACCTGAATACAAGTGGCTGTGAAGGGGTAATGTTGGGTGCCCTTAGAAAGGGCTTTGACTACCACCTTGGGCACCTGTGCCATAGGTTCACCAACACTGGTTTATAGCCTGGTTCATTTATTTCGGAACAAAGGCAGTGGATAAGAAAGAAGAGTGAGAAGCTAACCAGGGTGGAAAAAATGAGAGTATTTTTAAACATGTTCAAGGAGAGCTTTATGGATCCCATCCTAGGTCAAACCACACTGGGAAAAGTTGAAGTCCACAGGATGAGAGGAAAGCCAAAGACGAGATGGATTGACTCCATATAGAAACCACAGCCTTGAGTTACCGAGGACCTGAATAGCCCTGAAGGACAGGATCTTAGGGAGGTGACTCTCATTCCAAGAGTGTGATCATAAATCAGCGACAGCTTTATAATCATCACAAGTGATCAAAACAAGGTTGAATTGTCACCCGAAACCCAAGTGTTTGGATTAAGACTGCTTTCCCTTTGGACACACAGCGAGAAGGCAGGATTCCCTAGACAACGCCATAACAGATGGCAAAGGTGGAAGGAAGCAGGAGAGGAGGAAGGCCAATTAGGAGATAGACTGTCACGCTAAAGGAAACCACAAGCCTGAGTTTGCAGGGCTAAAGCAGCAGGGCATCTGAAACACAATTTGTAACTCACTCCTTCATGGGAGGCGAATTGACAACACACCACACCACCATCACCCTGGAGGACTCGCTTCTGTGGCCACCGCTCCATAAACACCTTCCCACGACGCCCTGTTCCTGGAAGTATTAAAAGCTCCACGATCTGCCTCCAGGCGGCTGCAACCTCCCGGAAAAGTAAACCAGATGGAAACCAACATGCTCCCTTCCAGAAAAATCAAAACAAACCCAGATCCTTTCTCGGGGGAAACGCCGAAACAACCAAACCTCTCCATTTGGTGAGTGCGATTTAAAAGACACCCCAGCCCCACACACACACACCTACACACACATGCCATAGAAAGACGATCCAAACCCCCTAAGGAGGGAGGTAATCGACGCGGATTAAACTGGTCCGCCCTTGTCGAACTACACACACACAAAAAACCTTCGTTCTGGTTTCCCCACCCGGTGCGCCCCTCTCCAAACGCGCGCCCTCCACGCTTACCGTTTCTCTCCGGGGCTTCAGCGCCGACGGCCGCAGGAAGGACGATTCCCCGTCCTGGTCTCGGTCCGGACGAGGCAGCAAGAGGAAAAACCAGTCCCTCGAGTCGACTTTCTCCGGACGCAAATCCGGCGCAGACAATAGAACCAAGCTCCTCTCCACCCTGGCCGGGAGGCGCCCGGGAACTGGAAACACCTGGGCGCGCGGGCGAGCGCTCCCTCCCTCCTTCCCTCTTTCTGCTCCTTTTTCCTTCTTCGGGAGGCTTGCGACGTGTACGTGAGAACAGTCCTTCGCCCGGTTCCAAGCTGTGGAGCGAATTCACTTGTGTCCTCCCGGCTCCGGTTCCGCTGGCGCGCAAAGAGCGCGGGGCTGGGCACGGTGGGGTGGCGCAAAAGGCAGGCGGATCCTAAAGCGCCCTCGGAGCCCTCGGGAGAGGGCGCAAGCCGGGAAGCGCCAGGGCCTCGGATGGCTACGATTCCCAGCAAGGGGCCAGCGACCAAGCCAGAGAGAAAACGGACCCGGACTTGGCCAGAAGTCCCGCGGGCGCGCTCGCCAAGCGCCTCCCTTCCCGCTGCGCGCGGTGTGGGGCTCCCCGTGGCCTCGCCGTCGTCGTTTTCACGACATTTTCATTTAGGACGCGCGGGTGTCGGAGGAGGCTTTCGGCAGCCCCAGCGCGCACGACAAAGGGAGGTCGTTCCGCCTGGAAATGCAGCCCGCACGTGTCCACGCCGCTTGCACCTGTGTTCACCCATTATGCAATATCCACCGCCAACCAAGGAACAGCTCGCCCCTTTGTGCTTTAGGAGCGGGGTTCTTCCTTGGCATTTTCACCCCCTTCCTTCCAGCGTTCCCAAGAAACCCCTTCTTCATTTAGATCGGTGGTTCTCCACCGGTGGGGTCCCCAGATGTTCCTGAACTGCAACTCCCAGAAATCCCTTCCAGCAGAGCGAGTGGTGGAGGCTTCTGGGAATAGCAGTCCAGGAACATCTGGGGGACCCACAGGCTGAGAACCAGTGATTTAGATTCCTTGATGGAATGGATCGGAGAAAAGAAATGATCAAGTTCTACTCCTAGCAAAAAATAAAATAAAAAATAAATGGATTGTCTGAGGTTTGAGAGAGAATTGTTCTTGTGCCATCAAGATCAATGTGGTGTAATGGACGGAATGATGGAAGAAGGTTCAGGAGGGCTCTGTTCGAAGTTCCTTTTCATATAATGGAGTTGGGACCTTTAAATATCCCATGGACCTCTTAGGGTCACCATAAGCCAGTTCTGACTTGATGGCACATAATAAGAACTCCTGACTGAGTCCTTGGCAGTCTTCTATCTGATATGCCCCATGGACTGTCATGAAGGAAGATGAATGAATGGTAAAAATAAAAGTGTAATAATAAAAAGAGAAGCCATTTGAAATGCCACTATTATGGGCACAGTTCTTCAAAGGATCTGTAATTCTAGGAATCCTGGTAGGGAAATATATTAGATCTTTAAGGAGTGTCTTCACCAGTTCCACGGCTCCAGTGAGTTTCCCTGACCGAGAGGGGATTCGAACCCAGGTTTCTAGAGCCCTAATTCATCCGTGAACACATGACACCACATTGGGTGGCTGCTGTGTGAAGTCCACTAAATGCATTTTGGAGAAGGGTCCATGGTGAGTCTAAGAGCCACGGGGGCTGCATTGACATGGTAGAGTACCAGGGACACTTAAGGCCAGCAAATCACACACAAAAATACCCTGGTTTATGGGTGGCTTTAAAAAGTACAGAAGGAATTCCAAGATGCCTTGTGAAAATAAATTCTTTTTGGAAGGAAAGGTTGGAAGAAGTTTCCATCCGGCGGGTGTTGCCTGCCCTCTGCTGGCTGGAGTAGGTCATTGCAGAAAGAAGCCAGGAAGGAAAGTGGCCAAATGTGCTGCTAAAGTAGCCGTGGACTGAACACAATCTCATTCAGTTTGCCATGGGAGCCTGAGATCAGTGGTTCTTGGACTGCATCTCCCAGAATTCCTGGCCTGCGTGGCTACTGGCAAAGGCTTCTGGGAGTTTGAGTCCAAGACTATCTGGGGACTCCAAGGTTCCGAACCACTGATCAACTTTTTTTCTGGAGTTCATTCAAAGTCCAGGAATCCTGGCCCCATTTGAAATTTGGGAGCTGATCACTTCTCGGTGGAGTGCTTTCTTGAGCTTAAGGAAACACTTTTTTGTGCAAAGCAAAAACAATGTCAAAGCAAGAATAGCATCTTAATACAGTATCTGTATATCGTATCGGATTCCCTGTGGGGCATAGCAGATAGAGCAGGCATGTCCAAACTTCAGACCTCCAGATGTTTTGGACCACAACTCCCAGAGGCCTTTGCCATTGGCCATCTAAGCTTAGAATTGTGGGAGTTGTGGTCCAAAACATCAGGAGGGCCGAAGTTTGGACATGCCTGGGATAGAGTGACAGATGAAGACGGACCGGGGTTTGAATGCTTGCTCAGCCATCGAGGCATGTTTTGGGAGTGGAGCTGTTAAGATCACTTCTTAAATATCTCACTTATCTTCAAAGCTCTATTAGTGTGTGTGTGTGTGTGTGTGTGTGTGTGTGTGTGTGTGTGTGTGTGTGTGTGTGTGTGTGTGTGTGTGTGTGTGTGTTGTGTCATTACAGTCGTGACCGACTCTACGTGACTCCATGTCCATAGAGTTTTCTTGGCAGGAATACTGGAGGAGCTGGTTTTGCCAGTTCCTTCTCCAGGTGCCTACAGCACCTGGTCTTCCCTGGTGGTCTCCCATCCAAGTACTAACCAGGGCAGACCCTGCTTAGCTTCTGAAATCAGGCGAGATCAGATGTGCTTAGGGCATCTAGGCAGCGTGTATTCTAATACTTGGAGCCAAATTAGAGTTGCCTCGGGTCTGTCAAACAGACCAAATTTGTTGGTGGGCTGGGAGGCAAAACAGTCATTTTGCTACCCCCCCCCCCTTGAGACCAGTGGAGAGGAGGGGAGTTACCCATTTCACTAAGGAATAACAAAAGTTACCTTTCCTGCACTTCTGCTGGACCCTTGAGCCGGGCAAGTTTCTGCAAGGCCGCTGGAGTTCGTCTTCTCTTATAGCTCCTTAATGATGAAGTAACAATCTTAAAAGTTAACATCTGATTCCCCTTGTAAGGCTCGCCCGGAGGCATGTCCGGACTAAAAATGGCAGCCCCTTGTCAAAAGGGCTGTTCTCAGTCATCCCAGAGAGCGGGGCACATAATAATAAAGTCAGGAAGGAAGCCCCATTTAGGACGAAGACCGGGTAAAAACACTTCCTGACTGTTTGAGTAGTACGACCATGGGACCTGTGACCTCAGGAGGTGGCTGAGAGCCCCAACTCTGGAGGCATTCAAGAGACCATTGGAGAACCATCTGTCAGATCTAATTTCACTTGGATTTCTGACTTGAATGGGGGGAGGTGGATGCAATGGCCTCTTTCCGTCTCTCTTATCCTGTGATCCTATGGAAGGGGCATTTCTTTTCTGCTTGCTGGTGGATTCTGGGAGTTGAAGCCTAAACAACCCAGGATGCTTTCTGAACCAATGATCCATTGTTAATATTCTATTATTTTTCCCCAAGAAGAGGCTTCAGTGGCTGCATGCGTATCCCCTGCTGCAACCTAATGTCTTTTTTTCACAAGGCCAGGGAAAGGAATGGAAAAAATTAAACTGCTTGGGTTGTGAACTCACACAGTAACAACAACTAAGCTGTGGCTGTGATCACTGGTTTAAGCCAAGCACTGCTGCATCAACGCACTGGTGTCGAGAATAAAGGTAGCACGAAGCTCTGGTTTTGTATACCATCACTTCCTGACTTTAGGCCGTGGTGTCTGGGAGTTTCCTGCTGAGTTCTGAATTTTGGATAATTTATTATTTATTTATTTGATACACTTTTATACCGCTCCTTCTTCCATAATGGAACTCAGGGCGGTTTACAAAATAAAAAAAAATATCAAGTAAAACAGCAGTATCAAAAGACATAGATAAAAACGAGTACTTCTATCTGTGCAGTAGAAGTACTATCCAGGGAGTAGAAGTACTGTACTATCCAGGGAGCAGGATAGCTTTAAGTTCGGCCATCCCTTCTTTAGCTCATCAACTGGCGCTTACAGTCTCAATTGGTCACTTCCTTAATAGGAGAGAGGATAAAAAAGTGCTTCATTTAGTTATAGTTGAGCTGATAGGCAGCAAACTGATAAACGGGGATGACTGACTTTCAGCAACAGGCTGCAATAGGCTTGATGATTTCAACAGGTTACCGAGAGGGGAAAGAGGCTCTAAAGCAGAGAGGCGGGGCTTTCTTTACCATCAGAGGCCGGAGGGAATGATTGGTTGGAATGATCTATCTGCTGGATAGATTGACAATCACCCCACCCAGAAGGAACTCTCCCGCCCGCCCCTTCTTGAGGCTGCATGTGAGATTGGAATGACTCCAGCACGGGGCTCATAGGCTTTGGTGTCCAAGAACATCCGGGGGGCTTTGACTTGCCTGTTCTAGACTCAGTAGGTGACAGACTGCCTTCATGGTGGGTTAAGCTATTATCGCGCCAGGTAGGATGCGGGCTCCAAACCTGTCCCAAGAAAATGCAGAGGAGCGGACGTTAAAAAAAGCACACAGGTTTATTGCGAATCAATCTGATGTATAAATCCGTTGTATCATTGGAAAGGTTACATTTGGTATACATACCTATTCTACAGCATTTAACCTCAAAAATCAGCACTTTCTAGTAGTTATATTTTTAAAGGAATTTCTCTACACATCCATTTGTTTCTCAGCTTTTTATCTTCAAGCATCAAAGTGAATTTTTTTTAACAATCGCCTTGTATTTAATTATATTCTACATCTCTTTCACTCACGCTCCCTCACTCACGCTTACTCTTTTTAAAACTTCATTTATTCTCTCGACAAAGTGATTTCATATTAATTAATAACTGCCACTTATTTAAAATTTTCCTTGGCAGTTTGAGGCTTGTAGCCCCCTCATCCACACACAACAAATAATTTTTTTAAAAAAGGTAAACCCCCCTCAAATGAAACAACAACAGAAGCCAAACAAACAACAAAATAACCCCTAATCACATATACATAAGTGCATCTACTGAATTTCTTTTTTTTTCCTTTTTAATAAAAATGTTCACAAAGAGACGCAAGAATGACTACTAAACAACGGGTCATGCACATCAGTTTTACTTATAAACAGAATAGAAGCAATTTACACTCCAGAATGCTAATGGACTAGCACCTTTCTCTTCCGCAATGTTTTAAAAACATTATTTGAAAACCCAGGCATTTACATTTGATTAAGAATAAAAACAAAAAAAAAAAACTATACAGTTCTAAAAAGAAATAAAATATCCTAGGTCAGATGGGTTTACTGTAACAACAGCCAGGAAACAGGGTATGGGAGGGTGGACTGATACACAAATCATGACTCTTTCCTAACCATTTATATATATATTTATATATAATATATGCATGTTTTTTTTAAAAAAACAAAAACACATGAAAAATTACATCTTTTTTTTTTTGTAGGCAGGCCATGGGCATTTTAAAAAAGGTTGGAATTTGGGGCCTGCCGGAGACGCAGCTGAAAGTTGTAGGTTTGTTTCAGTGGATTGCAAGTTAGGGGGGTGGGGGTCCCATGGCGGTTGCTCCGTGTTCATTTAGTGGTGTTGTTGGGTTGAGATTTTCAGAGAGAAATCCAGGAGAACACCCACACCCACCGCACCAAGAAAGAGCAGGCCTAGCTTAACAAATGTTGGAGTAACATGTTCCACCATGGGAAAGTTCTAATTCCCCAGTACAGCTGGTTAGATCCAGTGGCCATCATGATCTAACAGGGAAATCCCTAATACGGGAAACCCTGCCTGCATCAAACCACATGCCCCAGGGTGATCTGGAGAGGGAATGACGACCAAACCTGTTTCGGAGTAAATCCATACACATTTCTATTCTGGAATAAGTTTGACGGGGTTTCTCTCCCAGGCAATAGGTCAAACTAGACATTGCAGTTAGTGTGTACCCCAAAGGTCAAACTAGACATTACAGTTAGCATGTCCCACTGAAGGTCAAACTAGACATTACAGTTAGTGTGTCATGAGAAGAGGACGGAGGTGCGTTAATTCAGCCACAAGGCCTCACAGCTTCTCAAGATTTCTGCCAATGAGGGAGCAAAAAAAAAATAAATAAATGTTCAACTCCCCCTGTGCCAATCAGAAATCAAATCATCAGCGAATTCTCATGCTATGAGAAAATTAGCCAACCATCTATCAGATATATGGTACTTTGATTTGGATTCCTGCATTCATTGAGCAGGGGAGTTGGACATGGAAGCCCCTCTCGACTCCACGATTCGACAAGATAGGAGAGTAATGACCATCAGACATCATTCAGCACAGGAGAATTGTCCACTTCTAATGTCAACAGACTTTCCATAGCATCTAGTTTGACTCTCAGCCGTTGGAGTAGATCTGTGATAAATGGATTTCAAAATAGTTTGGCTGTCCACAAATTGCGTGCTGGAAACCAGCCCCCTCTTGGTTTGCCTTTTGTTATTACTAAATGTTAAGAACCAATGAAAATGTTTAGGAGTGGTATTAAGAAACAAGGGAATTTAAACAAATAATACAAAAAAAAAAAAAAAACCCCACACAGTAAAGATGAGAAGACTTGGATTCAGGCGAAACACAACCTTTTAATCACAGTATCTGTTAAATATCAAGGAAAAAAAGAGTCCCATGGCTTTGTGGATGTTCGAGACTGACCGTTAGTTACAGATGAACTTGCCCACGTATCATCAGCAGAGGCGTTAAGTAGAATCATTATCATTCCTTCATCATTTTTTTGCAAGTTTCTACAGAGTAACATTCCCCCTCGCCCCCCTCCGACCACCACCACCACAAAAAGAAACTTCCATAAAAGTACAGCATCTTAAAATCATGAAGGTTAAAGTCAGTAGCTTGCAGTAGATTTGGAGAGAAACTCATTCCAGTGCGTTTATAAAGCATTATTTTTAGCACAGACCCCACCCCACCGAGCAGCCTACGGTCTGCGGAGCGGGTGCTGTCCGCTAAGACCTCTCTCTAGCAAAAGGGATCGGTGGAAGTGGAAGGCGTGGTTTGTCCTGTGCATTTCTAAAAGTGGCGCAAGGAAGAACCTCACCAAGGAAGGCCGCCGTTGGGTGAGGTTGTTGGGTCAAGAAGACCAAAGCACGAGGTGGCTGTCTTTCGTGCCCAACCCTTATGGAAGGGGACCTCCAGTGAGGAGTCTTTGAGACCTAGGAGTTGAAGCACCCGTGAAGGGCAGCCGGGCGAAGCTGCATCTTCAACCATGTGGCAGATGTCCACCATCAACTGGTGGAGAACCTCAACGGCGGTGCTGGGATGGCGCCGGAGAGAAGACACAGCTATCTGCTTACTTTGCCTTCTCTTTCCAGCATCGTTCACCACCCTGTTCTGCAGAGGGCCTGGATGTTAGACTACTGCAGGGAGGACATGGGGTCTTCCTGAGGTGGTCCAACCAACCCTCACCGTTGACTTGGTTCCCTAGGGTTGAAGCACGCTGCATCTCTGCATTAGAGGGGGATCACCTGTGCCCCTTACCCATGAATGGCACCAACTTTCCTTGACTTCGCGCAGGCCTCCTGCCCCAACTCACCCCTACCAGGAGAGTTTCCAAGATTAAAAGTGGGATCCTCAGCAGCATTATCATGTACTGCTAAGCTCCAGCGCTGCTCCCTAAGTGCTGATTTGTATATATGTGCATGTGTATGGGTTGGGGGAGAGCTTAAATACACAAAGGGTGTTGACTACCATCACAAAATAGTTGGCCATCTATGGTGTTTCTTTGCATTTCCTCCTTCTCACATGTTATTTACTTTTAAACTCTTTGTCTCGATGTCTTTATCAGCTCTTTTGCTCCACCAAAAAACCCAAAGTGCCTAATTGTATACCATTAACAAAAAAATAAAATACCACCCCCACTACACACAAACCTAGCACCATCAACGATGCCCTTTCACAAAGGGTTAAAATGGCACAGTGGGGATATGGCGCCATGCATGCAGTGGCCTCTAAAACACACCTGTGCACTGTTCCTTTTGCACCTGTGTATTTTCTTGCTAAAAGTCACTGTTCCTAATAGCTGGAAGCCTTTTGACACAGTACAGTAGGAGCCCAGTATCTGTGGAAGATCATCGCAAGCCTCCCCTGCAAATGCTGAAAAAGGAACATTACAACAAACTCTCTTTTAATAGTGACTACTATCCATAGCATGGTCTCTGGCGCCCTTTAGTGGCCGGTTCTGGCAATGACATTCTTAGAAATCTATATTTCTGATATTTTTCTTTACTATTTTTTAACGTTTTTCAGACTGTGGATAAATGAGTCAGCGGATACAATTCTTGCAGATAGAGGGTATGCCACTGTAAATTAAGATCCGATAAGTTGGAATCAACCTGACAGCATGCAGTTATTAAGTATGGCCTGGGTAAACTTTTTGAACCGCCTACATGTGAAGACTTTTCAGGAAACCTAGGTTGAGATCTGATGGAGCAGCTCTTCATGAGGGATAATTTTGCTAGTGGGTAAACCCCTCTACGTGGCAATATTGTATTGCTTTAACTCCTGTTTCTCTATGTTGGTGGCAGACAGACAGCAAGCCAAAAGAAACCCAGGTTTTAGAATATTTGATTTTGGAATATCTCTCTTTTTAGAGGAGTTGGATAGAACCCAATAGGACCTGTTCTTTTGTTAGCTAAGTGTATTTAAAGACAGCAGCCTTAAAAAACAAACAACAAAACATTACTTTAAAAAAACAAGGTCAGTATTAGTATTCCATAGTCATGTCAATATTTTATTAGATGGGTTGGATCAGCTCAGCTTTCGTAGATCAGATGCCATCGCAATGTGTAGATTATGAACAGAAATTAAGGATTAGTGTTAGGATTAGTAGTTGCATGCGGGGGGGGGGGGCTTCAGGATCTCCAGATTGTCCCAAAGCTAGCCATTTACAGTATTTTATGGATCTGATTATTCCTAATATTCTCATGTCCCTCAAGCCATCTAGGTAATTCATCTGCCTGGGACCCGACACACGCATGGGAATGTATCAGTTGAAGAAACGTTGACCCATTGGATCAGTGGCTGAAGGGCGACTCGGTATCGTGGAGTCAACTCTGGTTGAGTCTAGCAACTCATTTTAGTCAAGGGGCTACCTCTCAATCCCAAACAGAGCAGGGTCACTGAATGAATGGGACTTCTTAGGTCAACACTTGGGACATGAACTCAGGGAGCCGACTCTAGTCAACACTAAGATCTAGCTCAGGGTTAGAATCCTGGATGAACTGGCAGGGACGACTGTTGGGTTTAAGAAAGCCTTGCTAGATGCTGTCATTGGAATAAGCCTGGCTACTACTAGGGCAGTGGTGGCAAACCTTCGGCACTCCAGATGTTTTGGACCACAACTCCCAGAATTCCAAGCCTGTATTGCCAGTGACTAAGGGCTGTGGGAGTTGTGGTCCAAAACATTTGGAGTGCCGAAGGTCCACCATCACTGCACTAGGGTATTCTAGCAAAGCAAAGCTGTCCCCCTGTTTTGTTGTTGTTCTTGGGAAATGTTTTGCTGAAATTGGAATGGAATGGAATGGGAATGGAATAGGAAGGAAGGAAGGAAGGAAGGTTGGTCTGCATGGTTTCATAGCTATAGTACACACCCTATTACAGGGTGAAAGAGATGCTAGCTGATGCTCTCAGCATGGATGCAGCACGTTTACTCCATCTTCTTGGAAAGGTTTCCTTCTTCTCCCCTTATCCTTCTAAATTAAAATTTTGGGGGAAGTCCAGCCCCCAGGCAGATATTTCCCTGGCTCAGTGAGCATGGCCCCACAGACAGTCAAGTCAGCTGGAAGACACCCCTCCCCATCCGTTGGGGGGGGTTGCCAAAGGAGATTGTTCCCCCGAAGCTGCAGAGAATGCTATGCTACTAAGGCTGGGAGTGCTTAGTAGGGGAGAAGTGGTTGCACATGTGCATGGGTCGTGCATAACCACCACCACTACCACCCGCCACCATGTTTTGTGTTTTTCTGTGCATAGCTGTGTGTGTGTGTGTGTGTGTGTGTGTGTGTGTGTGTGTGTGTGTGTGTGTGTGTGTGTGTGTGTGTGTGTGTGGTTGTGTGGTTGTGCGTGGTTGTGGGACCAATGCCTCCAAAACAACCCCCTCTTTTATAACAATGGGCGCTTTTACACAACCCCTAAGATCCGATGGCAACTTAAATTCGGGCCAGAGATCTTGGGGGTTTGTCGCTCTTCCTGTGTTCCCACCCCTCCGCACTTCCTTGCTCCTGTCTGCGTGAGGGGATGGGGAAAAAAAGGGAGAAAAGAACGCAGACTCACCTCCGCTCTGCTCCGGAACCATTCCAGTATCTTTCAGTCTCTTAAAGGGGTGGGGGCAAAAAACCCCAAACAAACAAACAAACAAACAAACAAACACACAGGAGAGCCTGGCACTCACTGCTTTACATCCGCATCAGACATTTTTCACCTTCGGAGACCAGGTACTTGGAAAATGCGCTGGGACGCACTTAGGTGGGCATGGTCATACTTAATTTTGTTTAAATTCCGGAGCTGGTGGGAAAACAATTTTAAGTCCTTTGCCTCAGATTTTAGGGGTCGTGTAAAAGCACCCAAAGTGACATGAAATGAATGAACTGGAATGTGTGCACAGAATAGTTGGGTCTACCTGCAGCACATGGGCGCGTCTCTGTTCCACCGAGCAGCATTTTCTGAGATTGGCTGCTGCTGCTGATCTACCTTGGCCCGAGCCAAATGCTAGAAAAAGAACAATAATTGGCAGAGCGCTTACTTCTAAATGCAAATGCCGCAGAATGACTTGATGAGCCGATTTAAAAACAAATACACAAAGAAAGAAAAAGCAAAAAACACCCAACCGATTCAACTTAATACAGCCTATGATTGTCTGGGAGTCTTGGAGCCCAAATAAATTAGTTATTACTCGTGGGCCATTTGCCACATCATTAATGCTGACAAGAACAGAGAAGAAACTAGAAATTAAAAACAAAACAAATGAACAAAAAAGAATCATAACCCTCCATTTTTTCTAGGTTATTTTTTCTCCATCAGATTACAGGCGGTCTCAATTTTGGTCCTTTCTAGTTTTACTTATATTAACATTTTTTCTTCACAGAAATGATATCTAGCACATATATAATATACATAATAAGATACAGTTAAGGGGAAAATAAAATAAGGATGGGGGTCCTCCCTCCAATTCTTTTCTGAGAAATTACAAGTTTTATACAGATTAAAGAAAAAAATGCCCTCTCTGGATGAAATAACCCAATTATTACTTTGCAAAACATTCTTCTTATTTATTATTATTATTATTATAATTATAAACTGGGCCCCATGAGAATGGACCGGGTTTATGCAGTGACTCTGTTGTTGTTTTTAATAGCATAAAGAGGGGTGCTAGTGGCTGGAATGTTCCGTAGGATCTCGTAGGGCAGCCTCTTACAATAGGCTTATGAGTTACGTGCAGAGAAAGCATCAGTCGTATTTCTCCATAGTTCTTGTGCCAATTGACAGGTTGAGGGCCTGGCATGGAAAACCAAGGATTTCGGGGGTTATTCTAGAAGGGACAATGGACCACTCTGCTGCCCAGCACTGCTTAGCATGGTGGAAGAACAGAAAGTATGCCTTGTAATCACAGATTACAGCAAACACTATTTTAATAGCGAACTCTGTGCATAGCATGGTCTCTAGTGCTCTCCAGTGGCCAGTTTTGTAACTTCATCTTTAGAAATATATAATATTTCTAGGATTTTTGGGAGGAAAAAAATTTCAGATTCAGGATTAAGTGAAGCAGTGGGATCTGACTGTACGCAAGCCCAACAATTCTGGAGCTGGATGGTGTGGGCACTGTGGTCTAATGTCCAAGGAAGGGAGTGACATTAAAACCAACTGAGTGGGTGGGGTGGGGTGGGGTGGGGGGCTGGAAGACCACTCGTTGGGATGAGATCCCAGAAATGTGCATATCGGGATTGTCAGAATGTGTGCTCCTGGCACAACTGGCGTGGGAGATGAGGGGGCAGCCGTTTGGACCACCTTCCATAAGTTACCTTCATTTGGCTTCCTGCTTCCTTCAGACTCAATGCCAAATGAGCAATATCAAAACAACAACAACAACAACAACAACAACATACTTTTGGGGAAAGAGGCTATGGCCTAAGTGGAGGCAGAGAATATTTTCAGACCACAGGGCCAAAAGAATTATGGGTTTTTTTGCCTTTTTCTGACACAAATGGGCCAAAATAGTGGTGTGTGTGTGTGTGTGTGAGAGAGAGATTTTCAACTTTTATGCTTGCTTATCCCCCCCCCGTACACCACCTTGAATTGTCTTTATACAAGATGGCAGTATATAAGTGCCAAATAAAGTAGAATAAAGAGACAGAGATGGGTTATTGCAACTACTCATGGGATCATGTGATGGCTTGCAGCCATGTTGGGTGGGGTGGGGGGTGGGGGTGGGGTCACAGACGCCAAAATAGTTCCTCGCCAGTTCAAATATATCTGGGAAACCTATAAGAATTACTTTGAGTGTGAACATCTCCGTTTGGGGTTAGGAGCTTTCAGGGCATTGGGTGAAGTATTAGGACATTGCTACATTTATTTATTTACTTATTGGATTTTTATACCGCCGATCAGGCAGCGAGACCACTCTGGGCGGTTAACGATACTTAATCAATTAATCGACAAGCAATTCTCCATTTTTCCAGGCAGGAAAGCACCTCTGATGGATCCTAAATGTTGAATTATATAAACTCCGGGCACCCATTTACCCATGTTTAGTTGATTCCCAGGGCTTTTGCACTAGACATTGGACGTAGGCTCATGCCACTCACTGGTTCCTTACTGTTTAGTTTGATAGTATTGGATAGTATTGAACCCACTGAGGCCTTTAAAGCAAGGCAAGGATTGGAGCACCAGCATCCTGATTCATGAGTTTCTGGTCCCTGAAGCCTTGGTAGCTACAGCACAGAGCTTAGCTAACAAGCTCTTCCTAACCTTTGCCTGTCCTACCTCTGTGACATCACGAGGGCCTGCCCACATGACTGCACAAGGGTCTTCCCTTGGTCTCAAGCTTACTGCTCAGCAGGTGACAACTTCTACTTGGATCATTTCAGTCCAGATCCATCATCAGATGCCGACAGGCATCCGTGTCTTTGGGAAGGAAGCGCTAAGGTGGGGAGATTTCCACCATGGCTGCCTTCTAACCTATAGGTAGTGAGCTTTCTGTCATCTCTGGGAGGACCACTTTCCCTTGCAGCTGACGCCAGGTGGAAAAGCAGCAAATTATATTAAATACAATGTAACACTACATTTTTCCTTGTCAGGACAGGAGACGACTCCTCCTAAGCTTCAGCTACTCTGACTAGGGTTCTTGCATGGCAGTGGGTTGAACTGGATGGCCCTTGAGGTCTCTTCCAACTCTAGGATTCTATGATTCTACAACTGGGGTATACTCCAACCCAGGCAGCGAGAAGCTTCTCTAACTCAGGCCAGCCTCGGCCCAGGACTGAAGATGTGCCTTTCCCAATTTCAAAGAAGAATCAAGGGAGTTTTCAACATTGTCTGGGTGCTGATGATGGAATGGCAAAGGCTGAGAGAAGGCACCATCACATGTGAATTGATTAAGGCCTTGATTCAGCCGCAAGGCCCAAGAAGAGTGCACCCACCCACTGTGAATCAGTTTCTGAACACTTAAAGCCACCACTGATGCCAATCCTACCATTGGAAAAAAAAACTCTGGTCCTTGGAGTAACTAGCAATGTGTTTCAGAGGAAGGATACCCATCGGGCTCCTTGATTGGATAGTTGGAAATACTGGGTTGCAACCCACATTTGGTCCAGAGAAGGTCACGCTCAAGGGAAACCAACCCGTACATTAGCAAAGCCAGCACATAGTACAGTATCTGGTTTGACTCTAAGTCACATTCCTGCGCTATTGTTTTCTACATTTTTTTGTATAAGATGCCTAGCGCCATGTTCAATTACTAGGACATCCTTTCAAGACTGGAAATTGTGATCTAAGGGCATATGATTCTATGATACATATTCTTCAGATTGAAACTCAATCAGTGGTCCCTTTTCCCAGGGAGTCCTGGGAAATGTAGCTCCCCCCCCCCGGGAGCCTTGGGTTGTGCACAATGACTAGGACTCCTTAGCAGAAATCCCCAGTGCACCGTGTCTGACCACATTTCCCCAGAGCCTTTTGGGATAGCCAATCCAGTAAAAGTGGAATAGCGCTATTTTAGGTTGTTTGGGTAAGGGGGCTGTCAAAAGAAGCATCGCTGGAAGGAAGAATTCATTTTCATAACATCAGCCCACGAGCTATATACGCAGGGAAAAGTGTTGTGCAAACAGATAAAAAGTGTGTGTGTGTGTGTGTGTGTGTGTGTGTGTGTGTGAGAGAGAGAGAGAGAGAGAGAGAGAGAGAGAGAGAGAGAGAGAGAGAGAGAGAGAGAGAGAGAGAGAGAGAGAGATTCTTCTTCATTTGGAGCTCTTGTTATGGAGAAGGTGCAGCTGTCACTGAAAAGACTCAGATGGATTCTGATTTAAGTCCTATTTGTAGCAGATCTACCTATGCAGGACTAAATCTGGATTTGACTCAATAGCCCTGCCTTTGCTGTTCTTACCCTGCACTGTGCCATGTCAAGTAAAACAAAATATAGGGGATCGCTGTGGATCAAGCCAGATGGTACATTTATCGCTATTTTTCTTTTTGCAGTGCTCTTCTGCCAAGTGAGGAAAGAGACCACGCAACTTGTATTGCATGGTTCTTCCACACCTACATCTCTTGCATTTTAGCATGCTTTGGTTCGTGATCGATTGACACCTCGGCACAGGCTTGATTCGTAAGCCGGATGGCTAAACACGCATCTCCGAGACAGGCCCCTCGTGGGAAGGGCAAACGGATTGCTTGTATGGGACAGCCGATCCCCATTAAAACCTGGTTTGACCCAAATTCACATGTTTCTACACCACCAGCAGGGACGACCAAAGGGGAATGCAGAAGAAACGATATGATGCAGTGAACAGTATCATTGTTCATCTCCTCCACTGGAAGACTTAAGGGGCGGGAATGGAGTGGGACACACGAAAGGTTTAATGCAATCATGTCCAAACTTCGGCCCTCCAGATGTTTTGCACTGCCACGCCCACAGTCCTTGGCCATTGGAAACCTAAGCTTAGAATTCTGGGAGTTGTGGTCCAAAACATCAGGAGGGCTGACGTTTGGCCATGCCTGGTTTAATGGGTTCATCAGCAGACACAACTTTTTTGCTTCTAGATCTTGCCCCCTCAAAAAACCTTACAGAGAAACCTTGATTTCTGAGAACTACCCCTCGCCCCTGTTTACCCAGGAGGACTAGAGAATTTCCCCCAAACACACTACTAGACAAGAAGATATGTGCGTAAGTGAATTGACCCAAGCGAAAGGATGGCTAGGCCCACGCACAACACAATTCATCGGAAGAACTCACTATTATTCCTATGCCTCATAAGTTGATCTGCACATGATTGGGGAGGGGGAAGGGAAATAAGGCCTGGTGTGTGTGTGTGTGTGTGTGTGTGTGTGTGTGTGTGTGTGTGTGTGTGTGTGTGTGTGTGTGTGTGTGTGTGTGTGTGTGTGTGTAATCGGATGGCCCCTTAGTTTCTGGGAGGGGAAAGAGAGGAGATCTAATGGGATCTGCGCTTGACCGTTACCTTCTCTTGCGTATGGGATGGAATCTAACTTGACACTGGAGTAGGGTTTTGACTTTGCTGGTGCCGAACCTGCAGCTGGCTTTTAAGGGATAAGACAGGCCATCGAGTCAATGGTGGAGGGGGAAAGGTACAGCTTTTTTTGGCTTAGGAAGCTCTTGTAGGCAACGATACCCCTGACGCTGGCGTGAGGTCCTCTCCCCACCTGCCTCCCGAAAGCGGATGTGCAAACGCCCGTGCTGAAGCTCAGATGGCAACATTTCACCAGAGGTGAGGTTTCCCCACCATAGTGAAGTCCCACAGACCCTTTTCAAGGTTTCTACTTTGGGGGAATAGAAGAAACACAATTAAAAGTTTAAGACTTGGACATTTCTCCAGAAGAAGCGGCGCTTGATGTCCGTAAACTCGTGGCCTCATTGATTGTAGGGAGGTGAGGGGATAAGATTGCTCTTTTCTGGTTTCTTTCCTGGCCAGTTGACTTCTTTTTTGAAGCGGTCCTTCTGGCCCACATGCCATTCAATGGGAGAGAGGAAGAATATAACCTACTCTACTCATGTGAAATTTAGAGGACCTCTCCAACCCCGAGCGTGGAGCGCACCAGACCACGAAAGGATGGGAATCCTCACTGGGGAGGGAGTCGGTGGATCGGTGGCAGAGAAGACCATCAAACGAATTTCCTACAACAATTTGGGTTTCCCTTCAGCTCAGGGTATACCGCTGCTGTCGCTAAGAGAAGCGGCAGCAGAAGTTAGGTAGCTGAAGAGACGGGAGTGTAGATGTTACGGTATGAGTCTTTTTTTTAAAAAAAATAAAGAAAAAAAAATGACATTGAGCTATTAGAAGGTTGGTCACTAGGTTCAAAGATGGTGGCCCCAGCAAGGCCGGGTAAGGAGAGTTCACGCTATACACACACATGGACCTGAGGGACTAGCATTTGACACTTTGACCCCCACCCCATATGAAATGGGGGCAGGGACGGGAAGCAGAAGAAGGCCGACCAGTGTTCTAAACCCCAGTGGAACTCCAGTGACTTTGTTCAAACAAGACCTAGAAAGTCATCTTCGTAGCAGAACGGGGCGGTGGGCAGGACCAAAGGGCATCAAGGTTACATCTTACAAGTAGGTTCTCGCTGGCTCAGCAAATTGGGGTGGTGGGTGAGGTGAGAAGGTGGTGGGGACGAGGACAGGGGCTTTTGACTTGCAAACGGCACCTGCCCCTGGTCCTCCCTGTGTGCGATGCATTGGAGGTGGTGAGATCTCCAAGGCTACTGGGTGCGGTGGTTTCCTAGGTTCGACCAAATGGGAAACAAGATGGCGTCCGTGGCAGCCTCCTCCTTCCCCTGGGCAAGGCCCAAGAGCTTTTGCTTTCACCCCTATCCGTCTTCCACTGGCCAGGAATCCGGAGAGGCTGGGCGTGGCACGTCAACCTCCTGCATGGGGATTTTTCCCCCTTCCCCCTGGCCTCCCGGGACCTCTCAGAGATGGCCGACGGAGTTGAAGCCTCCAGCATCAGACGCTGCTCCGGCCATGTTCAACCAAGCATCCAGAGAGTTCTGGGACGACGGATGGAGGGGGTTGGTCTCGGAAAGGGACAACATCATTGCATAAGCCTAGGAGCGGAATAAGAAGGGAGGGAGGGAGGAAAAGAGGGTGTCAGTACATGCCAGTGGCCCGTGATCCTTAGCAGTCCAGAGGTGTGTCTCGGAATTCCCAAGGTGGGATTTCATGTGAAGCTTGTGGAGCAGAACATCCCTGCAAAGGGTTCAGACACCACTCCTTCAGTGAAGGTGCCTCTACTGGATGGGAGCTTCTAGAATCAATCACCACTGGTCCTGCTAGCTTTGCTGCCATTAAGTAACAATCCAATCCAATCCAATCCAATCCAATCCAATCCAATCCAATCTAATCAATCAATCAATCAATCAATCAATCAATCAATCATCTGGAAGGTTGCTTTTTGTCCACATTACTTAATGGCCTTGCTGCCATTAAGTAACAATCCAATCCAATCCAATCCAATCCAACCCAATCCAATCCAATCCAATCCAATCAATCAATCAATCAATCAGTCCATCATGGTGGGAATGTTACATTAGATGGGCACGGTCAGCAGTGGACATTTGAGGTGAACTGGCTTTTCAGCTGGTCAGTTGCCCAACACTTTACTTCCAATTGATAATCCCAACTAGAGTAGCTGTATTTGAACCAACAGTTTAACTAAAACCCAAGGATTCAGTGGATCTACTCAGTGAGGTTATAACAACAGGATTAAGAACATAAGAAGAGCCCTGCTGGATCAGGCCAAAGGCCCATCTAGTCGAGTTTCCTGTATCTCACAGTGGCCTCACCAGATGCGTCTGGGAGCACATGAGACTACATCTCTGTCTCCTGATACCACTCCCCTGCCTCTGGCCCTTGAGGTACCCCGGTTTTAAGCCTGGAGATGACACATCTCCCCATCATGGTTTGCCACCTGGGATGAACTTTTCCCCTTTTGAAGGCATCCAGGGCAGATGCCATCACCACTTGTTTTGTCTGTTCTCACTCTCCCAATCCTCAGTTTGAGTAGATGTCCCCTAGTTCTGGTATTTTGTGAGAGGGAAAAGATTGTCCCTCTATCCACTATACTCATGCCCTGCATTATTTTGTATGTCTCAATCATATCCCCCCCTCGGGCGCCTTTTCCCAGACAATAGAGCCCCAAATAAGGGCTTAACTAATAAGTCCTGTATTAAATTCCTCCCCTTAGACATTGAGTTCTAGCCACCAGCGGGAAACTCTACTACGGAGAACATAGATATGATCAGACCAGAAAAACAGGTTACAAACTGAATGGGGAGAACTTATTTTCTTTTCCCTGGACATTGAACATAACAGGTTCCCATCCTTGGGTCTCCAGAAGTTCTTGGGCTTAAGTTCCCAGAAGCCTTCACTGCTAGCAGTGCTGGCCAGGATTCATGGGACCTGTAGTCCAAGAACATCTTGGAAAACCAAAGTTGGGAACCACTGGACTAGATTATCCAAGAGTGGATGGAGAAATTTCTCAATACAGTTGAAGGAAGACTAGGCTTCTCATGAACCAGCACACAAGTTGCAGAAGTAAAATATCTTTCCACATTTCCCTAATCTGAATAGTTCAGACCCAAGTGTTGTCTTGCAGGGGTATTTCTGTGGTTGTGCATCGACACACTAGTAACGAAACAGAACACAACACATCTTGCTTAGAAGTGAACCCAACATGGCAACGGACACTCAACGTAGCACAATACCCCTAAATAATTAGTACGGTTTTCAGCTTATTAGTAACACAATAAGAAAAGGACAAAAGACAAACGAAACATGCGTGGAAACAGGAAATTCTCTCTCATTACCTCTCTCAAACAATCTGACCCGGGGACCACAAGTCAAAAAAACAAACAACCCACCCATGCACCTATCCCCCCCCCCCAAAAAAAGGCAACTTGGGATTCTGGTCAGCTATCATGACCCCACTCAAGGCTGATCTATCTTACAGTCAACAGTTCTGTCTTTGTAAGAAGACCTCAACACTCTAGTCCTCCAAATACAGGCTAGGGAAACCCAATGGAGCCCTCATTGGCCTCCATTTCCTAATACCTCTTAACAGAATTAGGGATGGGGTGAGCAGGACAGTTCAGGGGAGGTATAAAATTCCATAGAATTTCAATTTGTCATCAACAGCTTGGTATTTTTCCCTTCCGGTCTTCAAGGGTTAAACAAAAGGTGAGGGAAAATTCACCCTAAACCTTCTTGAAGATGTGGCCCTTGGTCCATGGTGGTTGATGTGGACCCACCTTGTCCTTGAAAATTCCAACTCAACCCTATACAAGCGGGCCAACCCTGTAGCATCATTGAGGGGGAAACTCAGGAGAAACTCCATCAGACACCTACCTGATTTTTAGCCTGCCTGTACAGAGTCTGTTTTATTGTTTCAGAGTCTAAGGTGGAATTAAACACCTCTTTAACGTCAAAAGCTTCCTCCGATGCCTTGCGTAGGTCCAGCCCCTTCCCAAAATGCGGCATCTGCTCCAAATCTAACAAGCCGGCTTCGTCCTCCTCAATACACCTGTACCAATGACCAGGAGGGGAGGGGAGGGGTTCACCTGTTAGCGCATTGGACTTTTCACAGTCGGGATTGGGGGGGACAGGAAGGGGGGGGTAAGAGGAAGGCCACCAAAGTCAAGGGACAGAAGACATGCACACACACAGACCACAGAGCTGCTGAAAGCTGCATGCAGGACGTGAGGACGGAAGAGTGACACAGACGGCTGGGCCAACGGACAGAAAAAATACATTATGCACAACATGGGGGAGACCATCAAGCATGGTGTGTGTGTGTGTGTGTGTGTGTGTGTGTGTGTGTGTGTGTGTGTTGGCATGAGCTTGGATCATGTTTATTGATGCCCACGAGGCTTCCTGGAAGCATTCACTGCTTGGGCAAGTCAACGTTTGCAAGACTGCTCTTTACGGTGACGTCCAGTGCCACTGGAATATGGTGCCTCTCCTTCATACCTGTTCCATCGATGACTAGCTGGAGACCATGTCTAAGTGGACTCCCTGATACCCCCTATCCAATAGTACTATGCCAGGGTTGCGAAACATGGGGGAGGGATTCCACACCCCACCGGTGATGCTCAAAAAACAACAACAACCAAGGATCATTAGGGATGAAGAAAAATAAAAACAATCTTTTTGGAGAAGCTTTGGTCAGTGTCCCTCCACCTGGGAAATGTAACATATGCACCTGAACCCCTTGAAATAAAGAGGCGTGTTTAGTCTTTGTGCTAGGGTGTGTTAGGGCGCCGCCATGATATGACATCCTGGTTTTCATTTGAGTTGTTGTATGAGCGACGGAGAGTGCCCTGCCCTCTTGGGTGGGCTTGGGAAATGCGTGGAGTGCCCTGGGGCTCCCGGGGATCATGGGAACGGTAGTTTCTGTGACACATTATCTTAGCCATAGAGGCCAAGAAGCCAGATACGTTGCTCAAGATGCCCTATGTAGAGAAGCACAGCAGGCTGTCCCCAGGATCTTCACAGGGAATAGACGCACACCATGTCTTTGTCCGGGAGCAGAATGGAGGTCCACTCTCCTATCACTGCTGAAGTGGGTGCTTGGCCAGATGGATGATGGTGACCACCCCATGCCTTGCTGGGAAGGGGCAGGCAAAAGGAGACAACCTCCCCACCACCACCGCTATCCACCACGTGCCACTGTCCACCAAGGTCCAAACCACACCCACCTCTGGGTGCGGTCAAAGCTCACGGTGAGAGAGGGGGCCTCTTCATCGTCCTCGTCCTCATACCCTCCTTGCGGCTCCGTGGTGGGCGAGCCCGTCTCGTCCTGCGACTTCCCCGTCAGGCTGTCGTCGTCTTCCTCTTCCAGCTCCTCCTCTTCCTCGTCCGCCTCCTCCACCTTGTCGTTGGCCAGGCCGCGGCACTGGGCGCTGCCGTCCACGGTCTGGACTTCAGGCCTGGGAAGAAAAGACAGGGAGGTGGCCATCATGAATGGACAGCCAGGCTGGGTCTCTCCTTCAAGGTTGCCTCCAGCTCTTCTCAAGGAGGCACAAGTGGGGAATCGAACTCCTCTAGCTCTACAGCCAGAGATTTCAGTCACCTATCTCCTTTGTTAGTAAGCTTCACAGCTGCTTCATCTACATTTTGAACCACAGCCTTCCAGCTTGCCCAAACAACGTGCCACATCATGCTATTCAAGAACCACATTATTTGTTGTATTTCAAAAGGAATGCATTGCTACTTGTCACACAATGTGTCTGAAAGGTAAAGCATGAATCATAGAATCATAGAGTTGGAAGAGACCTCAAGGGCCATCTAGTCCAATCCCCTGCCATGCAGGAACCCCCATCACAGGACTCCTGACAGATGGCCATCCAGCCTCTGCTTAAAAACCTCCAAAGAAGGAGACTCAACCACCCTCCATGGCAGCATATTCCATGCTGAACAGTTCTAACTGTCATGAAGTTCTTCCTAATGTTTAAATTGAATCTCTTTTCCTGCAGTTTGAAACCATTGTCCCGTGTCCTAGTCTCTGAAGCCATGGAAAACAAACCAGTCCCTTCTTCAATGTGACATCCTTTCAAATATTTAAACATAGCTATCATATCCCCTCTCACTGACTTTGAGCTGGTTTTCATTTGATTTTAAGCACACACACTTAAAAAGATAAAAATTGCCCCCCAAACCTCTCGTACTGATCTTACGGATAGCAACTGTGAACTCAACAGTGAGACATCACTCCTCAAATAATGAGGACACTCCCATTTATTGCATAGCTTACAATAATTTTTCAATGGCTTTCTTATTCCCCCAAAATAGTAACTTAAACAGTGCCCAAAATCCTGTTCTGTACATTATGGAGAAGGACATCACTCTTGTGGGAAGAGTTTTTTTTTATAATTAAAGAGCACCTCCTTCTGACCCAGAGCTCACATGGTTCGCATGCAAGTTGGGTAAGCGACAGGACAGAAGGAGGAGCTCTTTAATGACAGAAAATCTTTCCCTGCTGGTGAAGGCATGATTCTTCTGCAGTTGACTGAACAGGATTTTGGACATAACATCATTCCTTGTCATATTTGGGTCTTTGCTCCTACATTATTCCTTCACAGTAGCTTTGTTATCTGAGTCCTCCTGTGCCTTAAACTCAGCAGTACCTCTTCTCTGCTAAAGCCGTGGATTGGTTCATCTCACTGTTTGCAATAAAGTTTCTGATTTCCGAGAAATACGAGTCTTCCTTCTCGTCTAAAAGTGCATGGTTGTCCGGTTCTGAGGTGGGCGAGGCGGCGTTGTTCCCCAAATGGTTCGTGATGACACCGGTGTGCTGGCTCACTGGGGGAGAAAGGACCAGGAGATGATGAAGACATGAAGAAGGATGTTCATTTGTGAGAGAGGAAAGCTTAATCAGTGTTTCCTTCTTGTTAAGAAATCCCATGGAGAGCATTGTCCTATTGTATACTGAAGTACAAAATACTTTGGGGGGTGCCACAGGTATGGCACACAGTTATTATAATCTGATCTCATTACTGTAACAATTTATTTACTTTGAGGTTATGGTCTTTCTGGGCAATGCATATCTTGGAAGGGGAGGAAAACTAAGATGATGATGACAATGATGATGACTGAGTTTCTTTCCCTATTCTCTCCCATACCTGACCAAGAGGGAGAATGCGGAAGCCAAAATATGACACTCAACTGCTGAACTGCAGTAGAACATGTCCAATGGAACTGGAAAAGGTGCAGAAAAGAGAGACTAAAAAGATTACTGGGCTGGGGGACCTCCCTTATGAGGAAAGGCTAAAACATTTGGGGCTCTTTAGTCTGGAAAAAAGGCACCTGAGGGGGGATATGATTGAGACATACAAAATAATGCAGGGCCTGAGTAAAGTGGATAGAGGGACACTCTTTCTCTCTCACACAGAATACCAAAACTAGGGGACATCCACTGAAATTGAGGGCTGGGAGACTGAGAACAGACAAAAGAATTTTTTTTTCACCCAGTGCGCTTTTAGTCTGTGGAACTCCCTGTCACAGGAGGTGGTGATGGCATCAAGCCTGGATGGCTTCAAAAAGGGATTGGACAGATTCCTGGAGGAAAAGTCCATCCCAGGTGACAAACCATGATGGGGATGTGTCATCTCCAGGCTTAAAACCAGGGTACTTCAAGGACCAGATGCAGGGGAGTGGTATCAGGAGACAGAGATCTAGTCTCGTGTGCTCCCAGACGCATCTGGTGGGGCCACTGTGAGATACAGGAATCTGGACTAGATGGGCCTTTGGCCTGATCCAGCATGGCTCTTCTTATGTTCTTTTGTTCTTAATGTGGTTGATCATTGGACGGTAATACGTTGACTGCCAGTCTCTCTCAAACAGCATCTTTTAGTAGAAATATGAATTGAAAAGTCATATGAGCTTTCGAATGGAATTTTTAAAAAATGCAGACTAATGCAAAGAGAGTGGCTAAGAATGTGAAAATGGAGCTGCATTGCTGATATATCATCATAACCAGGCGCGGGGAGTGGGCCTCATACATTGAACTCAATTGCCCTGACCTCACACCTCCCTCCCTTACCTGGGACGCTCTCGTGTTCATGTTTCTTCAGATGCCGGTCGAGGTTGGTCTGTTGGCCGAAACACCGATTACACAGGTGGCATTTGAATGGCTTCTCCTTGTTGTGGATGTTTCGAACGTGGCGCTGGAGGTTGGATGAAATGCTGAATGACCTGTCGCAATATTTACACCTGAAAGGGAGGAGGAAGAATGGTGACACTGCAAAAACCAAAAAGGCAACTGCCAAAGAGAAGGCAGGAGAAGGCAAAAAAAGGGACACTTTCTCTTCCTTCTTAAGCCATCGGTGCAAGGAAGGCCAGGTAACGTACCGGCAAGATTTAGTGTCAAAGGCAGCAGATTGTTTAGAACAGACCCAATAGCTTTGACAGGCTACTGTACAGATGGATAGCACAAGAGCCTTCAAAGCTTCCTATCTACAATTAGCCACTGTAAATCATCTCAAGTTCTAACATGTTGCCAAATTCATAAACACAACAACAACAAACTACTACAGTGGTTCCCCAACTTAAGAGCAGCTCGACAGGCATACCCAAACTTCAGCCCTCCTGATGTTTTGGACCACAACTCCCAGAATTCCAAGCCTGTGTTTCCAATGGCAAAGGACTGTGGGAGTTGTGGTCCAGAACATCTGGAGGGCCAAAGTTTGGACATGCCTGACTTAAGAGCAATTCGACTTAAGAGCAGAAAACTGTTGGTGTTTTAACTGCTGCCTTACTAATTTTAGATATGGTCTGCTTGACTTACAATTTTTTTCTTTTTTTTATTTTTAACTTTTTCCAATTTTTAGATAGGCACCCTGACTTAAGAGTAGTTCGACTTAAGAGCATGCATTCAGAAGGGATTAAATTTGTAAGTTGATCTACCAATGCACTTTTAAAAAAGAGAATAGAGGCAAAACGGATGTTGCCAGTCTAGACTGGTTGAACCCAAATAGATTTTCAGCAGTTCAGTGGGTTTGCATACAGCGCACGCCCCTTGGTGTTTAATCAGTAGGATTAGTATGGTGCCTAATTTAGTTGGGGGACTCCTTTCAAGAATATGCATATATAGAATTTTAGGAATGTACTAAGGAAGAGAGCCGAGTTCCAGAACTTTCAGTCAACTTGGACTTGAGTTGCACAGGTGACTTGCCTCAGACTCAACTCTGGTTCCCCCCACCCCCCCATAAATCATGACCCAGAACCCACCCACCTCTCCCTTTGGGAACAGCTTGTTTTTAATAGGGACTTGGACTTGGGACTTGTTTCCAAAGACTTGGGCTCGGACTTGGAACTCGGTCCCAAAGAGTTGCCAACATCCCTGGAATGTACCATAATGTGTTATGAGTTGGAGCCCCAATGTCAGCCAGCAGCTTGGGGATGGGGTTTCATCTGAACTTGAGAGGAACAATGAGAGCTGCTGAACCTTGTATACCCGAATAGGGTTCAGTACCCTGGACAGCTCCTCAGAGTCCAGCATTGAGTCACTGCTCCAGGGACACTGCAGCTGTTGGATCCTACTGGTAGGACCAGCAGTACATCCCTGCAGCATAGGGAACACCTGCTCCGTGAGACAGCCATGCCCTCAATCTTTTTCCCCTTCCCTGCTGGGGTAACATTTCTAGACCCCCCCCCACACACACTTCCTACAAAAGCTGAGCACACTCAGTCCTTTTTTGGCAGTAGGATTTAAGCTTCCTTTAGATGCCCTAAACCCATCCGATCTTGCCTGATTTCAGACACTAAGCAGGGTCGGCCCTGGTTAGTACTTGGATGGGAGACCCCCAGGGAAGACCAGGTGCTGTAGGCACCTGGAGTAGGAACTGGCAAACCACTCCAGTATTCCTGCCAAGAAAACTCCATGGATATGGGGTCACAAAGAGTCGGTCACAACTGTAATGACACAAAACACACACACAGAGAGAGAGAGAGAGAGAGAGAGAGAGAGAGAGAGAGAGAGAGAGAGAGAGAGAGAGAGAGAGATCAAAAGTCATTGCTCTTCAGAGTTGGAGCAACAGATGGTGACAGTAGCAATAGACTCCTAGAATAATGGAATCGGAAGAGGGGTGTAAGGTCATCAAGGCAGGAATCCAAAACAAAGTGGATTGAGCCAGACAGCTGTACAATTTTCTCTTGAATGCTCTAGCAGCAGTATATTATCCATTAAAAAGAAAATTATGAGATCTGGAAAAACTCCCAAGTTCTCCAGAAATTCCTGCAGGGGGAAGTCTTGGGTCACTTGCAAATGCCGAGATCTTGCTAAACATAATGCAAAGCTCCCCTCCAGAAAGTCTGCATAAAAGTACCACTCATGTACCTCGACAAAGCAGCCTTGGAGAAACTGAATCTGCCCCTATTAAGCTAGCCAGGGTCACTGGATTTTACTTGCTTCATTTCTTTTCTCTACCTGCCCTTTTCGCCAGGACAGTGGCTTTGTCCTGTCCCCTGAGTGAAACTTCTCCCCACTTGATTCTGAGTTTTGGGTTTTGGACTACTGTGCACGGCCACGACTGGGGAATTCTGTAGGATGTGATCTTTTTTTGAAAAATAAATAAATAAAAGTTTCCCCATGCTTCTTTGTATGATGGAGTCCATGCACAGCAAGGTGAGTGGTCCTTTCCATGCTGAATCCTTACAGGACAGCCTGAAAATGTCACCCTTTCAAATACTGCAGAATATAATATAGTTTCCAAATGTGCCATGCCTATTGCTGTGAGCAAAATAACTCTCTTCCCTATTATTTCTGGAAACACCATAAATCTCTCTGTCCCTCTTTTCACATCTCCCTCTACTACCAACACTCTTTCTGGGTCCCCATCCTGACCCCCTGATTTTGAAATATGAACTGGACTTAAAAAACGATGGTTTTTCAACTGAACATTTTGGTGTTTTGGTCTTCTTATCAAGGAGCCCCATGGTACAGTGGTTAAATGCCTGTGCTGCAGCTAAAACTGTGCTCACGACCTGGGGTTCAATCCCAGGTAGCTGGCTCAAGGTTCACTCAGCCTTCCATCCTTCCGAGGTCAGTTAAATAAGTACCCAGCTTGCTGGCGGGTGGGGGCATTGTGTAGCCTGCATACTTGTAATTAAAACTGTAAACCACCCAGAGACTACTTGAAGTGGTATGGGACAGTATATAAACAGAAACACTTTGTTTTCTTCTTTCTCCCCTGCCCCCAGAATTTTGTATATGTGGGGCATTTAACAAACCAGTTTGGCTATGTTTTATTCTCTTTGATCACAATAAAGTTTTGTCTGTCTATCTGACGAAAAAACAACAACGCCGGACTGCCACCCTGGACCAAGACAGAAACATGCACCCATGTGCAGAGATGTTATTAATGAAATCCAGGGGTTTGCCCTTAAATCCATGTCATTTGCATCTCTCCTCCGTAATGCTTTCTGTCCCCTAACTCAGTATCTCACCCAGCCTTCTCTGATATATATGCACCCCCAGTGGTGTTTTGACAGACCTGGCCCATAGATCTGGTCGAGGTCTCAGGCTGTGCAGCCTAGTGGTTGCGGGTCTGATTCTGTCCCTGGACTTCCTTGACAAGGGCTGATCCCAGTGACCCAGCTCTGCCATTCTAAAATGATGATGATTCTAATCCAGATTGCACATCATGAGAGCAGCTGCTGGCTCATGCATGAACTTTTAAGAAATGAAGGCCACTGCTTGTGGGGTGGAATTGTGGACATGCGCTTGCCGGGAATACTAATTTTTCTCAGAACCGGCTTGTGCAAATGATGGTGACCCTGGCAATTTGAACAAAAGTGTACGGCTCAATCGTGCCTTGTGGGACTTGAAACCTCATCCCCCCACCATGTATCTGATGGAACTGAGGCAGCTCAAATTGAGAAATCAAAATTTAGTGAGCATTCTCCCTCACAAGGCAATGAACATCAGTTTGAAACCATCATTTCTGCCCCTGGCTTGGTGTTTTTCTGGCCCACGCAAGACTTCAAGCATGCATATATACATGATTAATCTCTCAGATTAAACGGGTCAACAAAGGGCCTTTTACACACAACTCTAAGATCCGCTGGCCACTTAAATTCGGACCAGAGATCTTAGGGGTTCGTCACTCTTCCTCTGTCCCCACCCCCCTCCACACTTCCTGGTTGCTGGCTGCCTGAAGGAGGGAGAAAAAAAGAAAGAAAAGCATGCCGGTTTACCTCCGTTTTGTTCCCGGCAGCATAATACAGATCTCTTAAAGGGGCGGGGCGCAAAAAAAGAACAAACAGAAGCCAGGAGAGCCCCGCACTCACTATCCTTACACCGGATCAAATATTTGTCACCTTCAAAAAGCAGGTACAAGAAAACTGCTGTTTGGTCGCGCTAAAGTGGGCGGGGTCGCACTTAATTGTCTGCAAAGTCCGGAGCTGGTGGGTAAACATTTTTAAGGTCTGGAACTTGCAGCCATTTGCGGCGGAGCTTAGGGGTCGTGTATAAACGCCCAAAGAAACTACTTAAAGAGCCAGGAAGGAGAAAATGGCTTAAATTGATGAGCAAGAAACATGCGTCCTCTAACCAAAGCCAGAAATCTTTCCAAACTTTTTTGTTTGGTATGTTTATGTAAGTTGTTAACCTGGCAGTGAGAACTGCGAACCAAGGAAAAGAACAGAAAAACTAAAACGTTGAGTGGCCCAGACTCTTCTCAAACTGTTGTAGTCACTCTATAGAGGGCAGTAACTACCAAACAACAACCCAAAGGTCCAACTCTGAAGGCTAAATAGAAATAAAAATAGGCATGTACAGAGACCTCAACTCCCTCCCTACTCAGGAGAAGAGGGAGAGGAAGATTTATTTCAATTTTATATTTTTCTAACTCCAGGTTAGGTCTCCAGGTCTCCTGTTTTTGGAAGAAAGATGGTTCCCCACAAGCTGCAAATAATCTGGAGTCTGCTTCTGCTCTAACAAGAAAACACCGTGATAGCCTTTCCTAGCAAAACAATATATTCCAGGAGATTAAAAGGTGTGTGTGTTTGGGGGTTTAGCTGTCTGGAAATCTCAGTGAGTTGGCTATCTGTGGAGCCAGAGGTCAGGAGATGGATCCCCCACTTTGCTGCCTGGGAGAAGAGCCAACCTGTGTAGCCTTGGGCAAGCTGCACCGTTGCAGAAGAGAGGGATGGAAAAATCATCTCTACCTAGATTCTAAAAGGAAATTTGGAAGATTGTTCTTTGTTCTTGCCTGGACTGCAACTCCCAGAAACTGGCCAGCTCAGCAAGTCGTTTGAAGACTTCCTGGCAGCTTTGCAGCCCAGGAAACATCTGGGGCCCCAATTTATAGTTCACCTTCATTTCTAGGTCCTAGAAAACCCTGGAAAGGGTTCCCATCAGTCAGAACAGATGTGATGACATGCAGTTATGGTTCTTATTGACTATAAAAGATACAGAGAGAGATGCGGGCACATTTCTTAACATGGGAGGTTTCTTCGCAAGGACACCAGACAGATATCACATGCAGAGTGCACCAAGGCCAAAGCTCCCTCCTGGGCTTTGTGAAATGGCAGTCACAGTTGGGAAGAGTTTTGTGTATATTGTGTGTGTGTGTGTGTGTGTGTGTGTGTGTGTGTGTGTGTGTGTGTGTGTGTGTGTGTGTGGAGAGAGAGAGAGAGAGAGAGAGATTTAGGAAGCACTGGTTTTCTTTTTAACTTTGTTTTAACCTTGACACCCAGAATAAAAAGAAGGAAGGAAGGAAGGAAGGAAGGAAGGAAGGAAGGAAGGAAGGAAGGAAGGAAGGAAGGAAAACAGGGTGGGAAGGAAGAAAAAAAAAAGGAAGGAAGGGAAGACAGGCAGGCAGGCAGGAGACAGACAGACAGACAGACAGACAGAGGAAGGAAGGAAGGAAGGAAGGAAGGAAGGAAGGAAGGAAGGAAGGAGTTGGTAAGGATGCACTGGACAAGAGATGGAAGGAAGGAAGGAAGGAAGATGTATTTTTGCAGCAGCAGCAGCAGGAACAACAACAATGCACATATTTTCAAATGCAGCTCCTTTGCTCGATGATTATGATTGACTAACACCTCAAGAAAAAAAAGTGTTGCCCTCTTCCCGCTCTTGCAAATGCAAAAAAAAAAAAAGAGAGAGAGAGAGAGAGAGAGAGAGAGAGAGAGAGAGAGAGAGAGAGAGAGAGAGAGAGAGAGAGTTCACAATGGCTGAAACATCAAGATAGTCTTTTGCTGAGGATTAGAAAATGCATGAGTGTTCATTACATCCTATGCCATCTTGGGGTCTCCATCAACAGGGCAGGGATGAGGCCAAGATATTTATCTGCCCAGGTGAAGTTTAAATAGTGGGAGTGAGGGACAAAGTCACGTTGACACCCCCTGATTCAGATTCACCTGAAGCTGAAATTTCCGCCACAAAGTGGGAGCTGAGATGCGTGGAAAACCAAAGACAACACAGATTTCGGGGAAAAACATTTCACACCTGAGATAAACCAGGAACTTGGAGAACTGAGGAAAAACTGAAATGGACAGTATTCATCATCTGCACACATTTTGTAAACTGTGTTTTCCACTCACCTGTACGGTTGCTCTCCTGTGTGTGTTCGGAGGTGTCTCGTCAGATTTGCTGAGCGCGGAAAGATCTTGCCACAGTACCTAGAAGGCAAGAGCAATGTAAATGTCACCATTTATTTATTAAATTTCTGTGCCTCCCTTCTACTAGCGAGGGACCTTGCTATTTTGCACTCACCCGTTGTCAATCAATCAACAGGGTTGTTGCCTGCCCTTAATTAGCTTTGGAGGGGTTGTTTTATGTTTGTTTGTATCTTTTTTTTAGATCTTTGAGGTTTTTCAAGAAAAGGTTGACAGGTGCCACCCACCACCCAAATGAGTTTGCATGACCAAGCAGGGATTGGAACCCAGATCCGGCATCGTCGTCCAAAAGGATGCCCGCTAGACCACACAGGCTTTCTGTCAATCAGAGGAGAATGTTAATAATATTAATACTCTTAGATCTGTAAAGCTGGACCATTGAGTTCAGCTCTTGTCAAGGACGCCCAGTGGGGAATCGAACTCCCAACCCACCGGTCTATCCTGCACTTAGAGAACTGCCCTCTAGATCATCCATTGCAGCCCCTAACAAGCAGGTGGGAAGATATACGGAAATGAGCACGACGGGTTATTGAAGCATTTATTTATTTATTTATTTATTTATTTATTTATTTATTTATTTATTCGATTTTTACCCCGCCCATCTTCCGAAACGGAACTCTGGGCGGCTTACAGATGGGTTATGATTATTTCAGTACAGGGGAATCAAACTCCCAAACTCTGGCTTTGCAGCTAGAGACCTCAACCACGGATCTACCTTGCAGGTGCCCAACTCTTGTTCCCTGGACCGGTACTCATCCGTGGCCTGTTACAGACTGGGTTTCAGAAACTTCCGTGGTCAATAAGTTGAACAGCTGTGCCCTGCTTCGGTCTGAGCCCCCCTTCTCCAACTTTCCTTGGCCGCTGAAGTGACCAGTGAGGATGCTTCATATATTTTTAAAGATTTTTATTTTGTTTTACCTGCAGGTGTATCGTTCTTTCCCCTTGCGCAAAATGGGGTCCGACAGAGTCGGGGGCGGCGACCGGAAGTTGAAAGGGTGGTGAGGAAGGGGTTGTAAGGAGGCGCTGGCATCTGCCTTCATGGCTGCAAAGCTCTCCAGTTTTTCCGTCATCGTTTCTATTGCTGACATCTAAGGGAGAAGCGTTTGGCACATGTGTGAGCGGCTCGGATTTTACACAGGTCTCAAGGCAATCACAGAAGCGATCAACGGCTGTATCAGTTATGGGCATCTTTGAAGCACAGCAATGTCAGTTCACCAAAAATAGCTCGATTTTCCCTGAATCAATTCCTGATAACCCTGGTGTGCGTGTGTTGTGTCGTTACAGTCGTGGCCGACTCTTCGTGACTCCATGTCCATGGAGTTTTCTTGGCAGGAATACGGGAGTGGTTTGCCAGTTCCTACTCCAGGCGCCTACAGTGCCTGGTCTTCCTCGGTGGTCTCTCATCCAAGGACTAACCAGGGCAGACCCTGCTTAGCTTCTGAAGTCAATCGAGATTGGATGTGCTTAGGGCAGGCATGCCGAAACTTCGGCCCTCCAGATGTTTTTGGACCACAACTCCCACAGTCCTTTGCCATTGGCAATCTAAGCTTAGAATTCTGGGAGTTGTGGTACAAAATATCAGGAGGGCCGAAGTTTGGACATGCCTGACTTAGGGCATCTAGGCAGCTTGCTAACCCTGATACATGCGCATGATTGTAAAGAAAGCAAAAAGCCTGATTGTTATTTAAGCTTATTGGCACATACTGCAATGTATGCATGTAACCCACCTGGGCTCTCTCACGCTCAACCTTTCCTTTACAATTTCTTCTTCTCAGTATAACTTTGGCCGGTGCATTCTCATCGTAACGGACAAGCCATGGGCCAGAAGGTCAAGGGATGACGGTCTTCACCAGGTTGCCCAATTCCCCCCTCTTGGAGTTTGGATTTTACAAGGATTTTTTAATGCTTTCAGCCACCTCCTGGAATTCGCCCACCAATCCCAACTGCCTCTGGAGTTTAAGTAGGGTCGGATCTGGTTGGTCTGGGAGGCCAGAAGTCCCAGGCATCTCTCAGCTGTCTGGGAGACCACCAGGAATCGTCAGGGTGATGACAGAGCAGAATCTTTCCTGAAACTCTGGGCAGCTGCTACCACCGTTATACACATGAATTGTTTGAGTCAGTTTAAGGTCATCCCTATCTTCCTTCTTGTGTGAGGAATGCTGTGCTAACTACTTGAGCAATGACACTTGGAAAAGACAACTCAATTAGATCGTGGTGGCGGCGATCGTTGTACGGTCAGCGTGGTGGGGTGTCAGCAGGACGGACATTTCCCATCATTTCTGTTTTATTAGCTTGTTTGGAGCATATCTCTTGCTCCCCAGACTTGTTGGGGCTATCAGATCCTCGGGGGCCACTTTCCCTGCTATTCTGACCCAGACAAACACAGGATCTTCCTGGCTGCCCTCTCACCATTGTCGGTCTCCCTCCCAAGGAAAATGACGGGAAGTTATTAACCAAACTCTCAGGCCGAGACCAAACAATGCAGGGACTAAGTTTAGCATTGAAAGCGGCCCGCGTCAGCCTTTCACAAAGATGCCAGGGCTGCTTATCCGAGGTGGGAAAGGGTCCGGCCAGGAAGCAGTGGCAGGCATGTTCTTTGTAATTGAAACTCACATCTTGCTAATGTCCAGCAGAAAAGAAATTGGTTCCTCCCCCTCAATCATTCTCTCTCTCTCTCTCTCTCTCTCTCTCTCTCTCTCTCTCCCTCTCTCTCTCTCTCTGTGTGTGTGTGTGTGTGTGTGTGTGTCTGTATGAGAAAGATCCACAGTAGGCTATCCACCATCTTCAGACAGGCCTCCACCTCTGAACTCAAGTAGAGTGGACTGGACTGGTTTGCTTGAAGTCCAGATTGAAGCAGAACGGTTGCTTTACTGCTGGGGCCTTACATTATCCAAAACAGGTGATCTGAAGACTCTCTTTGACTCAAATGCCTGCACATGTTGTGCGCCTCTGCACACTGTTTGATGAGCTGACTTTCGTTTTGCAGCGATGAATGCTTAAAAATAGAAATTTCGTAAGATAATGAAAATGCTGTGACAACGATCTTAGGAAGTTTCTATTTTTAAGAGTTAATCAGGCCCAGTGGCTGTTCACTTTGTATTTTATAGAATTTCATTGTTATGTAATTATGTCACTTTTTTAAATCTGATCTGTTGATTGGAATAAAGAAATCACTTTTCTTTCCATGAGGCCTGGGAAGTCCAAAAGGTCACTGCTGCCAAGATGGTTAAATCCAACCCTTATTCCATTGTGTCCAGATACCTCCTGACAATCAATGTGCCATAAGGCTTAAGTAAGAAGTAGAGGTGGGGACCAATAAATTAAATGAATCATGCTATTCAACAAATATAACTGATTTGTTTAATATTCATCCCTTCTTATTGGCTGGGTTCAGAGACCAAAGGGAGAAATAGTTTCCCTTTTTATTCATCCCCAAATTTTTTTTGTCTAAACAAGAAAAACAACCAAGCCCTCCATCACCTCCCTCCCTTAATCACCTCTGCCGTTGGTTTTGGGGCCACCACCACCTTTGCAAAGATGGCCACCTGGTTTCCCTTAAGGTCTAAGAGGAACTGGGCCGCCATTTGCAAAGAGGGCAGTGGCAGCTTCACTTAGGGTTTATCAGTCATGATTTGTCAGTTCGTCGGTCCACAGGCAGCAGATTTGTGGATTTGTGGTTCATCAACCTTGGTTGATGAACCACAACCATCCAATTTAGCAGTTTGTACTAGATCCAGTAAGTCCCCCCAAAAACCCACTTTGGTCCAGCTGTTCCTCATCCCTGTTTTTCCGAACCTTGGGGAACAGAGACATTCTTGCATTGCACACACCCCAGATGCCTTCGCCTCCAGCTGTGCTGCTGTTTTTTGGGGAGGGGGTCATAGTCCCCCCAAACCTGGGAGCCCAAGCTTGGGAGCCATTGACCTTGCTACTTGTCAAAGGGCTTGCTACCCCGTAGCTCTCTGGGACCTGTTGCATTCCCCCAACCCCAAAGAATGTGATGACCCCGCCATGGACTCCCAACCCAAGCTCAGAGCGGAATGCGTGGAAGGCTGGGAGATTATCCGAAGGCCGGTGTGTCTGCACCTTACCTGGGGATGGAAGAGCAGTGGGGAAGGTCTCAGGTACTTCTCTTTTAGTGCTCCCACTGGGTCCACCACCTTCCGTTTCTCCACCCTGCTGGACAGCAATACAGAGGGTTACATACCTGACAGTGGCTTTCAAACATAGAAGGAATTTCTTACACTCTGAAAGGTACAGTATATACTGTAGTGTTCGGGGAATAAAACCACCTGAGAGTTGGCACCCTCTAGTTTAAAGGGGGAACAATACCCCAAAGGAAGGACCTATGCTGCCTGCCAATTGGTTCTTCGTCTTGCTGAATATTTATGCCAGTGTAATATTAATAATCACGCTGATTATTTGAGAGAGAGAAAATAGTGGTCTAATAAAGGTGTTACCTTCTCTTGCAGTTTTAAAAGGACATTGAATGCCCGAGGAGGACGTCACAGGCTACGGATTGCTGAGTTGTACACATGGACCATCCATCCATGATCAGTGGATCACAGATTAGGAGACCCAATTTTTTTGGTGCATGATCACTGGCAGTGTTACACCCTAAAAGACCCAGTTGAGGTTTCAGGGAGATCATCTCAGGTTCCAGATTCAGGGAAACTCAGATTTGGACACAACCTCTGTCTTTTGTCCAGGCAAAGTTAGATGAGAAGCCAACATGGAAATCAAGTCCCTGAGAAATACAGAGAGGTGACAGTGGGCTCAGAAGGAACCCGGGCAATGCAGAAGGACAGACAGATCTTTTCTTACAGCTAAAGTAAGACCACACATTAAAACATGCTCAACGAGCCACTTCCGCCCTGGGATGTTGCGTTGAAATAGAAGCTGGGAGGTAAATTGATGGAGGAAGGAATGCTGTTTTTTTGTTTTTCCTATGCTAGGATGGCTGCTGATTTAACCCATGACGCCATCATCTGGATTAGAAACCGGGTGGGGATTCGGGGTGCCTACCCTCCCTGCCCCTAATTTCTCTTCCATCTGCCTTCTAGTCTAGGGCTGTTCTCTAAGCGTCTTCTATTTTAATGGGCAGGCCCTCCTCCGATTTTTGTTATTGCTGTGTGGTTGCCAACCGGTGCGCGGGGGCGCTCAAGTCCTGATGAGCTAATTCCACTTCTACCTTGTCCTCTTTCATTCCCAAGGTGCTTCTATTTGCCAAGATGTTTTCTTGTGTCCCGTATTTAAGGGGAGGGAACAGAGGGTGGTCTCTGAACTTCAGCCCTCCCCACCCCCCATCAGTGGCCAGTGGTCAGGATAATGGGAGCGGTAGTTCCGTCAATCGGGCCTGTTACATTTTTGGGATTTAAAATACCAGAATGGGAAGGTTGCAGTGCTATGTTTGCCTATGGAAATGTACAGTTAATAATACACGGTGTTTTTAGTGTGGCTTTCATTTGATTCTTTTTAATATTTCATTGTCTACTGCATTTAGTTGTTAAACATTGCCTTTTACTGATGTTAGCAGCCTCTGGTCCTTTTTAAGGAGGAAGGTGGGGTAAAAATATTTTAAATAAATAAAGAAGTGTGTGTCTGTGTGTCTCTGTGTACAAAAATCTATCAGCCAGTTTCCTGAAAAACTTCTGTTTGTAGCTTGTCAGGTCCCTTTCCAGTCATTATCATTTTGCGATAATATCATTTTCTGATAATATCGGCTGACTCAAATAGGCGATATAACAACAACAGTCTTTTTTTTTTAAATAACACTTTTTCTTTAAGTTTAGGTTTTTTTATTGTATTGTATTTGTATTTCTTACTATTTAAGTATCAGCCTCCTTGAGTCCCTTGAGGGCAAAAAGTAATGTTTTTTTTTTTTTAGAAAATCGAATAAGACAGGCAGACAGACAGGAAGACTGATTGTGGGGAAACTAAGCCTTCACCTTTCCCTCCCTCTCTGTTCCTGAAATGCTGTCAATCTAAGCTAAGAACACAGAAATGTAAGAAAAATAGAAATGTTTATGTTTTGCTGTAGCCTCGAGTGGCAAGGTCAAAGCAAAGAATTTCTTTCTGTTCCTATATAGGATGTTGCTTGCGAGGGCCAGCAAGATCCTTCTGCGATGAAAGGATGAAACCAACACGAGGGAGTTTTTCTCACCTCCAAACATCAGTAGGCCTGTAGACCTACCAAGACTCTCAAATATAGTATTAGTTTTCTGCTGCAAGACTGTTTTGCTGTGGGACTCCAGTAGAAAGACCAGTGGTTTCTCACGAGTAGTCAGACCAGTAGTCGCATCCAGAAGTGCATGGGGTTGGGGTTAGATTCTGCACACACATAACTTCTAGAGACACTGGCCAGAATCCTATCACTTATAGCAGTGGTTCTCAGCCAGTGGGTCCCCAGATGTTCCTGGACTGCAACTCCCAGAAATCTTCATCACTAGCTGAGCTGGCCAGGATTTCTGGGAGTTGCAGTCCAGGAACATCTGGGGGTGGGGACCCACCGGTTGAGAACCACTGGCTTATAGCATATGCGCTGATGTAAGTCAAACATAATGGTAACATACTTATCACCACTACCGCTACAGACATAGAACTGCAGAGCTGGAAGGGACCTCAACGAGCAGAGGTTTGCCACTGGGATTCATGCCGTTTGACTGACTCAAACCATAGGATTATGGCCCTTGTAATTTTGTGCAAATTGCGTGGCAGACCGGTATGAATTGGGACCTCTTAGGCCAACTTCCACCAACCAACAGTCTACAGTGGACACTCAACTGCCTGGGGAATAGTTGGTTTTACACAATTATTTTTAACCCTTCACAGGAGGGCAGGAAGAGAGAAGAAGGTTTGTTGACCCTTGTTTCCATCTTCAAATCATAGGAGACATTGTGGGAGCTGCTCTTTGGTAAATCTGCAAGGCTAGCTCAGCAGTTTAGCTGGCACGAAGCAGTTCATTCCCAAGGAAACACTTATTGAAAGAGGAATCTCCAGAATCACCAGAATAGGGTTGAATGAAGTGGAATTAAAGCCTCCGTTCAACAGTGGGGCATTGATTCACTTTATCCCCTCTATAAACAAAAACAAAGCTGGTATACCATGATTTGGAGTAAATGCCCATCAACTTCCTAGGAATCCCCCATTAATAAGACCAATGAGAGAGTCAAACTCAACAACAGGTTAGCATTATTTCTTTTCTTGCTGAGTTTCTGTCTCTCAAGGAGTCGCCTTGTGATTTTTCTCACCTACGTAGCTTACATTTAGCGTGCTCGGTTTTGTCATTGCTTGTTGGAAAGACCAACATGGATGTAACAGGCAAGATTGATGGATGAGCCTAGAGATGGGCACGAAGCAGTTCGTGCCGGTTTTGTGGTTTGGTTGAAGCAACTTTGCCAGCTGGCCGTTACAGCACTCTAGCCCGCTGAGCCCCCATATCATCTGAGGAAGCTCGACTGCCAAATGGAAAAGAGGTAGGTCACGGGGAATATGGGTTCCCCTTAGAGATCTACTGTGACCCTGAATCCAAATCTAAAATGACCTAGTACAGGCATGTCCAAACTTCGGCCCTCCTGATGTTTTGTACCCCAACTCCAAGAATTCCAAGTCTGTATTTCCAATGGCAAAGGACCGTGAGAGTTGTGGTCCAAAACATCCGGAGGACCGAAGTTTGGAAATGCCTGACCTAAGTGCACCGTGGTTCAACTGGCATGCTTCCCACCTTTGGGTCCCCAGAGGTTCTTGGAGTACAACTCCCAGAACTCCTGGCCAGCACATCTGATGATGGAGGCTTCTGGGGATTTACATCCAATAATATCTCGAGTTCCAAAGTTGGAGACCACTCTTCTACTGGGAATATGTTGCAAGGAAAGCATGCTGTAGGGAGACACAGAGGTCAGTGCCAAAATCTGTTTAGGAGAGCATCTAACAACCTCTGGGCGCCAGATGTTCTTGGACTGCAACTCCCAGGTTTCTTGGCCAGCCCAGCTAGCGCTGAAGGCTTCTGGGAGTTGTCGTGCAAGAAGATTTTGGGGCCCAAGTTTGGGACCCGCTGTTCTCCTGGACAACAGAATGTTTATACGTGACACCAGCTATCAGCGCAGCGATTAAGCCAGGGTATGTTAATACCTGTAGATGGGGTCCATGAAAAACGGCGAAGGCTTAGCATAATGCAAAGATGGCTGCGGAGGCATCTGCGCCTGGGACATCTTGGGTGAGATATCGCTGGGCAGCAGCTTCCGCTCTCCGTAGACGTGGTTCTTGCGGGAATCCCGGCTCCCGTTTTGACTGGCCCGGATGCGGTTGCCGATGCTCAGGTCGAGCGGCTGTTCTTCTCCCGAGGGAGGCGCGGGGAGGACTTTGTGAGGGGGCAAGGCCGGCTTAGCGTCTTTGGGCTTGGTGGTCAGGTCAAAGGGTGACTCGGCGCTGGTGCTGCCCATTTTGTGAAGGTCCCTGGGCGACTTTGGTTCAGCCTTGACCAGCAAGCTGTGGTGGAGGGTCCGGTCCGCGAACGGATACAGCGAGTGGGGGAAATTGGGGAGGAACTGGAAGGGGAACATGGAATGGTAAGGGAGGGAGCCCATTTTCTTCTCTTGCATACCCATGAAGCCGGGCCCAAAGTACTTCTCTGCAATGGAAGCGATGGCCTTGATGGAGTCGTTGGCGGCTCCCGCCATGGGGAGCAGCGGCTCCTCCGGAGGAGGGAAGAAGGAATGCTGGGAGTAGAAAAGAGGAAGGTCATTGAGGTTGTTGGCCGCACTGGTCGACACGGAGCCGCCGCCGAAGTCCGTCTTGTTCTCCGCCGGCTTGTTCTTCTCTTTCGTCTTGTCCCGGTCGCTCTCCGCGTCGCTCTCCAGGTCAGAGCCTGTCCCGGTGGTGGTGTCGAGGTCGGTGCCTGTGGTGGTGTTGACGTCCTCAAAGTCGCTCGCGTCGGACACGTCGCTCGTCCTGGCCTTGAGCTTCTCCGCGTAGGAGCTCCCCAGGTGCCCGCTGTTGTTGCTGAACCTCTCCTCTCCCGCGTTGGGGTGGCCGCTGTTGCCAACGGCGGAGAGCAGAGGGAGGGCCGGGTTGCCGAGAGGGCTCGGGAGCTTGGCGTCTTGGGTGTGGTTGAGGGGGCTCTTGAGCAGTGGCGTTGGGGGTAACAAAGGGGGCCTGGGGTAGAGCGACGGAGGGAAGATGCCCGGGAACCCTGGAGCCAGGGCTGAGAACCCAGGGGGAGCAGGAGAGAACGGAAGCCCACCTGGGTGCGGCCGGGATGAGAAATAATCATTGAACCCTAGGTTGGTGTGGTTGAGGGTGGGAGACGGCTTAGACTTGTCCATCATGGAGCTAGGCGTCAGGGGCAAGCCTGGACCAAAGATGCCCCCGGGGTTATAATGGTTCTTGCCCTCGCAGAAGCGCCGGTGTTTGTTGAGCGAGGAGGTGGTGCTGAACATCTGCCCGCAGTCCTTGCACTTGATCTGGGTCCGGCAGTCGGCGTGCATGCGCTTGTGGCGGCACAGGTTGGAGAACTGCGTGTAGGACTTATGGCAGACCTCACCTAAAGCGTCAACAGAAACCAAAACGCCAAAAGCCAATATGAAATTAATATGCAAGGCAGCGGCCTAAAAGGAGACGGCACTTGGGGTTGGGGGCGGAACCAGTGTTCATGGTAGATTGAACATCAGAGAAGGCACAAGAGACCTGAGTTGAAATCCCTGGCCAGTCGTGGAGATCCTCTGGGAGGTGGGAATGGGGAATGGATCCCTGAATATCTCTCATGTCTTAGAAACCCCTTTAGGGTCACCAGAGGTTGGAAGAAACTTGACAATACAGAACAACAACACGGGGGTGGGGGAGCAAAAAAGTGTTCTTATACAGTAGGAAACCCCCATCAATTGATTCATTAACCACTGTTTCGGTTATTCATGGCTGGCAAAGGAAAAAATTAAATAATTCATCAGCCATAAAGAAAGCTACTGTTACAAACAGTAGCTGTAAAGCAAGCTACTGTCACAAAACAGGAGTTTTGCTTTTGGGGGAGTTGTTCTCTCTTATCCATGGTTTTCATTATCAGCAGGAAGGCCTAGAACCAATCCCCAGTGGATACCAGGGTCCTACTCTAATTCCTCCCCATAGTGCTAAAAGGACTCTCTGGGCAGTTTACTGTTTAATTATGCAGGCTACACATCTCCCCCCCCCCACATCCTGAGCAAGCTGGGTACTCATTTTACTGCCTTCGGAAGGATGGAAGGCTGAGTGAACCTTGGGCCAAATACCGGGAATTTGAACCCCAGGTCGTGAGCAGTGTTATGGCTGCAGTACAGCTGTTTAACCACTGTGCTGCACTGCAACAGAGGGACCGGGAGTGTTTTAATTAGAAAACAAAAAAATTATGTCTGGAAAGTTTATTTTATTTTTCCTTTTTTTGAGGGGGGAAGGGGAGGGTTAATGTCCTGGGAGCAGGGCTCCAAGGCCCAGAATCAGATAGATCCAGGAATTCCGGAGACCACTCACCCACATTGTACACTTTTTGGTGACTATGGGTGGATGAACCACAGCTGTGCCCAAAATATAGATTGTGGGATGCATTGTAAAGAAGGTGAAGCTCTAATGTGAGATTAGATCCAAGGTGAGATCTAACACAGTATTTGGGTTTCCTGTATTAAAGAACAGACTGGGTAGCCTTTAGGTCTCTGGTTGGGACTTCAATTCCCTTACTGTGCCCCTAGGAAAAAGAGCCAGTGTGGGTAGCCTTGGGCAAGCTGCACCATCCCAGGGCACCCCCCCCCCAAGAAGAAGGGGATGAGAAACCACTTCTTCCAGGTATTCTTTACCTGGAAAACACTGGAAAGGGGTCACCATAAATCAAAGTTGACTTGGCATCACCTGACTATTATTATTTTAGAGAACCGAATGTCACTGAGATGTCCACTAGTGTGGCATGAGGACAACAGACCTCTCACTCTCCCAGATGGGTGGATGGTCTCTCTCTGTGTGTGGTGGTGGTGGTGGGGATGCAATGCCATGGAGTATGGGTGGGGTGGGGTGGAGGCCCAGGCAAACACAGCAGGGCAAAATGGGGAGCCTAGCTCTGAAGCTGTCAAGGAACTGCCACCAATGTTTACTGAAAAAACAGAAGTCCTACATCAAGACAAAGAATGAAAAAAGTGGAATTCCAACTCATGTGCCCTGACCTATAAAATTACTGCAGCTGCTCGTGGACCCTGAGCCAGCCGCAGGGGAGGGGGCGGCTGGGTTGGGGCCTGGGTGGGCAGGCAGAGACAACTCAGGAGACGGGCAATTACAGCAGGCCCGGGGAGTCTCTCTCTCTCTCTCTCTCTCTCTCTCTCTCTCTCTCTCCTGGAGAGAGGGCCGTGACAACTTACATATGAAAGGTTTGACAGTGCTGTGGATGTGCTTGTGCTGCTTGAGGCCGGAGGAGGTGGCAAAGGTTTTCCCGCAGTCTGGGCAGGCGTGCGCCCGGGCGCCCACATGCTGGGAACGGATGTGCCGCTGGAGGTTGCTAGGGTCGGTAAACACCTGGGAAGAAGAATGGGAGGAGGGATGGTTAATCCTGAGTAACCGAAGCCAAGGAGGGGGCTACATGGTCCTCCACTCCACTCCGTTGCAAGCCTTGCTCTTCCCTTCATTGGCTCCGTTGGCCCGTTGATCTGGCTACCCACTGCACCACCAGAATAAGAACAAAAGAACATAAGAAGAGCCCTGCTGGATCAGGCCAAAGGCCCATCTAGTCCAGCTTCCTGTCTCTCACAGGGGCCCCACCAGATGCGTTTGGGAGTGCATGAGACTAGATCTCTGTCTCCTGATCCCACTCCCCTGCATCTGGCCCTTGAAGTACCTTGGTTTTAAACCTGGAGATTATACACATCTCCATCACGGTTTGTCAACTGTGATGGACTTTTCCTCCAGGAATCTGTCTAATCCCCTTTGGAAGGCATCCAGGCCAGATGCCATCCCCAAATCCTGTGGCTAGGTATTAATCTAAGTCAGTGGCTTCCAACCATGTGTCCCAAGATGTTCTTGGACTATGGCTCACAGAAATCCTGGCCAGCAGAACTCGTGGTGAAGGCACCTGGGAGTTTGACTCCAGGAACAGCTGGGGAACCAATGCCTTGGCCTGACAATCTGCCCAGTGCCTCACCCTACCCTCTTCGCCAGCGGCTCCAAAGCTTAGGTCCTCAGGTCTTCTTGGACTAAAGCTCCCAGTGGCCTTCACTTATGACTGCGTTGGCCAGGATTTCTGGGAGCTGCCATCCAAGAACATTGTTTGGGGACCCACAGTTGGAGACCGCTGCTCTAACACATGGAAAGGAGACCTCAGAATGAAGCAGAATGAAGATCTCTTTCTTGATCCATCATGGATAGCTCAGAGCCCATGAGTTGACAGATAAGCTATCACTGGACTGCTGCATTTGGAAACAAGTTTGAACACACTTCCAGTGCCAAGGAAGACACAAAGTTCTGCATAGTTTGGGCACAGGCACAACAAGGAAACAGTCTCTAAGTTCTACTACATTCTGGCCATGGACTCTAGAGAAGCTTTCCATAAGCTGGAGGGCTCTAGGTGTAGCAGCTCTAACCCTCAGCATCCTCACCGAGCAGGGCCAACAGGAGGTGCAATGTGATTGGGACTGGAGATGGGCACCTTATGAAAAATGACACACTTTTTTGTCATTTCGAAAGCTTTCAAAATGTTACGAAATGAAACAAAATGGGAAACCGTGTTTCATTATGAAACTAAATGAAACACTTCTTTTCCCCTTTGAAACTGAAATTTTTGTTACTCTGTAAAATGGCTCCCTTGTAAAAAGCTACCCTCTGATTTTGGCGCTTCTAGGACCCAGGGGAGCCATTTTATAGAGTAACGAATCGTTTTGTTATTGTTTCATGTCGTTACAAATTTCTTTTACAAAATGGCATTTAAAAATGAAACAAAATAAACCGCAAGTAGAATCAAAATGAAGTGAAACAAAACTCTATTTTTCTGTTTCGTGCCCATCCCTAATCTTGACCATTCACAGCTACCATAACTGGTCACAGACTCATCTACCATAACTGTGCATCTTTCACAAATATAGTAGCTGCACAACTCTGACTTGCTCACCACTAGTAATATTCTCAAAGGACTGAAACCTGCTATTGAAAAGCAATTCCCTGTACCATGTTATGTGAAACACAGTGACATATTTTAGAGGGCATTTTCTCTTGAGGTTATCAAGAATTCTTCTAGGCCATTTGACTAAGAGCCTTTGTACACGACCCCTAAACTCCGCAGCAAATGGCTGCCAGCTCCGGAGCTTACAATTGTTTCCCCACCAGCTCCGGAGCTTGCAGGAAATTAAGTGCGACCACGCCCACCTAAGCGCGTCCCAGCGCACTTTTCAGGTACCTGCTCTAGGAGGGTGAAAATCCCCAGGTCCGGATTTAATCTGGTGAGTGCGGGGCTCTCCTCGCTTCTGTTTTTTTTTGCCTCCCGCCCCTTTAAGAGAAGGGGCGGGAGGCAAAAAAAAAAAAAGAAGAGAAGGAATCAGGACGACGATGGGGCTTTGACTGGCTTCGGAGGTAAGCCTGCATTTTTTCCTCTCTTTTTTCCTCCCTTCCCTCACGCAGACAGGATCAAGGAAGTGCGGAGGGGTGGGGACGCAGGAAGAGCAACGAACCCCCAAGATCCCTGGTCCGAATTTAAGTGGCCAGCGGATCTTAGGGGTCATGTGAAAAGGCCCTAACTCCTTCCAGGAGAGCTTCCTGAAAGCTTGTTGGACCAGACCCTGCCCAATGAAACCCAAGCTCATACCTTCACACAGTTTTCACATTCAAATCGCTTGCCGCTGTCGTGTGACATCTGGTGACGAATCAGGTTGGATTTCCAGTTGAAGGCCTTGGGACATTGGTCACACTTGTACTCCCTTTCTTCCGTGTGAATAATCATGTGTTGTTCCAAGCTGCCAGAGAGGGGCAGAAGAACAGGTGTCAATATATCTGTATATCATGAATGGATTTTCTTCCCTCATCGTTCACAACAAGCCTGTGAGGTCGGTCACGCTGAGAGAGAAAGGGAAGGTGAGCAGCTGGAGATTACCCAGTGGGTTTCATGTCTCATGGGGAAACTGAAATTAATTAGTTGCCATGCTATGACATTAACTCATTTTCTGCTGGGAAATATCAGGTTTCTATTTTCACGGAACACATGCCAGATGCCTCCCAGAACATGCCCAATTTAGCATTTGGAAGACACACGATCAGGTGGGAAAAAAGGCTTCTGTTTCAAAATGTCGCACATGCCGCAATAATAATAATAATAATAATAATAATAATAATAATAATAATAATAATAATAATAATAATAATAATAATAATAATAATAATAATAATAATAATAATAAAGCCATGAACTGGACAGCTGGGGGTGGGGTGGGGGACCCTACAGATCATTGGAGACAGCCCCTGTCAAGAAGACCCAGTGGCGGGGAATGAAACTCCTGAATCTCCGGATTTGAATTCTTTATTTTACAAATGTCTCAGAGTGAGTGAGTGAGACTTGAACTGCTACTGATTGGGAAAGGGGTGGGCTCTCTGGGGGGAATGTGTAGCTGTTCTCCTCTGCAAGGCTCTCTATACTTCTATCCGTGTAGCCAAAATAAATAAGTAAAAGACTTCTGCCACAAATCCCAAAGCCCAGCGACCGACGTTACCTGTATTTGTTTGGGAACATCCTTTCACAGTCCTTGCATTCGTGCACCTGCCCGTCGGCAGCCCCTTCCTGCTTAATCTCATCGCTCAAGGTTTCGTAGAGGGAGCCCACGGTGCTGCAGGAGTACTTCTTGTGCCGCCTCAAGTCCATCTTTGACTGGAAGAGTTCGTCACAGTTTTCACAGCGGAATGTGTGCACTTCTGTAGAAACCGTGGGGGAGAGAAAAATCTAGTCATTGCCATGGACAGCACAAGAAGGGAGGGTATGCTTCCTTCCTTCCTTCCTTCCTTCCTTCCTTCCTTCCTTCCTTCCTTCCTTCCTTCTTCTTTCTTTCTTTCTTTCTTTCTTTCTTTCTTTCTTTCTTTCTTTCTTTCTTTCTTTCTTTCTTTCTTTCTTTCCTCCCTCCCACCCTCCCTAACTATACAACACTTCCTTCCTTCCTTCCTTCCTTCCTAACTATACAACCCTTTCTTCCTTCCTTCCTTATTATTCTAAACCAAACGCTAACTTTGGGAGGTACACGGTAATATATATATATATCCTTATTATTCTAAACCAAACGCTAACTTTGGGAGGTACACGGTAATATATATATATATATATATATATATATATATATATATATATATATATATATATATATATATATATATATATATATATATATATATATATATATATATATATATATATATATATATATATATATATATATATATATATGCATGTTAGGGTGGATTCGGGTTTCTTCCCGTGTAGAAATCTGGTTGTTTTGGTGATGTTTCGACGAGGTCTCAGGTGTGGTTTGCTTGCTCTGTTGCTGATTGTAGGTTCCTTTGTTCCTTTGTTCTTTTGTGATCTGCTGTGTGGCTGAGGCGATCGTTAAGGGATTAACTGCTGATGGCTGTTTAGATGGCTGTTTACATGCTGGTGGGTTAGATGGCTGGTAGGTTCTGGCAGTATCCTGGGCTTTGGTGGAGTGGGGTCCTGTGTCTTGTGAATTCATTTTGGTCTGGCTACGTGTCTGTGGTCTCCCAATGTTTTTTTGGGGTGTGTGAGTGTGCTCCATGTGGTGACTGGAGTGGGGTGCCGCAGTAGATGGTGCAGTCGTGGTTTTGTTATTGGATGGTGGTTTCGTTTCATCTGTGGGAAGGGTCTGGGTTTGTGTTTGGTGTGGATGGAAGGTGGTGGCATCTTGTGTCCTTTTGGACCTGGTGTCAGTCTTTGTGACAGAGGCTCGTCTGTTGACCAGGGCTAGTTTCCAGATGTCAGGCAAGCGGGAGGTGTCATCACGTTTATTCATGTTGTTTGGGTGTTTCTCTATTTCAATGGCTTCCATGATTATTCGACTGTTGAAGTGTTCAGTTTTGGAGATGAGTTTGGTTCTTTCAAAGTCAATTTCATGACCTGTTGTTTTTATGTGCTGGAAGAGAGAGGAAGATTTTTCTTCTTTTTTGACTGCGTTCTTGTGTTCTGCGATGCGTGCGCTTATTCTCCTGTTTGTTTGTCCGATGTATGTGGCTGGACAGACTTTGCATGGTATTTCGTAGACTCCTTGGTTTTCTAGCTCAATCTTGTCTTTGGGGTTTCTTAAGATGTTGGCTATTTTTTGGTCGGTGCAAAAGGCTGTCTTGATATTGTGTTTGTGGAGAATTTTGCTGATTTTGTCTGTGGTGCCTTTGATGTAAGGGAGGAGGGCGGTGCCGTTGTTCTCTTCTGTTTCTTGGTTCTTGGGGGGTGTTTCCTTTTGGATTAGTTTGGTGATGGTGTTTTTTTGGAATCCGTTCGCAATTAAAACATTCGAGAGAGTGTGTAATTCAGTTTTTAGGTGGTCTTTGTCAGCGAGGCGTTTGGTTCTGGAGATGAGGGGTTTTGCTACGGAGTTGATCTGTGCAGGGTGGTGGTGTGATTGTGCATTTAAGTAGCGGTTTGTATGTGTTTTTTTCTGGTAGATGGTATGTCCTAAGGAGCCGTCGGGTTTTTTGTAGATTAGGACGTCCAGGAAGGGAAGTTGGTTGTTGGCTTCTATTTCCATAGTGAATTGTATTTTGGGGTGTAGGCTGTTGAGATGTGTGAGGAAGTTGTTCAGTTTATCTTTCCCGTGTGGCCAGATAACAAAGGTGTCGTCAACATATCTGAGCCAGAGTTTGGGTTTATGTTCGGACTTCTGTAACGCGTTGGTTTCAAAGTGTTCCATATATAGGTTTGCGATGACCGGTGAGAGGGTGATCCCATGGGTGCTCCTTCTATCTGTTTGTATCTTTGTCCATTGTGGATGAAGTATGTGTTAGTTAGGCAGTGGTTGGTCAGATCTAGGATGTGTTTGGGGGGTTGTATTTGTTGTGGATAGCTGTCAAGGCTTCTTGAATGGGCACTTGTGTGAAGAGCGAAACAACATCGAAGCTCACGAGTAGGTCATTGGGTTGTAGGTCTTGTTTCTTTATAATTTCTATGAAGTGGAACGAGTTTTGTACGTATGAAGTGATGGATTCTGCATAGGGCTGGAGTTGTTTGGCAAGAAATTTGGCGAGGTTTTGTAGAGGTGAGCCTATGGAGCTGACTATGGGTCTGAGAGGTGTTCCTTCTTTGTGAATCTTGGGGAGGCCGTAGAGCTTGGGGCATCTGGATGATTTCTCTCTGGGGATGATGCTTGGCTTGATTTCTTCACTTAAGGGAGAGGCTTTTATTTTGGCTTTGGTGGTTTTTTTCCAGGTAGGTGGTGGGGTCTGTGTTCAAAGGTATGTAAGCAGGGTCTTGTAGTAGGTTGGATAATTTGGCTTGGTAGTCGGATGTGTTCATCACCACTGTGGCATTGCCTTTGTCTGCTGGGAGAATGATTATGTTGTTGTCTTTCCTCAGGTTGGAGAGGGCTTTTGTTCTTCTTTGTGTAAATTGCTTCTGGGTGGTTTGCTGGAGCAGAGGACATTGGTGACTTCGAGTCTGATTTTGTTGGCTTCATCTGGGTTGATTTTGGTTAGGCTGGCTTCCACTCCGCATATGATGTTTTCGGTGGGGATGTGTCTGGGGCGATTGCAAAGTTGAATCCTTTGGAAAGGACTTTGGTCTCTGCGATGGTGAGTGTCCTGTCTGATATGTTGTGAACTGTTTGTTTCATGGGCTGTTGTGTGGGGGTTGGGCTTCTGGCGTTTTTCCAGTTTGTGGAGTTTGTTGGTGTGTGTGTCTGTCTTGTGGGAGGTCTCTGTTTCAGCTCTCCAGGCGGCCAGTTGCTTGGATTTGTTCCAGAGTGTTGGGTGGATTTTGTTGCTGAGTTTGAGGTGGAGAGTGAGTAGGTCTCTGTTGGTTTGATCTAGTAGGTATCTTTTCCTGTGTAGTTCGCTTCTGATTAGGGCTAGTTCTGTTCTTTTCAGGATCCTTTCGCTGGATGGGGTTTTGAGTGGAATTTCAGTTGGAAGCTTGTGGGGATCACATTTTTGTCTCGGCAGTTGCGTAGGAATGCAATGTCACATAAGATGGTGGCTCTTCGGACTTCTAGTTTCTCGTAGGTTCTGGTCAGCTGGAAGGTTTCCTCCCGTAGAGGTCGGATATTTGTTTTCGTAGATTTTCACGGGTATAGGTATGCATGTTAGGGTGGATTCGGGTTTCTTCCCGTGTAGAAATCTGGTTGTTTTGGCGACGTTTGACGAGGTCTCACTCGTCATCTTCAGGCTGGTGTTCTGGCTTCTTTCTTCTTGAAGCAAAGTGTGGTCTCAGTTGAAGTCCTTCTATAAATACTGCTGGGGGGTGTGGTTTGCTTGCTCTGTTGCTGATTGTAGGTTCCTTTGTTCCTTTGTTCTTTTGTGATCTGCTGTGTGGCTGAGGCGATCGTTAAAGGGATTAACTGCTGATGGCTGTTTAGATGGCTGTTTACATGCTGGTGGGTTAGATGGCTGGTAGGTTCTGGCAGTATCCTGGGCTTTGGTGGAGTGGGGTCCTGTGTCTTGTGAATTCATTTTGGTCTGGCTACGTGTCTGTGGTCTCCCAATGTTTTTGGGGTGTGTGAGTGTGCTCCATGTGGTGACTGGAGTGGGGTGCCGCAGTAGATGGTGCAGTCGTGGTTTTGTTATTGGATGGTGGTTTCGTTTCATCTGTGGGAAGGGTCTGGGTTTGTGTTTGGTGTGGATGGAAGGTGGTGGCATCTTGTGTCCTTTTGGACCTGGTGTCAGTCTTTGTGACAGAGGCTCGTCTGTTGACCAGGGCTAGTTTCCAGATGTCAGGCAAGCGGGAGGTGTCATCACGTTTATTCATGTTGTTTGGGTGTTTCTCTATTTCAATGGCTTCCATGATTATTCGACTGTTGAAGTGTTCAGTTTTGGAGATGAGTTTGGTTCTTTCAAAGTCAATTTCATGACCTGTTGTTTTTATGTGCTGGAAGAGAGAGGAAGATTTTCTTCTTTTTTGACTGCGTTCTTGTGTTCTGCGATGCGTGCGCTTATTCTCCTGTTTGTTTGTCCGATGTATGTGGCTGGACAGACTTTGCATGGTATTTCGTAGACTCCTTGGTTTTCTAGCTCAATCTTGTCTTTGGGGTTTCTTAAGATGTTGGCTATTTTTTGGTCGGTGCAAAAGGCTGTCTTGATATTGTGTTTGTGGAGAATTTTGCTGATTTTGTCTGTGGTGCCTTTGATGTAAGGGAGGAGGGCGGTGCCGTTGTTCTCTTCTGTTTCTTGGTTCTTGTGGGGTGTTTCCTTTTGGATTAGTTTGGTGATGGTGTTTTTTTGGAATCCGTTCGCAATTAAAACATTCGAGAGAGTGTGTAATTCAGTTTTTAGGTGGTCTTTGTCAGCGAGGCGTTTGGTTCTGGAGATGAGGGTTTTGCTACGGAGTTGATCTGTGCAGGGTGGTGGTGTGATTGTGCATTTAAGTAGCGGTTTGTATGTGTTTTTTCTGGTAGATGGTATGTCCTAAGGAGCCGTCGGGTTTTGTAGATTAGGACGTCCAGGAAGGGAAGTTGGTTGTTGGCTTCTATTTCCATAGTGAATTGTATTTTGGGGTGTAGGCTGTTGAGATGTGTGAGGAAGTTGTTCAGTTTATCTTTCCCGTGTGGCCAGATAACAAAGGTGTCGTCAACATATCTGAGCCAGAGTTTGGGTTTATGTTCGGACTTCTGTAACGCGTTGGTTTCAAAGTGTTCCATATATAGGTTTGCGATGACCGGTGAGAGGGGTGATCCCATGGGTGCTCCTTCTATCTGTTTGTATCTTTGTCCATTGTGGATGAAGTATGTGTTGGTTAGGCAGTGGTTGGTCAGATCTAGGATGTGTTTGGGGGGGTTGTATTTGTTGTGGATAGCTGTCAAGGCTTCTTGAATGGGCACTTGTGTGAAGAGCGAAACAACATCGAAGCTCACGAGTAGGTCATTGGGTTGTAGGTCTTGTTTCTTTATAATTTCTATGAAGTGGAACGAGTTTTGTACGTATGAAGTGATGGATTCTGCATAGGGCTGGAGTTGTTTGGCAAGAAATTTGGCGAGGTTTTGTAGAGGTGAGCCTATGGAGCTGACTATGGGTCTGAGAGGTGTTCCTTCTTTGTGAATCTTGGGAGGCCGTAGAGCTTGGGGCATCTGGATGATTTCTCTCTGGGGATGATGCTTGGCTTGATTTCTTCACTTAAGGGAGAGGCTTTTATTTTGGCTTTGGTGGTTTTTTCCAGGTAGGTGGTGGGGTCTGTGTTCAAAGGTATGTAAGCAGGGTCTTGTAGTAGGTTGGATAATTTGGCTTGGTAGTCGGATGTGTTCATCACCACTGTGGCATTGCCTTTGTCTGCTGGGAGAATGATTATGTTGTTGTCTTTCCTCAGGTTGGAGAGGGCTTTTGTTCTTCTTTGTGTAAATTGCTTCTGGGTGGTTTGCTGGAGCAGAGGACATTGGTGACTTCGAGTCTGATTTTGTTGGCTTCATCTGGGTTGATTTTGGTTAGGCTGGCTTCCACTCCGCATATGATGTTTTCGGTGGGGATGTGTCTGGGGCGATTGCAAAGTTGAATCCTTTGGAAAGGACTTTGGTCTCTGCGATGGTGAGTGTCCTGTCTGATATGTTGTGAACTGTTTGTTTCATGGGCTGTTGTGTGGGGGGTTGGGCTTCTGGCGTTTTCCAGTTTGTGGAGTTTGTTGGTGTGTGTGTCTGTCTTGTGGGAGGTCTCTGTTTCAGCTCTCCAGGCGGCCAGTTGCTTGGATTTGTTCCAGAGTGTTGGGTGGATTTTGTTGCTGAGTTTGAGGTGGAGAGTGAGTAGGTCTCTGTTGGTTTGATCTAGTAGGTATCTTTTCCTGTGTAGTTCGCTTCTGATTAGGGCTAGTTCTGTTCTTTTCAGGATCCTTTCGCTGGATGGGGTTTTTGAGTGGAATTTCAGTTGGAAGCTTGTGGGGATCACATTTTTGTCTCGGCAGTTGCGTAGGAATGCAATGTCACATAAGATGGTGGCTCTTCGGACTTCTAGTTTCTCGTAGGTTCTGGTCAGCTGGAAGGTTTCCTCCCGTAGAGGTCGGATATTTGTTTTCGTAGATTTTCACGGGTATAGGTATGCATGTTAGGGTGGATTCGGGTTTCTTCCCGTGTAGAAATCTGGTTGTTTTGGCGGCGTTTCGACGAGGTCTCACTCGTCATCTTCAGGCTGGTGTTCTGGCTTCTTTCTTCTTGAAGCAAAGTGTGGTCTCAGTTGAAGTCCTTCTATAAATACTGCTGGGGGGTGTGGTTTGCTTGCTCTGTTGCTGATTGTAGGTTCCTTTGTTCCTTTGTTCTTTTTGTGATCTGCTGTGTGGCTGAGGCGATCGTTAAGGGATTAACTGCTGATGGCTGTTTAGATGGCTGTTTACATGCTGGTGGGTTAGATGGCTGGTAGGTTCTGGCAGTATCCTGGGCTTTGGTGGAGTGGGGTCCTGTGTCTTGTGAATTCATTTTGGTCTGGCTACGTGTCTGTGGTCTCCCAATGTTTTTTTGGGGTGTGTGAGTGTGCTCCATGTGGTGACTGGAGTGGGGTGCCGCAGTAGATGGTGCAGTCGTGGTTTTGTTATTGGATGGTGGTTTCGTTTCATCTGTGGGAAGGGTCTGGGTTTGTGTTTGGTGTGGATGGAAGGTGGTGGCATCTTGTGTCCTTTGGACCTGGTGTCAGTCTTTGTGACAGAGGCTCGTCTGTTGACCAGGGCTAGTTTCAGATGTCAGGCAAGCGGGAGGTGTCATCACGTTTATTCATGTTGTTTGGGTGTTTCTCTATTTCAATGGCTTCCATGATTATTCGACTGTTGAAGTGTTCAGTTTTGGAGATGAGTTTGGTTCTTTCAAAGTCAATTTCATGACCTGTTGTTTTTATGTGCTGGAAGAGAGAGGAAGATTTTTCTTCTTTTTTGACTGCGTTCTTGTGTTCTGCGATGCGTGCGCTTATTCTCCTGTTTGTTTGTCCGATGTATGTGGCTGGACAGACTTTGCATGGTATTTCGTAGACTCCTTGGTTTTCTAGCTCAATCTTGTCTTTGGGGTTTCTTAAGATGTTGGCTATTTTTTGGTCGGTGCAAAAGGCTGTCTTGATATTGTGTTTGTGGAGAATTTTGCTGATTTTGTCTGTGGTGCCTTTGATGTAAGGGAGGAGGGCGGTGCCGTTGTTCTCTTCTGTTTCTTGGTTCTTGGGGGGTGTTTCCTTTTGGATTAGTTTGGTGATGGTGTTTTTTTGGAATCCGTTCGCAATTAAAACATTCGAGAGAGTGTGTAATTCAGTTTTTAGGTGGTCTTTGTCAGCGAGGCGTTTGGTTCTGGAGATGAGGGTTTTGCTACGGAGTTGATCTGTGCAGGGTGGTGGTGTGATTGTGCATTTAAGTAGCGGTTTGTATGTGTTTTTTTCTGGTAGATGGTATGTCCTAAGGAGCCGTCGGGTTTTGTAGATTAGGACGTCCAGGAAGGGAAGTTGGTTGTTGGCTTCTATTTCCATAGTGAATTGTATTTTTGGGGTGTAGGCTGTTGAGATGTGTGAGGAAGTTGTTCAGTTTATCTTTCCCGTGTGGCCAGATAACAAAGGTGTCGTCAACATATCTGAGCCAGAGTTTGGGTTTATGTTCGGACTTCTGTAACGCGTTGGTTTCAAAGTGTTCCATATATAGGTTTGCGATGACCGGTGAGAGGGTGATCCCATGGGTGCTCCTTCTATCTGTTTGTATCTTTGTCCATTGTGGATGAAGTATGTGTTGGTTAGGCAGTGGTTGGTCAGATCTAGGATGTGTTTGGGGGGGTTGTATTTGTTGTGGATAGCTGTCAAGGCTTCTTGAATGGGCACTTGTGTGAAGAGCGAAACAACATCGAAGCTCACGAGTAGGTCATTGGGTTGTAGGTCTTGTTTCTTTATAATTTCTATGAAGTGGAACGAGTTTTGTACGTATGAAGTGATGGATTCTGCATAGGGCTGGAGTTGTTTGGCAAGAAATTTGGCGAGGTTTTGTAGAGGTGAGCCTATGGAGCTGACTATGGGTCTGAGAGGTGTTCCTTCTTTGTGAATCTTGGGAGGCCGTAGAGCTTGGGGCATCTGGATGATTTCTCTCTGGGGATGATGCTTGGCTTGATTTCTTCACTTAAGGGAGAGGCTTTTATTTTGGCTTTGGTGGTTTTTTCCAGGTAGGTGGTGGGGTCTGTGTTCAAAGGTATGTAAGCAGGGTCTTGTAGTAGGTTGGATAATTTGGCTTGGTAGTCGGATGTGTTCATCACCACTGTGGCATTGCCTTTGTCTGCTGGGAGAATGATTATGTTGTTGTCTTTCCTCAGGTTGGAGAGGGCTTTTGTTCTTCTTTGTGTAAATTGCTTCTGGGTGGTTTGCTGGAGCAGAGGACATTGGTGACTTGAGTCTGATTTTGTTGGCTTCATCTGGGTTGATTTTGGTTAGGCTGGCTTCCACTCCGCATATGATGTTTTCGGTGGGGATGTGTCTGGGGGCGATTGCAAAGTTGAATCCTTTGGAAAGGACTTTGGTCTCTGCGATGGTGAGTGTCCTGTCTGATATGTTGTGAACTGTTTGTTTCATGGGCTGTTGTGTGGGGGTTGGGCTTCTGGCGTTTTCCAGTTTGTGGAGTTTGTTGGTGTGTGTGTCTGTCTTGTGGGAGGTCTCTGTTTCAGCTCTCCAGGCGGCCAGTTGCTTGGATTTGTTCCAGAGTGTTGGGTGGATTTTGTTGCTGAGTTTGAGGTGGAGAGTGAGTAGGTCTCTGTTGGTTTGATCTAGTAGGTATCTTTTCCTGTGTAGTTCGCTTCTGATTAGGGCTAGTTCTGTTCTTTTCAGGATCCTTTCGCTGGATGGGGTTTTTGAGTGGAATTTCAGTTGGAAGCTTGTGGGGATCACATTTTTGTCTCGGCAGTTGCGTAGGAATGCAATGTCACATAAGATGGTGGCTCTTCGGACTTCTAGTTTCTCGTAGGTTCTGGTCAGCTGGAAGGTTTCCTCCCGTAGAGGTCGGATATTTGTTTTCGTAGATTTTCACGGGTATAGGTATGCATGTTAGGGTGGATTCGGGTTTCTTCCCGTGTAGAAATCTGGTTGTTTTGGCGACGTTTCGACGAGGTCTCACTCGTCATCTTCAGGCTGGTGTTCTGGCTTCTTTCTTCTTGAAGCAAAGTGTGGTCTCAGTTGAAGTCCTTCTATAAATACTGCTGGGGGGGGTGTGGTTTGCTTGCTCTGTTGCTGATTGTAGGTTCCTTTGTTCCTTTGTTCTTTTGTGATCTGCTGTGTGGCTGAGGCGATCGTTAAGGGATTAACTGCTGATGGCTGTTTAGATGGCTGTTTACATGCTGGTGGGTTAGATGGCTGGTAGGTTCTGGCAGTATCCTGGGCTTTGGTGGAGTGGGGTCCTGTGTCTTGTGAATTCATTTTGGTCTGGCTACGTGTCTGTGGTCTCCCAATGTTTTTTTGGGGTGTGTGAGTGTGCTCCATGTGGTGACTGGAGTATATATAAATCAACCCAGCAATGAAAATTAGTTTGAAATCAGGTCATGGCTGCTGTTATTAAATAAGTAGCAGTACCGAAACTTTTTATTATTATTTATTTTATTTTATTTTCGTTTTGCACCGGGGACCAGTTTTTCTCACTGCCTGGTGCTTTTTTTTGGTGGTTCTCTCACAGTCCAAGGAAAAAACGGTTACAAAGGGTGAAGCAGTGTACCCCCCCCCAAAAAAAGAGTGTTCATCTATGTCATATAATAAAGTTAGAATTGCAGATCTAGAAGAAATGACGGATGATTCTGTCCAGCCCCTGCCAAGGAAGCAGGAGGGGGACTTGAACTCCCAGCCACTGGCTCCGCAGCCAAATACCTAAAATCACTAAGCGGTTCAGCAGTTCGTATTGATCTTAGAACTGCTGAGTCCAGCCCCTCTCCGGGGAGCCCCAGTAGGGAATTGAACTCCTCAACTCCAGCTGGGCAGCCAAAGGCCCGACTGCTATCCAGCAGTTCATCTCTTGGATTTGAGAGGGTAATATGGAGACAGCCATGGGGGGGGGAGAGGGCAACAGAGGAAGAAAGAACTAGAGTTTGCCCAGTGGTTCTCAACCTGTGGGTCCCCAGATGTTCCTGGACTGCATCTCCCAGAAGCCTCCACCACTCGCTGTGCTGGAAGGGGTTTCTGGGAGTTGCCATCCAGGAACATCGGGGAACCCACGGGTTGAGAACCACTGAGTTTGCCCATGCCATTTTTGGTGCCCATCATCTCTACTGGCTACATGGACTGGGAAATGATGGGAACCAAACCATGGCCAAGTTGGGAAAGAGGCACAGAGTAGGCCATTTATTGGGGCCGGCGCTTGGGCAGTTAAAGATAAAGGAAGCCCTCTTTTTTTAGTTTTGCAGAATTTTCGCAGAGATTCCAATGAATTGTCCAAAAAAAGCCTTGCTCTCTCTCAGGATTACAAGCCACTGGCCCATGCAAAAAAGAAAAAAATGAAAAACCCAAGGAGAATTCCTAGAAAGCCCCCCTCCCAACAGTTGGGGGGAAGAGATGCAAAGGCCTTTGTTTGGCACCCAAGTGCCGGAGGGGGGGAGGGAGGGGAGGCCTGGGAGGCCCTCTCCGCTAATGCGCCTAATAAATTACCGCCCGTCAAGGTCAAACAAATTAAAAGGAGGGCAGCTATTATGAAGTCGACACGACAGCATCCTGACCAAAGTGCCAATTCAAACAATTGGTTTAAGGCTGTAAATTTTCCAACAGCTCGAGCTTCTGAGAGCGGAGTGGGGACTGGTGGATTGGGGGGGGGATGTTTGCTGACTTTCTCCCTCCCCAGCACTTGGCCGGGGAAAAAAAGACAGAAGCTTTTCAATCGGCAGTTTGATGTCACTCTGCCTTTTCCTAAAACACCAGCATATCGCCTCTCAGTGTTAGGAGCCTGTTTTATAGCTAAAATTCCCCCTCTTTCTAGTGGTGTTTCGCCAACGATGGAAAGCCCTAGAGAATATTTGTGGCCATTTTCTGTTGGCAAGCACAAATAAATACATCTGGCGAAAACCTGGAATGCCACACTCAAAGACAGGCTGCGTCTTGGCACCTCTTCCTCTGCCCCTGCTACAATCTGGTCAAACAGTGTCAGGGGTGCGAAGGGGCATCCTTTGCCCCCAGTCTTGACAGCAGCATAGATGGAAGCCACAGCAATGACCATGTAGGGTTCATGACAAGTGGGGAAGGGCCACTGACTAGCACACATGCAGAATGGCCCCAAACACTGCCCCTTGCAGCTAAAAAAAATATATTAAATTTTCAAGTCTACTTCCATAAAAGTAGTTGTGTCAGCTTGTTAGCTTGCTTTGTGTTGTGTTCGCACAACAGCAAAATGAAGCAGGCTTCCTGTATTACCATCTCACCCAGGCTGATTGGGAAAAATGGTTAGTTGGAGGGTTCCCCATCCAAACCCAGCACCCTCTAAAACAGGCATGTCCAAACTTTGGCCCTCCAGAGGTTTTGGACCGCAACTCCCACAGCCATTTGCCGTTGGCCATCTAAGCTTAGAATTCTGGGAGTTGTGGTCCAAAACCTCAGGAGGGTCACAGTTTGGACATGCCTGCTTTAAAATATAGTTTTGGATCACCTTTGGTTTAATTTGGGATAAGCTTCCAGTGATCACACCCAAGAAGAAGAGATGGGCTACAGGGTGAAGAAGGAGGAGATGGTAGACCACAGACCACCAGAGGTAGTGATGACTAGCTCTTGGAAGAGAGAATAACCTGATAGCCAGTACCCAGAAGGTCATCATCCAGAGGAGGCGCAGAATCCATGCAGGGCATGGGATAGAGCAGTACGACAGCAGAAGTGATTTCCTTGTTGAGGTCTCCAATGGTGGAGAAGAGAGAGCTAGACAGCCTTCCATCAGATATATAGGACACCCTTATCCACAGGGACAGTAAATGCTGATTCACGTATTTGATGGTTGAAAGTACACCCTAATGCCCCCACCCCACTTCCCAAAACATGCAGAACTGGTCACTAGAGAGAACCAAATGGAGCTGGAGCTTGGAATTGGTCCTCCATGTATACTGAATTCCTATTGCACTAGGACTTGGGTTCCTGCCATGATCAGGGGGTTGGACTTGATGGACTTTTAGGTCCTTTCTAACTCCATGATTCCATGTGGATTCATAGAATCCTGCAATCCAACTCTGTGATTTTATGATTCAGTTTCTGGTCCCGCCCACCTCTGGGGCCTGGCCCCAGAGAACGTCTGAATGCGGCCCTCAGAGATCACCGTAGACCAGTGATTCTCAACCTGTGGGTCCCTAGATGTAACTGGACTGCAACTCCCAGAAGCCTCCACCACTTACTGTGCTGGAAGGGATTTCTGGGAGTTGAAGTTCAGGAACATCTGGGGATCCAGAGGTTGAGAACCCCTGCCGTAGATGTTCACCATCCTGGAGTCAAAGGGTTAAAGGAAATAACATCTCCTGAAATGTCAACAACATCTCACGGCTTCTCTGCCGGTCCCCTCTGTCAAATCGGCGTGACAGTGCCCCTGCGTCGGGAACACTCAGGACATAGCAGGAAAGTAACCGATGAAATAAAGTAAAATAAAATAATACACCAGTCCATAATAGCTTTCAAAGCGACCAAGGGGGAACACAATTATGTAGCATCTACATGCTAATCTCCCAGAACTGTATCTCAAAAGAACTCAAGAGCCCTGCTCAAAATTCCTGTGGCGATAAGGAGGTCGGCTGCATTTGGCAGCCGTTTGGAGAAAAGATTTTTTTTTTGTCCGTGTCACACACAAAAAAAGAAGATAATTATCTTTGTGCGGAACATTTTAACATTTTTCTTTCTGATGCAATTCAGAGTTCCACTTGCAAACAAATTTAAAGAGCGGGGAGAGAAAGGCTTGTCGAAGGCACAGGTCTGCTCTCGCTCTCTCTCTTTTTTGGTAAAAGGGAAAGTACTGAAAAGTGAAATGTCTGATGATGATAGGTTATTGTGTTTGGGAAGCAATTAGGTAGCAATTGCCTGCTACCTGATACACTATTAGGAGGAGGTTGATAAATACAGTGGAATTATCCAAAAAAGACGTATTGTTAGGAAAAAGGTAGGGGTGTTCATTTTTCTTGTTCTGAGAGCTTTTTTTAAAAAAACCCTTTATGGGCGCTTTTACACGACCCCTAAAATCGGAGGCAAAGGGCCCCTAGATCCGGAGCTTAAAAATGTTTTCCCACCAGCTCCGGACTTTAAAAAAAAATTAAGTACGACCATGCCCACCTAAGCACATCCCAGCGAACTTTTCAAGTACCTGGTCTCCGAAGGTGAAAAATTTCTGATGCGGATGTAAAGCAGTGAGTGCCAGGCTCTCCTCGCCTTGTGTGTTTGTTTGTTTGTTTGTTTGGGGTTTTTTGCCCCCACCCCTTTAAGAGACTGAAAGATACTGGAATGGTTCCGGAGCAGAGCGGAGGTGAGTCTGCATTCTTTTCTCCCTCCCCCCCCTCACACAGACAAAAGCAATGGAGTGCGGAGGGAGTGGGGACACAGGAAGAGCGACAAACCCCCAAGATCCTGGTCCAAATTTAAATGGCCAGCAGATCTTAGGGGTGGTGTAAAAGCGCACTATGTAGGCATAATAAAAATAAATAAGTGATAACTACAAGATGGAACAGACGGTCCACAACGAACCCTTCTCTTCACCCCACTTTTTTGGCTTATTTATTTCTTCCCACCATTGCTGGCTCTGTCATACCGTCAACCATAGAGCCATCAAGTAGTCTTGGAAGGAGTCTCTAAAGACATCTGATTTTGGGGGATTCTGGTATTTGTAGTCCCCCAAAAATAACCCCTGGGATCCCTGCCTGGTCCTGGGTCATGCTGGACTCACAGAACTGGGGAGGAGTGCTTGTGGATTCCCAGCTTATCATATGCGTCTGGGGCAGAGTGGAAGTAAGTCTCTTGAAGGAAAGGATAGAAAGATGGTCTCACCTTCTAAGCTTGGAGGCACGTTGCCGGTAGCGTACGCTCCATCCTTCGTGTACATCAGCAGCTCTTCTCCAGGTTCTATTTCTTTAATAACTTTAAAATAAACCTAGACATTGAAACAAAAGGGATGGGACAGAGAGAGAGAGAGAGAAAGTGAGGAGGAAAATAAAATTATATGCATGCAGTTGGTTGAAGCTACCTATAAAAACCTGGAGAATGGAGACCACACATTTATTGGTTGGTTTGGGAATGGCTGATGGCTTCCAGTCCCTTACTGCTGCTCCTACCTTATGTTGGCCAGATTTTCAAGTACAACTTGGTGGAGCATAATCTTGATTTTGATTTTGCTAATCATGTCATGTGGTTGACTTGATTCTGGCTCAGGTATGTGTCCCTTGGAAGGGGTTTCCCACTTGGTCCATCTTGCCACCCAAGTGGGAGGAACCGTACTGAGGGGGGCTGGAAGCTTCTGAGATTTAGGCAGATGGCTCCAGGGTCAGTGGGACAGCTAATCCAGTCCAGGATTAGATCCAAACTCTACTGATGCTCTCCAAGGTCCTGAAACCCATTTCCTGGGGTCACACCTTGGGTGGCCCACTTAGCTTGGAGATGGTTCAGTCAGATGATCCAGCTGGTCAGTCACTAGATTCCAATAAAGCTCAGTACCTCTCTGTTATCTTCCCTGAGCTCTGTATGACACCCACCATCTATATTTATTTTATTTTTGAACAGTTTTCTAATCTTGATGGGTACACTTTCCCAACTATAATTGTTGAGCAAAACATCTTGCTTTCTTGCTCCCATTTTTTTATAGTGCCTCTGAAGCTCTGCTGAAGTCCTCCCTTGTTCCTTCTTTAAGAGGCAGTAGACCACCAGAACGGATGAAGAGAGGAATGTGTCTAAAGAAGGAAACCCCTCTCCCCGTTAGCCAATTTCAAGCCAAGCTTCTGCATGAGGAAGGCGAGGATGTCAATGGGTTTGGGACCACCTCAGCAATTCAGCAAACAAGGAAAGCCCATTGGGTCACAAAAGAGGCATGGGGGGGCTCCCATGTCACTGCGAACGAGGGTTGCACAAATCCCCCAAGTGTTAGTACAACCCAAGCAAACAAAGAGTGCATCTTCCCTACATGGTAGCAAGAATATCAAGACCTAGCAGCAAGAGAGAGAGAGAGAGAGAGTCAATACCAGATCGCCGACGCCAACCTATGACCCATGGTTCAGTGTGATGGCTGGTTGAGCCCAATGGGCAACCAAGTGAAGTAATAACTCAAGTCTTTGTTCCACTGTATTTAGGATCAAGAAAGCCTCAGCCAGCCAGCCAAACAACAAACCGACCAGCCTTCCTGTCTCTCTGCCTTCTCCCCTCTCTTTCTCACTTACTCATTCTTCCTTCCTTCCTTCCTTCCTTCCTTCCTTCCTTCCTTCCTTCCTTCCTTCCTTCCTTCCTTCCTTCCTTCCGCTATGATTGAAAAAAAACACACACACACACACACACACACACACACACACACACACACACACACACACACACACACACACACACACACACACACATCTAAGCCATTTCAGCCTCATCACACCTCCTAGGCCAGTGTTGGCAAACGTATGGCATGGGTGCCAAAGGTGACCTTAGGACCCTTTCTGTGGGCACCTGACATCGCCCCTTCACAGCCGCTTGTATTCAGGTTAAATGGCTGTATTGGCACTTCGCGAAAATTCGGACTTAAATAAATTTTCTAAAATTCCACTAGCCAGGCAGGTGTTTCTCTCTACCACCAAGTGTTGCTTGAAGTCAAAATGTAGCATGGTGGTCCTAGCAAGAGTATACCCACGGAATCAAGGTAGCTGGCAGCACCAGGGTTGACTTACCATCCAGGCACTGGTTCCGGGGGGGGGGGGTGTCTACTCTACAGAAGCTCCAGAGAAATCCAGAGGAAATGTGGAAAGACAGCCTGGAGCCCACTCAACTTTAATCACCAATTCATTCATGGCTTAAGGCAAACCACTTGACTCAAGTCAGACAGAATACTATTCTACCTGGCCATGCCCTTTGGAGGCACACATAAAACTTTCCTTCCTTCCTTCCTTCCTTCCTTCCTTCCTTCCTTCCTTCCTTCCTTCCTTCCTTCCTTCCTTCCTTCCTTCCTTCCTTCCAAAAAAGTAAATATGTTCCCATCGGCCACAGCCACGTGTGGCCAAGCAGACCGACACGTGTTATTTTAACAAACGGATACAATCGGCTCATGAAATGCTACTTTCTAAATGTTATTATTGCCAGTAGCTTAAATGTGGCCTAAGAGCGGGGCACACTTCTTCTTTCTTGCTGTCTTAAGTCGCCCACGAGAGGGCACCCTTTACCAATCAAAATTATGCTCCACATCTCTGTGCCTGATTCCGAAATATCTACAGAGATGTCCCTAAACTAAAGTCACTACTAATAGACAGGCATATGTAGCACAAAGTAGTCAGCTTGCTGAATAGATCTCTCTCTCTCTCTCTCTCTCTCTCTCTCTCTCTCTCTCTCTCTCTCTCTCTCTCTCACACACACACACACACACACACACACACACACACACACACACACACACACACACACACACACACACACACACACACACACACTTATTTGCTCTATCACATATGCATACATCTGCACAACTCACGCAAACACCCCAGCAGCACAGTCACAGGCTGCTACGATCCCTCAAGTTCCAGTTGACTTACAGAACCCCTAATGAGGTTTTGCAAGCGTTTTATTTCATATGATTTGTTTCTTTAAAAAAAAACATTCGTAAGAAAGGAAACGAAACAAAGCGGCGGTGGGCATGAAACGAAACGAAACGAAACACGTTTTTTCCATTTTGTGCCCATCCCTAATCACAATTATTTATATGAGTTAAATACTAATTAATACAAATAGGCGTTGGGTGAGATGCAACTCAGCAGAGCTCTCCGGTGGTTCTTCAGCAACAAGTTGTAGGCTGCCCTTGCGATGGAGCTGAAAAGAAATGGGCAGCTGATATTTGCAAAAGAGACTTGCCCTTTCAACACACACACACGCACACACACACACACACAGAGAGAGAGAGAGAGAGAGAGAGAGAGACAGAGACAGACAGACAGACAGACAGACACAGACACAGACACAGACACACACACAGACACAGACACACACACACACACACACACACACACACACACACACACACATACACACACGTCTGGACACTACAGTCTGCTGTGTCCCATATCATCTGCTGTGTATTCTATTATCTGACATGGATGTGGCATATCCAGCTGGAGAAGGGAGGTTTTTCTTTTTCTTTTCTTTACTGAGAGCCAGAAATGCCACTAATTTTGATGCGAGAATGGGTTTGCAATGAGCCTCGTGGCACAGCAGTTAAACTGCTGTACTGTAGATGTAACTGTGCCTCACAACCTGGGGTTCAGCCCCAAGTAGCCGGCTCAAGGTTCACTCAGCTTTCCACCCTCCTGAGACTGGTAAAACGAGTGCCCAGCTCATGGAGGGGGCAACGTGTGTTCTGCATAATTCCTGGTAATTCTCCCAGAGAGTGCTTTAAGTGCTATGGGGCAGTATATAAGCGTCACACTTTGCTTTGCTTTTACTGTTGATATGCAGGTGCTAGGCAAGTCCAAAACCAGCCAAGATGGTCAAGGATTCAGAAAACAAGTGCCTTGAGGAAGAGCTGAGGGAAACAGGTATCTTTCCCTGTAGCAGATGAGTCCGAGATGTGTATGATCACCATGTTCAAATACAGCTCTGCTACCAAATTAAGTACCCCATCAAAGCAATCCTGCTGTTTGTAATTCAGTGGCCCAAATCCTGTTGTGTCACTCTGCCTGCATAACATTTCAGGGACATATATCATGACCTCAGTCAATGAAACCAATGGATAATTGTTCGCTTTACCAATATAACAAAATATTTCAAATCGTTTTGAAACACCAGCTTAAATATAATGGTTTCCTCTCCTTTTTTGGAGAAAAAAAAGTCACACTTCCTGGTGATTCAAAGTTATATCTACATATTGTGGTAACTACACTGTACTCATTAATAGAAAAAGATCATATATAAACTTATATCGTACACATCACACACACACGTCACACATGTATGTTGACAATAGGTATGAAACACTTTGCTAAGCTTTTGAAAACATAAAAAGAAATCCAGAAAGGAGAAACAGCTTAAGAAGAAGTGGGGAAAAGTGAGCTTAGACCACATGAACAGCCCAGGAATTGTCTGAGACAAAGCTGGTGATGAAAGCGTAAACACAGGAGGTCACTTACATAATAAACAGATTGTTTAACCCCATATGCCAATCTGGATTTTAGAGATGGACACAGAATGAACATTTTTTTCGTTTCTGTTACCATTTGTCATTTCCATTACGTAACGAAACAACAAACGAAAATTGTGATGAAAATGAAACGAAACGAACAGAACCACGAAAATTGTGGTCATTACGTTTCGTTTCCGTTAATGGTGACGTGCGATGAAATGAGCTGTTTTAAATGTTAAAAAAACGCCCTGGACATCCATAAAAACACAGCAATAATTATTTATATTGTCTGATAATACCTACCAGGGGGGTTGGGGTCCTTAAAACGTTTGTTTTTGTCTTCTACTCTTCTCCAATCGCAATGTATTTGTCTTTTCCCTTTAAAATGGATGTCGCAACCAGCCACAAAATGGAGGCAAGCCATGTGATGGGATCATCTTCAACCAATAGCATGCCCAGGTTGCAGACTGGTTGGGCAGGTCTGGCAGCCACAGAGGGCATAAAAAGCTCTGGCAGCCCCCGTCCTCCTTGCAGTCTCTGGTGGGAGTTAGGGTGGGATTGCTGTCTCTGCGACTCTAGCTTCAGTCCTGCAGCCTCCCTGTGTGTGTGCGTGCTGCGTACCTCTCGGTGAGTACCCTCCCTTGCCCCGCAGTGCAGTCACTCTGCGGCTGCCTTGCACCCTGGGCAACGCCCGCCGCTGCCTTTGCAGCCTCCCTGCATACCTAGTTTATACTGTGTCTCTGCCAGCATCCATTTTTTTAGTGTTTTCCCTCTGGTTTGGGGCATTGGGGGATGCCTGCGCACGGAAATGTTTTAAAAAATGTGCAAAAAGCGGGTAGAAATGACAAACGAAAAAACAAAAAATGGTAATGATTTTTTTCCAAAAATTCACGACAAATGGAAACGAACCGAAACAGACCTCTCAATGACAAACGAAAAACCGAAATGCCATTTTTTGATTCATACCCATCTCTACTGGATTTTATAAAGTTTGGTGTGAATTATGTCCTTTGCTTTCTTTGCCTTTCTTTAGCAGGACTTTTTTTTCTCCTTAAAGATGGCCTCCCAGGACTTTGTCCTGACTGAGCCTGTAAAATGATCTTGCATTTCATGTTAGGTATTTGTTCATGGGACATTAAATTTGCACTCAGAAACATTTCTGCAGAGCTTCTGGTGGCTTCAGTTGTCTCTTGTGAACGGCTCTTGAAAACAGTTCAACATACAAGAGCAGCACCGGCCGCCAAGAGGAAACTCCACCAGGTTGCGGTTGGTTCACAACCCAACCACAACATTGGGTACCAAAACACAAATTCCTATTATATTAATAATTGCCACTGCAAGAGTTGCACTTGTTTCCCCCCCTCCTGCTCCAGTTGACCCCCACCCCCACCCCATACACACATTTTCATTTTCTCATTTGAAGAATGAGAGCGAGATCATACCTGGTCATTAATGGGACACACAGCCAGGTTCTGTTCTTCACTGGAGCAGGCTGCCCTGATATACTTCAGCCAGTTCCCATTTGCCGTCTGGTTGGCCTCGGCACAGAATTTATCCGGACCCAGGTCATCGCCGAGCTGAAAGGGAAAGCAGAAACATATCTCTCAGAGCGGAACAGGGTTCGTCAAGAATGAAGACATGGCATCCACTTAAGGCAAACTGTTCGGGTTAAGAAAGAGGGTGGTGGGAACACAGAATCATAAACCAATCTCTGAAACACACTTGGTCCAAGATATCGTAGTTTATAGCAATCATGATAATCGCGGTCAAGTCAGTTCTGGCTTAAGGTGACCCATTCTTAGTATTTCCAAAGTTCTCCAAAATCGTTTCCAGTCCTCTGCTTCTGGGGGAGACCTGGGATTGTGTAGCTAGCCCAAAGCCACATGGGCTAGCTCAACTCCCAGGAGGCACAATAGGGGGGGGAGGAGCGAACTCCCAGCCAACCCATGAAGCCCGTCTCCAGGATGCAAACCTGGCCGCTAGTTCCACACACTCCAACTGTGATGCTCAGTGCCTGAGAGACCAACTCAACACCATGCTTCTTTTCCGGTCTCTGACTCACAAATTATCCTTGCCGTGCTTATGCAATTCGAAGTATTAAATGTTGGTTATCATGAATTGGACGCAGATATGGCTTGTCTCCGGATGGCTGAGATAGGACATGGGTAGGACAGTAACTTGTTCCCTTTCCCTGCCTGGAGCGGCTGGTGTGTCCCTGAATTCTTTGTTTGTTCACTGCCCTTCTCCCTGCAAACTTGAGGAGTTTACGGTCTTCCATTGGCTAGCAAGGAACTCTCAGACTATGACACATATTTGCATGCCCTGTGGAAGGAAGAACAGCAATGGATGACACATATCCAAGAGCACCGTTTGTGCTCCTTTCGCTGTCTGATCATGCACACCTGAAGGAAAAAAATAGCATTTGTAAAAAAGAACCCCATGAGCAGAGTATTTCTGAGTACGTGCAGAATGCCTCCGCATAGCCATTGACCTCCTTTCTGTGGGTACAGAAAAAGGTATCTAAAGGTGAAAGCATAGCTTTTAAGGCCAGTGATGGTGAACCTATGGCACAGGTGCCAAAGGTGGCACTCGGAGCCCTTTCTGTGGGCTCCCAACATTGCCTCTTCATAGCCACCTGTATACTGGTTAAATTACTGTATTGGCACTTTGCAAAAAAAAAAAAATTAGTGGGTTTTGAATTGCAGTTTGGGCACTCGGTCTCTAAAAGGTTCGCCATCATTGTTCTAGGCGATGGTGTACTTAAACCTTTCACTATAAACTGCTAGATAGCAAGTGGTGGGTAGTTCTAAAAATAATAACTGGTGACATAGCTGTGCTGAACTGATTAACTAGGTTCATGATTGACTAACTGACCTGGTTACATAACTCACCGACAGAACACTTTATGAGTATCTGCATTCAGATTCACTCCATATCTCTAACTGAATCTTGCACCAACAGAACACACCTGACCAACTTAAAAAAAAAAACCCAAGAAAAGAATCTGAGACAGAGAAGGAGCAATTAGGTGCTACTGAGTTGACGGACAACCACCCTGGTCCAGAAAGTGTCCCTCTTAGTCAAAACCTCTTAAAGTGCATCATATGTAAGTTGCAATATTGCAATATTTTAAGAAGCCCCGGTGAGGACTGGGTGGAGGGTGCTTAGTGGCTGGGGGATGCCAGTTGCCTAAGGTGTGTGTGTGTGTAGGTAGGTGGAATGGAGTACCACTGAGAAGGATATTGCTAACTGAGTGAAAAGGGCAACATCATGGTTTAAGGCATCCTGGTGCAGAGTGAGAGGTTGGGAGTTCCATTCCCCACTAGACCTCCCTGACAAGGGGCTGGAATTGATGACCCACAAGGTCCCTTCCAGCTTGGCAGTTGTATGGTTATTAAACTTCTGGATAGCTCAGTGGCCGAGATCCCTGGCTATGGAGTCACAGGTTGAGAGTTCGAATCCTGCAACGGGACTCCTTGACAAGGGACTGTAGGACGAGCCACAGGGTCCCTCCAAGCTCGGTACTAGCTCTAGGACAGTGAAGGCGAACCGATGGCACGGGTGCCAAAGGTGGCATTCAGAGCCCTTTCTGTGGGCACCTGACCTCGCCCCTTCACAGCCACCTGCATTCAGGTTAAATGGCTGTATTGGAACTTTGTGCAAAATTAGTGGGTCTTGAATCACATGTTGGGCACTCGGTCTCTCAAAGGTTCGCCATCACTGTTCTAGGACATCTTTTTTGATGGAATGCTCTGCTCTGCCAAGGCTGGATTGCAAAACCCATTTCCCCCTGGTCCCTGTTTCTGCCCACCCACTCAAGATATTTGGCTTCTTCAAAGGTGGAAATGCAGGCACCTGGATGCAGTTTTATAAGGTTCCAACGGTTGCGAGAGGAGGGGATCCATGAACCCAACCCACGGCTGTTCTGCTGACCTCCTCCTGGCCAACGCCGACTTAGCTCGCAGCTTGCTCACAACGGAGACAATGCATGCATGGAACTTGACGTTATTGGCGTGAGTGGGTGGGACTTTTGTCCCCATCTGCAGTTTTATTTTTATCCCATTTCTCCTCAGACTGAAGGGTTTGCTTCCGCCGTTTGTTCCAGCTGTGATATGCCATCATTTTGACTGAATGGAATCTTTGGGGAGTGGAGCTCAGCTCAAATGCTGAGAGACTACCAGACCCTTTTGTATAATGCAAGGCAAACCACTCACTCACAGATGAATTTTGACAGCTTGTCCGACACACCTAACTTTATTTGGCAGAAACTGAAAGTATATAATGTATACTTTCAGTTTCTTTCTATTATATCTATATCTATATCTATATCTATATCATCTATATCTATATCTATATCTATCTAACATGTTTCCCTGAAAATAAGACACTGTCTTATATTTATTCCCCCCAAGAAGATATACTAGGGCTTATTTTCAGGGGAACATGAACTGCAAGCAAGCATGCTATAAAGTATGGTAAATTTGGTGGCCCAAGCTCACTAGGTCTTATTATCGGGGTAGGGCTTATATTTAACAAATGCATAGAAATCCTGCTAGGGCTTATTTTTGGGGTTGGTCTTATTTTGGGGAAACAGGGTATCTATCTATCTATCTATCTATCTATCTATCTATCTATCTATCTATCTATCTATCTATCTATCTATCTATCTATCTATCTAAATGCATGCATACAGTAAGCATGCATCAAATGTTTCAATCAATATATACTGTATGTTGCAATTAAAGACGGTGTGGTTTGTTTAAAGCTCTCATTTCACCAAAAATGTTGCTTGCCTTTGTTACTTTTGTATTTCACCAGAGGACATGGGGTGGGTAAGGACAGAAGAGAGAAACTAATAAGGAACCAGACACAAGCCCCTCTTCTTCTGCTGAGTCAACCTTGAGGCCCCTACCTGAGCTCATCGGGATCTCAATGAGCTCAGGTAGGGGCCTCAAGGTTGACTCTGCAGAAAAAGAGGGGCTTGTGTCTGGTTCCTTATTAGTTTCTCTCTTCTGTCCTTACCCACCCCATGTCCAAAATCTGTCCCTTGACAGCAATGTATTCTTTGGTGTTGTCATAAAAACCACCTTTTCACTAGTGGGCACCCAATGCTGAAACTTTGGCTGGTGGATTTATGCAGGCTTTATGTAAGTAATACGTTTCTGGCCTGTGAGTGGCACAAAGTCAGCTGGTGGTTTTTATTGCTAAGGAAGGATTCGAAGCTAGGTCTTACAAGTCACAACCCGACACTCACACCACGACACTGCACTTGTGGCGCAGTGGTTAAATGCCTGTACTGTAGGTGAAACTGTGCTCATGACCTGGGGTTCAATCCCAGGTAGCAGGCTCAAGGTTCATTGCAAACCGCCCAGAGACTACTTAAAGTGGTATGGGGCGGTATATAAGCAGAACACTTTTTTGTTGAAACTCAAAGACCAGAGAGCCCCTTTCTAGTTCCAATATACCAGGCCTGCCCAACAGGTAGACCGTGGGCTACTGGTAGCCCATGTAGGGTTCAAAAGTAGCCCACCGGCCATCAATAAAAAAGTGAGGAGATAAGTTTTCCACCCTTCCCTCCCCCATCCCAAGGACCACCACTGCCCCAGCAAAGTTCTGGGTCTGCCAGCCCACTGTCTCAGCCGAGCAGGGCAGTTCAAGGGCCATGGCGCATTGAAATCTGTTCCCTCCAGAACAGATTAATTGGTTTTCAATGCATTCCCATGGGAAACCACTGTTCTACTTACAAAAGAACGGATAAAATTCGTAAGTAGAGGTTTTCGTGTAGTAGCCCTCAGGCACTTTGGGCCAGAAAAAGTAGACCTTGGCCTGTTCAATATAGCCCTGCAATATACTGTGGTTCTGCAACACAAGTCTAAATGGGAAATGAAGTCCACTTTCACTAATCAATAGTTATCAAAATAATCAAGAAAAGGGTCTGTGTGAGCCTTTTCCTCTTCGGGCAGGCAGACTACAGATACGGGACTGAATCCAACTGAGGATTTACACCGGCAGAAAAGTAACGGCATTCACCGTGTTAACGAATGGCTGCTAATGAGAAAAAGATTGCTGTGTTCACACTTCAGGTTGCCGTCCAACTCATGTGACCAGCATGTGTGAGGAAATGCAAGCAGCAACTGGTTAATTAGTGACAATTTTTGCAATTATATAGACACAAGTGTAAATCCCAACCCCACAAGGATTATGGTTGGGCCAATCTCCTCTCTCCTTATTGGAAGAAATGAACAGGTTAGCCTCCGAGAGGAGGCACTGACCAATAGGTCTCTGACAAGGATAAGTAAAACTTGGGGGCTGGGGTGGACAAAGTTAGAAGACCTGGTTAGGTCAGGAAAAGCAAAATTTGAATTACTGCATGGATTTATTTGCCTACTGGGTCCTCACTTAATACAAAGTCCCTTTTGTCAATGGACAATATTCTTAAGAAGGCCCTTACCACGCTGCATTTGAATAAGCAATAGGATGTCGGACTTACGTTCTAATAAATAAATCAAGCACACTTAAGGCTCGAAGCAAAAGATCCTTCATTAGACACCCCAATCACCTTTTCCCTCTCCCCCCAACCTTATGCCAAGCTAAGTTTTGACTGGATCCCGTCCAGCAATTTGACGGTAGTGTAATGAGTCGCCCTCTCCCGCCTCCCTTGATGGACAAAAGAGCTTTTCTTGTCTTTAAGGGCTGAAAAGTTTATCCAAATATTCTCGGCTTACGACTAGCTCCTTTCTGAATTGATCAGCTCAGTCAAAAGACACTTTTGTGTCTTTGCAAAGCTGCACAACAAACGGGTGGGGAGAAGGAAGCACACTTGAACCGCGGGATGACGTCAAAAAAGGTGAGAGCAGAGCAGAAGACGTGAACTGGCCATTGGCTGAGATCCTGTGCCTACTCTCAACTCAAGAGCAGACCGGTGGTTCCGAAACATTTTTTGACTGTTGGCTCCCTTGACTTATGATACGTTGCATGAAGGGAAAGGGAGGAAGGAAGCTTGGTCTGGGAAGAACTCCCATGGAAGTACTTCAGAACATTCCATGGCACTCCTGGCTGGGTCTGGTGGTGCCCCAGGGTGCTGTGATGCACAATTTAGGAACCACTGGAGAAGCCCCGGGGAATCAGCGAATCACTTTGTTGTTGTTTCGTCGTACAGTTGTGACCGACTCTTCATGACCCCATGTCCATGGAGTTTACTTGGCAGGAATACTGGAGTGGCTTGCCAGTTCCTACTCCAGGCGCCTACAGCACCTGGTATTCCCTGGTGGTCGCCCATCCAAGTATTAACCAGGGCTGACCCTGCTTAGCTTCCAAAATCAGACTAGATTGGATGTGTTCAGGGCATCTAGGCAGCTGAGCACTTAACACCAATTAAAATCTACTAGATATGCTTGGTGTGGATAGAGTGATGGACCAGGATACTGGCAAATGAGATTTAAATCACCTTTAGCTGTGGAAACTCACCAGGCAGAATGGAATTCGTAAAACCACTCCCTAAATATCAGATATACCTCCAAAGCCCTCTTAGGATCACCATGAGTCAGTTCCAACCAACAGCACACAGAACCACCACCCAACTCTATCAGGGAACATTTTGTTGCTCTCTGCATTCCTGGTAGGCCATTTTTTAAACCCAAGAACTGAGCCGTGAACTTTGGAAAAGATGGTCTGTAAAAATAACCACACTCGAATACGTCGACTCTTCTATGGATTTATCATTTTGCTACTTTATGATGTGTTCTAAAGCACTCAAGACCCATTTAACAGAAGGGATGTATTTAAACATTTTAAACCAGCAGCGTGATTCTGCCTCGTTTTATCTGTGTGACATCTCCGAGATTCGGGCACGGAAGGCAGTGGGTTATTTCTCTTCTCCAAACACACACACACACACACACACACACACACACACACACACACACACACACACACAGAGAGAGAGAGAGAGAGAGAGAGAGAGAGAGAGAGAGAGAGAGAGAGAGAGAGAGAGAGAGAGAGAGAGAGAGAGAGAGAGAGAGAGAGTATTCCACAGATGTGAGTATTTGGTCCAAGTGTTGATGGTCCGCCCGAATCAGTCTGATTTGTGTCAGCTTGATGAAAAATCTGCCAGGTGAGCAGCTCCATGGAGACAGTTTACCCTTCGGGTGACATCTGAATTATTAGGTGGCCAAAGTGAGCATGGTCTCCATGGATAGATACTGGACTTTCACATTACACAACCATCCTAAAATTATCATATAACAACCCAGAGATGTTGTTACAGAGGGATGTTTAAGATGATAAGAAAAGAACTCCAGGGAAATGCCCAAGGAGGAACAGTTTCCATAATGCTAGTCGGTGGAAGCTGATGGCTCAAGGAAGAACTTGGAATGTTCTGTTTGGGAGATAATTCCTTTCCCACCCATAATCTTCCCAGTTGGTCGCAAACACTGATACTTCCTGGATGCTAAATATGACATCTATGACCAAGGCTGACAATGAGCTGAAAAATTGTGGTGGGCACGAACCTGAATAATGGTGGCATGTGATGGTTCATGGTTAGCCATGAACCACAAACCAACCAGAGACCTGAACCAGTTACAATTCTAAGTTAAAACATATTCCCTCCTCACCCATGCAGATCCCAAGAACGCTTCTGAAATAAATGTTCAGGACTGGAACATGTTAAGTTGAAATTCCGCCCCATTCCCATCTTTACTCAACAAGAGTTTTTGCTGTCTTTATTAAATTGCTCCTGTAAGTATTTTAAGTGTTCTCTCATGCTTTTTTTAAGGCAGAAGCTTCCAGGCTGGCCATGACGTCTTCAGGAGACCTAAGACACATATGTCTTCCAGGTACACCTTCAGCCTGTCTTAAAATATGGTGAATGGTCTTTCTTTCTCTCTTTCCTTAAAAAAAGAAAGAGAGAGAAAGAAATGGACCTGCTTAACAACATCAAACAGGAGTAGATAAATACCCATAAATCTCCTTGCCTCGGTCTTATTAGGAGGAATGGTTGCTAGGTAACTGGAACCAGACTGGCTTCTCCTGCCGTCCTCGCCATGCACGCCGGAGCTAGTCCGATAAAACAACAACCCCAAAACACCCCACGGTTGTTGGGAATGATGCGGGAATCTCCCAGGGACCTCATGCCACAGGTGCTCTCGTGTAGGCATTAGCGACTGATTAGGCCTCGTAAAATATATGAATGGTGTTTCTTTAAGAAGCCATAAAGTTTTATGGAGGAAAAAATCCATGTGCAACGTTTTTCTGGCCTGTTCTGCAGCCAATCACTCAGAATTCCATCCATGGCTGTCAGGAGTGGGGATAATTAAAACTGTGGCAAGGATCTGGTTTCCATAAGGGTCTCCCCACCTCCATCTGGCCTTCAGAGATGAAGTTGACCTAATTAATGGCACAGGCTGCAAATAATCTCCCCCCCCTCCCCACTGCTATTTATGGGGTTCTGATATTTTTTTGTCCCTGCCACAGGCTAGGGAGGGATAAAGTAAGTTGGATGTGGGTGACGGTCCTTAAGGGGCATCGTTTTGGGAAACAACATGGCATTAGGTAGACATGTCGTTGGGCTTCTGAGGCTGCTGGGCTGCCCACTTGTGGTTGAAACTTATTTATTTCATTTATTTTGAATATTTTTACCCCACCTTTCTCCTTGGAAAAGGACCCAATGGGCCCTGTTAAGAGAGAAGTTAAAACCCAATCTGTATGGAAGAGGATAATTGCGAAACGTTTGTGGGAACGAACGTGTTACCTCAAGCAGTGGTTCTCCACCAGTGGGTCCTCCCAGATGTTCCTGGACTGCAACTCCCAGAAGTCTTCATCACTAGCTCAGCTGCTCAGGATTTTTGGGAGTTGCAGTCCAGGAACATCTGGGGACCCACAGGTTGAGAACTACTGCCTTAAGGAAAAGAAGTGTGTGTGCATTTGTGTGTCCATGTATATATTTGTGTGCACAGCTTTAGAACATGGAGGCGTTTCACTGCCAGGGCACAATGTAATACAGAGGTAGTTCTATTAAGAGCTTGTTTGCCATCCTCGTGGTCTTTCTTCTTTCCAACATCAATGGGAGTTATGTCAAGAAGCATCCCTAACTTATCTGGAAGTTGAGTCATGGCAACTGGACTTCTTTGTCTTGAGAGATAGAAATGTTTCGCTGTTCATCCAAACAGCTTCATCAGTCTGAATCCAGCTAGTGCCAGTCCTCCGTCTTATAGTCAGCTTTGACCTCTTGTCACCCTGGTCTGAAATAGGCTCATAAGATGGACAATGGCCTGAATAGGCTCATTAGATAGACAGTAGTATCCATAGCCTTAAGGTGAACAATGGCCTAAGGTGCCGAAACCTATAAAGTATGGGTCGTTAGCAATCCCTAACATAAAAGTTGCAATTTTCTAGGGTGGGCAAACAGAGACTTCAAGTGTTATCAGTGAGGCAAAACAAAATATTATTAATAATAACAAGAACGAACGAACAAACAAACAAACGAATGAAAGAAAGAAAGAAAGAAAGAAAGAAAGAAAGAAAGAAAGAAAGAAAGAAAGAAAGAAAGAAAGAAAGAAAGAAAGGTGAATTGAAGTACAACCAAATGCTTCCGTCGTTATTTGAAAGCAAGCAAGAAATAGTAGGGAGACTCTAATTTAACCCCCCCTCCAAACTCTGACAAAATAAAAGTAATAAATGCATTCATTCACCCCACATTGTAATGTGTGTAGGTTTGGAATGTGGAGAAATGCGGAAGTTAATGAGATTCTAGATAACACTGGTTAGACTGACACGGAGGTTTGCGCCTCTAGGATTTTCCAGCCTTCTTGATAGGTCTCACTTTGTGTGCACCACTGAGATACCATTTCTCTCTCCCCTCCTCACTGCACTCCCAGGAGATATACTGTACATCATGGAGAACCCCTTTGTTTTCCCTTTGTGGAACTAAGCAAATGCACAGCAAAATTATTAATAATAAAAAATTAAAAGGTGCTGCTTATATACCACCCCCATGGTGCTTAAAGCCCCTTCTGGGTGGTTTACAATTATGCAGGCTACACGTTGATTTTTTCATAAAGGGATTGTCCGAAGGAAGCTCTCATCTAGCAGTGACTTCTATCTAACTTAGGTCCTTTTTGACTTCAGCCTGGCTAGTGCATCTAAAACTGGTTCTGGACTGGAATTTAAGAAATGTAGGGAAATAATCATAATTATGTGCTGTCAGGTCAATTCTGACTTATGGATACCTCTTCTAGGGTTTTCCAGGTCCAAAATACTGAGAAGTGGTTTAATCGTTCCCTTCTCTTCTGAATACAGTCTGATGTGTATGTTGCAAACAGCCAGGTAAATTATATATCCCAGGCAAAATCCAAAGAAACAAATGAAGGACCAAAACAAAATTGTGGCACCTTAACAACTAACTCTTATACAGTGGTCCCTCGTCTAACAAACGGTTTGTATAACATAAAATCTGTACAACATAAAGAATTCCGGAGATAGGGGAAATTTGCTTAACAGAACAGCCTATGGGGCGAAGGCGCACAACATAAAAAAGGTTGTGATCAGGGATTACTCTGTTTTCAATGCATTCCTATGGGAAATTTGTATAAAGGAAATTTTGCTTAACAGAATTTCATTTGGAACAAATTAATTCCTTTATACAAGGCACCACTGTATTTTAATGTAAGCTTTCGTGGATCAAGTCCACTTCTTCAGGCATATGGGAACAGAATGAAGTGGTAACAGTGTTAACAGTTAACAGTGTTATAGAAACTCTTCATTGACTCCTACATTTGCATGCAGCAATTTGGCTATGTTATTTGCAGGCTGTGCCCTAAATTCTCACTAACGTATGGAGAATAAGTTTCAGGGTGCTTGGAAAAAGGAGGATTGATAAAAAGTACCTTCCTAAGGAATTGAGGTTCAAATACAAAGTTAAAAAATTGCATGAGTCTCACTTCCCCCATGCCCCTTGCAGAACTACTTTCGGTAAGGTCAGCGCAATGGCTTTGGGGTAAGAAAAGAAAAGCTGCCTACGGTCCAGCGATAGAACAAGACTCTGGAGCACAATGTCCGCCTGATTGTCCCACGCAGCTATCTCACATCATAAAAGACGATCTGTCCCTCTGAATGGCACATTGTGTCTTAATACAGGGTTGGGATTGTTGAAGCAGCGTCTTCCTTGCGAGTCGAAGAGAAAAGGTCCCCTCCCTCCTCTGTTGTGGGGAAATGAGGGTATGGAAATTCCCGAGATGATGGCACATTTCTTCTCCCGACTGGAACCTCCTCAATGCATCCGGTATCATTTTCAGATTTTCGGAGGATGTTCCACTCGGCAAAAGGGCAGGAACACCTCAGGGAGGGGTTTGGGGGAGGGAGGAGGCAGAACTGAGAGTTTCTGTGTAAAAAATTCAAGAACATTCAGGGGCTTCACCCATCCACACAGAGGGACTGGGAGAGTTTCTTCTTTCTTTCTTTCTTTCTTTCTTTCTTTCTTTCTTTCTTTCTTTCTTTCTTTCTTTCTTTCTTTCTTTCTTTCTTTCTTCTTCTTCTTCTTCTTCTTCTTCTTCTTCTTCTTCTTCTTCTTCTGCTTCTGCTTCTGCTTCTGCTCCTCCTCCTCCTCCTGGTCCTGGTCCTTGTCCTCGTCCTTGTCCTTGTCCTTGTCCTGGTCCTTGTCCTTGTCCTGATCCTGATCCTGATCATCGTCCTAGTCCTCCTCCATCATCATGTTTTCCTGCATTTACAGGGTCAGCTTTTCTGATCCTGAAACACCCCCTTTCCCCATTGACAGTGTCTTCAAGGGCATAAGCTGACAATTTGCATGTCCTTATTGACAGTGTCCTGCCATCTCTGTTTCTTTTGCAAATCTTGTATTTGAGATGGGTTGACATTGACTGTTGCAAAGCACACCAGTGAGTTCTCGCCATTGCAACCAGGCAGCACTCACCATTGCTCACACACTGCTACTGATGCCACCATCACCTTGGAGGTGGAAGCCAAGATACAGAGAAGGCTGCCTTTCGCAGGGTCAAACCAACGCTTCCTTAGTCTGAAATAATTGGCTCTGACTGACAGCAGCACTTTGCCCAAAGTTTTAGGCAGGCTTATCTCCCTCTGCACAAGAAAGAATATATACTAATAATCATGTACCACCAATTCTGACATATGGCGACCCCTTTCCAGGCTTTCCAGGTAGAGAACACTCAGAAGTGGTTTTCCATTTCCTTCTTCTGGGGGTGGCCCTGGGTCTGTGCAGCTTGCCCAAGTCCAGCCAGGAGGCACAATGAAGGAATATAACTCCCCATTTCTGGCTCGAAGTGCTTAAACCACTCAACTCATTCCATCCAGTTATCAATTAAATCGTGCCCTTGGCAATTCTTAGGATAAAAGAAAGAGGAGGAAACTGAAGGAAATGAAGGTCTCATTCACAATCCTTCCCAGCACCTTCAGCAGGTTTTCATAGAATCATAGAATCCTAGAGTTGGAAGAGACCTCAAGGGCCATCTAGTCCAACCCCCTGCCATGCAAGAACCCCCATCACAATATTTCCGACAGATGGCCATCCAGCCTCTACTTAAAAACTTCCAAGGAAGGAGACTCCACCACCCTCCTTTGTGGCAGCATATTCCACTGCCGAACAGCTCTAACTGTCATGAAGTTCTTCCTAATGTTCAAATGGAATTTCTTTTCCTGTAGTTTGAAACCATTGCCCCGAGTCCTAGTCTCTGAAGCCATGGAAAACAAACCTGTTCCCTCTTCAATATGACATCCTTTCAAATATTTAAACATAGCTATAATATCGCCCCCCTCAGCCTTCTTTTAGAGAGGCTAAACATTCCCAGTTCCCTAAGCCATTCCTCATAAGACATTTCTTCCAGACCTTCAACCATTCTGGTCGCCCTCCTCTGTACCCGCTGAAGGTTGTCAACATCCTTTTAAAACTGAGGCGCACAGAGCTGGACACAGGACTCCAGGTGGGGGTCTGACCAGAGTAGAATAGAGTGGCACTATCACTTCCCTTGATTCTAGACACTATGGTTCTGTTGATGCAACCAAGAATCACATTGGCTTTCCTGGCCGCCGCATCACACATCATGATGGTCCAGATATAAGATCTGTCCTCTGCTTAGGCCAAGGTATAGCCCTGGTCCTAAGGACCACTGCCAAATGATGCCACCATCTAGTGTTCAAGTGAAAGTACAACATAACAAGGCACTTTCAATGGAAAACAGCACAGCAAAATGCTAATGACAGTAACAGCTGCTCCTTGGTCTTTTCTGCCACCCACTTAGGAATGGGAAGGAATTAGCTGGATTGAACCACATCCCTGAAAGTAGCATTTCTGCAAACCTGAGGGTTTTTTGCTAGATAAATGTGCATCTTTGCAAAACTTTTTTTTATTTTATTTCTGAGGGGGAGATACACAGAGAGGAAGATGCAAGCTGTAAAAAGAGAAGAGTTGTGTGCAACTCATAGGTCAGTCAAAAAAATGCAAGTAGTTGCATACAACGTAATTCTGCATGCAATTTCTGTGCAAAATTGTTCACTTTCTAAAGCAGAGCACATAAACATAGCTCATACATAGGATGGAGCTGACAGATAAGGAAGAAACTCACAAAAAAACAAATGTCACCAAAAGTGAATGCTTTTTAATAGATCACGCAATAAGGCAACCGTTATCGCATTTCCCAACATTGTGCATTTTAGAGTCACACAAAAACTGTGGGCGAAAATGCACAATTTTTTCTCCACATGCTTCAAAAATTGCTACCTTGCATCAAAGCAAATAAACAACTAATGTTTTCTACTTTCCTATGGGACTAAAAACTGAGGCTACATTTTTTCTAGAAAACAAAGGCTCTAGTGGGCAAGAAAGTGGTTTAGGAAGCAGTGTGTGTGTGTGTGTGTGTGTGTGTGTGTGTGTGTGTGTGTGTGTGTGTGTGTGTGTGTGTGTGTGTGTGTGTGTGTGTGTGTTGTGCAGCCACATTGAAAATGACTCATAATGACCCTAATAGGGCTTCCAAGGCAACCATGTGTCCAAGACTTGGAGACAATGAAAAAATTAGAATGTTTTCTTGTGAAACTGGTATTTCATCGAGTATTTCATTTTTATCCCATACGTCTGATGAAGTGGACTTGACCATGGAAGCTTACATTGAAATATAATGGCTAGTCTTTAAGATGTGACATGTTTTTCTCTTGTCTGGTTTTGCTTCTTTAGATTTCGCAAAAGATAAGTGAGGTGTTTTTAGTTTTGCCAGTCCCACCTTCTCAGTGAGCTTCTTTGTCCAAGTGGAGACTTGAACCCATGTCTCTTTGGTCCTAGTTCAACCACTCTAGCCATGGCACCACACTGGGAAGAGACTGAATCTCACCAGAAAAGTTTATGTCATCTAAGGGGAAGGTCTTCGATTGAGCCTCTGGTATGTCTAATTTAACAAGGATCAAGAGAGGATGAGAAAGGGTCACCCTGAACCATTGAAAGAACTGTCCCTCCCTGGGGAGACTCTATGTGGGATGGGCAGCACTGAACAGACAGGGTTCCTGTTTGTGTGGATATGATTGATGAGTGCAGCAGAATCCTCTCTTGGTGAGAGAGTTAGGCTGGGAGTGGGGAGAGCTGACACAGGCGACCCCTTCTGCTTACAAGATACATTCAACAAGACAGTCCTTGTTGCTACCGCACCCTATGAGAAGAGATCAATCTTGCAGACCGCTAGATGAATGGGCCTGAGCAGTTGGGAGACAGGCCTTTTGTAGAGCTAACGGCTACTCGTTGTCCATTCAGGAGGACCAAACCTCCCTGTCAAGCCTTTCCATTACAACTAGGATAACACCCCATCATTGAGCATCTTTGGAAAAGTCCATTTCACCCACTCAGAGGCTTGAAACTAAACACATAAGGAACAGGGGAGATGGAGGAAGATGGTGGGTAATATCATGATTTCTAAGATTCATAAAGTCTTGAAGCTTCTTCCAGGTCCAAATTAACCCTTTTATTGAGTCTTCAGCCAGATTCAGGAAGCCCCAGTCCGAATGGAGAATCAGGTTCTCGCCTTTTGGGCCCGTCACACAAAATGATCTCGGCAGCGCCACGGATTAAGCGAGCACTTCTCCAAGACAGAGGCAAAAAAAAAAAAAAAATCCCCACATGTGGTCCTGCTTATTCGGCTCCCTCTTCCTCCCTCTCTGAGATGAAAGGGAACGAGAACATGATAAATTGGGCCGTGCATTCAGGCCGACAAAAATATTTTCATTGCTGCGTTCTTCAACACAATTATGGCACGGCTTTCCTTCTTGCCCCGTGAATCACTAACATTTCTAATTGGACGTGCTAGTTGAGCCGAACTGGCAGCCGTCCTTAGTGGAAGCAGGGAGACATTCGCGTCTGCGCTTGCCAAACCGCGGTTATTAGGCTAACTTTTATTAATTTGTCAAGTTTCACTCCCAGTAGCCATTTAGGAACACAAGAGAATGAGAGTGAGAGAGAGAGAGAGAGAGAGAGAGAGAGAGAGAGAGAGAGAGAGAGAGAACCCATCTCCTAAACAAACAGAAACCATATGGAATGTGGCATGAAACACTGAGTGTTTATTACCCTTCTTCAATTCACAAGTATCACTTCAGGGACTCTTGGACATGAACCTTAGTCCAAGGAGGGCTCTGGGCCCCTCACAGCCCTTCAAATGTGGTCTCTCGCACTCTTGCAAAGCAAAGCAAAAAGGAAAGTGTGCGGCTTATCTACTGCCCCTTAGTGGTTCAAGCACTCTCTGGGTGGTTTGCAATTTATTTATGCAGGCTATAACCCCCTACACCAGCTGGGTACTTATTTTGCTGACTTTGGAAGGATGGAAGGCTGAGTGAACCTTGAGACGGCTACTGGGGATGGAAACCCCCAGGTGGTGAGCACAGTTACAGGTGGAGTACAGCTGTTTAAATGCTGCGCCACAAGGGTCTTGCCCCCTTGCACAGTCATTTCCAAAGAAGTATCTCACAGTATGAACTGACTCGGGTGTTAAGGCCATCAAGAGAGGCCCTACTCTCCATCCCGCCAACCCTCACAGGTACGTCTTGTGGGAACCCATGAAAGGGCCTTCTCGACTGCTGTGCCCAGACTCTGGAACTCCCTCCCACTAGAATCCAGGACAGCCTCATCTCTGTTGTCCTTCTGGAAACAGGCAAGTTTTCCTTTCTCTTCAGGAAAGCTTTCCCTGAATGATAGACTGCCATGTGTATTTTATATGAATCTATGGGTTCACATAGACTTTGTGTTTATGACTACTTATAACCGTGTTGCTTTAATGTAATGTTGTCTATTAATGCTGCAAGATGTCCTTCAATTCCTTTTTCTCAAATACTTGAACATGTCTTAATTGTACTGGACTGTGTATTGTCCCTCATTACTGTAAGCTGCCTTGGCTCCAAGGAGAAAAGCGGAGTAAAAATGTTCTAAGATAAATAAATAATAAATAGGTATGCTTCCTATGAGAAGGCTGAGCCATCGATCCAAAGGGAGGCTAAAGCCAAGAAAGCAGAAGAACCCTGAGACCCAGAAAGGCAGCCAGGAAGGAACGGGGGAAGATCATCAAGAGTCAGGCGGGTGTCATTGGAGACTAAGACCAAGTTCATCCCATCTCAGGGATGCCTGGTTCCCAATCACCATGGATGGGTGTGAAAAGCCGGTTAGGAGATGCTCAGCTTTTCTTGGTGCACATCAACTGCTGTATGTGATTAACCCCGCCTGGAACAGAAGCACACATAACTAGACCCCATTTAGATATTGGTTTAAAGGAGTGGTTCTCCACCTGTGGGTCCCCAGGTGTTCCTGAACTGCAACTCCCAGAAATCTCTTCCAGCACAGCGAGTGGTGGAAGCTTCTGGGAGCTGCAGTCCAGAAACATCTGGGGACCCAAAGGTTGAGGACCACTGGTTTAAAGCATTCAAGCCACCACCAACCCCATCAATAATTTTTCATTTTTCCCTTCTCGTCTTCCATTACCCTGGTTTTGGATGTAGCCGCAACAAGCAACAACTGCCAGCTGTTTTATTTCTGACCATCTATGCTGTCTCGCTTTCAGCATTTTACACGTGTTATGATTTATTCGTTCATCTCGGTACTTCTTTGTTGGTCACCCTTTCAAGCCAAGAAATTCATAGCATCATGCAATAAATCCACATTTCAGATGTTTCTATGTTTTTTATGACATGTTCAAGTCCATGTCATAGAAAAGAACCAAGAATGAACAGCACTCAATGGTACATTCTGAAAACCAATTTTAATGTCAATGATTATACAGTATTTTTCTACTTACAGGAACTGCACTAGGCCACATTTCTTCTGTTTTTCAGTGGATGGCAACGATTCCAGGGTTTATATTAGCAATACTAATTCCTTTACAAGAAGAATTTGAACACTCATAGCTCATTGTGTGAAGTGCCAAGCCATAAGTCCCCTTTTCCAAAACACAGCTGCTAAAAGACCCCCCCACCTAAAATGTGCCCCAGGATTAGAAGGTACATCTATCAGTCAATGGATCCCATTAACTTCCCTTGTTCTCCACCCTGAGGCACCAAAGCAAAAAAGATGTCTTTGTTGTTTTCTGAGCCTTGACAAGAGGGATGTGAAAATGTCTGAGTCTTGGATGGTTTTGTTCTGCAAATCTTTCCTATGTCCCCCTGCCCTCCCTTCTCCATTTCTGCTTTATGCTGGACCACAAAATGTTGTTGTTATCCCATACTAAAATCCGGAAGTTGAGTCATGGCAACTGGAGTTCTTTTCTTGAGAAATCAAAACATTTTGCCACTCATCCAAGGAAAAAAGTCCAATTGCCATGACTCAAATTTCCAGATAACCTCACGTGGATGACCGAGAATCTCCACAGACCCATACTGAAATGTATGCATTTTCTGAAACACCTTTTATCTCATGATTGGATTTGTTTATGCATTATGCCTAATTTACAATTTCCCCAGTGATGAAAATGTACTTGTGTTTTTTAATTTTGTAATTTACTTTAATTTAATTTGAAATTTATATGCATTTATCTATTTGCCTAGTCAAGTTCTAGGAAACTGTGCATTTTTGTACAGAAATGGTCCTTGTAAGTGCCAGTATTCTCATCTACCTTGCTAGAAAATATTGCTTTGTCATTGGCACCAATGGGACATTGATTATGTTGGGTGTGGTTGTTGGTTGCTCGCAAGATGCAACCTTGCATGCTGCCTGTAGCAGTTGTGGCGGGGATGGACATTTCTGGGCTGAGCTGACCGGAGAGCCATTTCTGAATGTGCCATTGTTAAAAAAATTGGAAGTTGCAAATGTTTCCTGATTTAGTGTAACATGTCCTCCAGTCTAATTCTTGTCATGATAACTGTACAATCGTGAGGTTGACAGCCATGGTGCTTAGGGCAGTGAAGGAGGGTAATTCCAGGCTCATGGTGGTTCAATCCTGAGTTATTTGTACGCTACATAATTTGACTGCAATGTTCCGGAATCAAGTTGTTTTGGCTCCATTTTTGATCTACATCGTTTTCAATATGGAGCTCACACAAATGGCTCTGAATTCGGGGACTCAGGCAGGAATTTGGGATCCTTCTAAACTCTGGTGCAATGCCCTGTAGGGGTGGTGATGGGGGGGAGGGCTGTATTAGAATGAGCTGCTTCGGGAGGTTGTGAATTTGCCCTGAGCTTTTGGGGTAGGAATACACTAAATCAAAATAAATGGCTTGTGCACATGAATAAATAATTTGCAAAGGTGGTGCGACACACCTTTCGCTTGCAATGCCTCCCTCCGTTTCAAAAGGACAGGCATGTGGGGCCACCCTTTGGCTGGTTTTAACATGGAGCCAGACACTCTTCCTGCCCATCACCCCGCCATCCCCACCCCACCCCCACCCTAGCCCTGCCGCCTGCCTCTTCTGGGTGGACATATTTGGCTTCTGAAGGGTTTGACAGTCATGATTAATATTGTGTATTAGGAGATTCCAGTGAAAATATTTGAGAGCAAACTGTGTCGTTTAGTTCTCATCAGCTGGTTGGGTCTACAGGCCTATTAAAAACAGCAGGGGCATTGCAGGCTTAATCACACTGGCTGCCCCCTTGGGGGGGCAAGATGGCACACACACACACACACACACACACACACACACACACACACACACACACACACACACACACACACACACAGAGAGAGAGAGAGAGAGAGAGAGAGAGAAAGCCCCAGCAGCGGAAGGAAAAACTAGAAAGAGGAGGAGGAATTGGAGTGGAGCCAGCCTAAAACATTTAGTGTCCAAACGTGACTCTTTTTAGTCCCCTCTTTGCTCCAGGACGTGATCCATCTGGAAGCTTTCTTGAAGAAGCCCTTATTCAAAGAAAAGGAGCTGAAAGATCACTGAGAACATGCTGCCTTCACTCCCATCACTCCCATATAAAATACTGTATCTCCATGAATTTCCTTAACTATAACCAACCAAGCATACAGAATGAGAATCCTTAGTTCCAACTGCGCCTCACCAGGAATCCAGCTTTCCAAGGAGACCGCCTTAGGGAAGCTCAACGTTCAGAGGATTCAGTGCACTACAGTGGCTGCTCTCAACTCCAGGTCATCCAAGATGATCCACATGGGGCCCAGGTTGAAACTAGTTGGAAAACACAGATCCAGCAGCATGAGGTCTCCTTTGGGTCCCCTGATGTTCTTGGACTAACATTCACCAAAGGCTTCACCCTGGTCAGTGCTGGCTTGCATTTCTGGGAGTTGTAGTCTAAGAAGATTTGGAGACCCAAGGTTGGGATTTTGTTGTTGTTGTTCAGTCATCCAGTCGTGTCCGACTCTTTGTGACCCCATGGACCAGAGCTCACCAGGCCTTCCTATCTTCCACTGACTCCCGGAGTTTGGTCAAATTCATATTGGTTGCATCGATGACACCGTCCAACCATCTCATTCTCTGCCATCCTCTTTTCCTTTTGCCTTCCATCTTTCCCACCATCAGGGACTTTTCCAAGGAGTCCTCTCTCCTCATGAGGTGGCCAAAGTACTGGAGCCTCAGCTTCAAAACCTGTCCTTCCAGTGAACATTTGGGGTTGATTTCTTTCAGGATGGATAGTTTTGATCTCCTTGCAGTCCAGGGAAATCTCAAGACTCTCCTCCAGCACCACAGCTCAAAAGCATCGATTCTGCGGCGATCAGCCTTCTTTATAGTCCAGCTCTCACTTCCATACATCACTACTGGAAAAAACATAGTTTTGACTATCCTGACCTTAGTTGGCAAAGTGATGTTTCTGCTCTTTAGGATGCTACCTAGGTTTGCCATTGCCAAGAAAATTCCATGGACAGAAACAAGAGGCAAGATTGGGAACCACCACATTAATTCAGTGGTGCCCAGCCTTACGTTACCCAGGTGTTCTTGGACTACATCTGCCAGATGTTTTCACCACTAGGTGTGCTGGCCAGGATTTCTGGGAATTGTAAGTCACCGAAAAGGACAGTTCTTCAAATCAAGGCCTCTCGTTCCTAAAGAATAGACATGTGGCCAGCATCCTACGTGGCTGGTGAAACTAATCAGGCAAGCATTTTCCCCAACCCCTTTTGTGTACCTGGTTATGTGATCTTACAACCAGCACAAAACCAGGGATGCAATGGAAAGCCTGCCAGCATGAGGGAAATATTTATATAATAATGATCTTAGAACAGAAAAGCTGGAAAGGATCCCAGTGGATCACTGTGTCCAGCCCAGAACATGGAAGCCCAGTGGGGGAATTGAACCTCTCACAGGGCCTGAACCACTGAGATATCCATTAGCTCCAATTGCCTTTCTGCTCTACTCGTGTTGCACATGAAAGAAGGACATACATGGTCACCCTAGAGAAGCTCACACATGTTTATTAAAAGAGCTTTCTGCCTTAGGGTGTAGAAGAAGAAATAAATTGCAATTTGAATGAAAGTGTTCCATCTTGAATAACCAGGACAGGGGCTACTGGCAGGCACCAGTCACATGCAGGCATGAGCAATGATATGCATCCAAATCATTGGCCAATATGTTAAGTCCCACCTTTCTACCCAAAAAGGCTTGGAAGGTGGCTTACAATACAATCAAAAATTAGAACAGCAAGAAAAATGTATTATTGCTTTCAAGCCCAACGACAAGAGAATAAATTTTGGACCTCTAATGTATCATTTTTTTTTAGGAACCATCACAAGTTTGTGGCACAATTCTGGCTCCTGAGAATTCACATATTATTAATGAGAATTGTCAGGAGCCAGACAATTCTCATTAATAATAATAAGGGGGGGTCTTTCTCTCCAGCAGAAGAACAAAAGTGTCCATGTGTGGACTTCAGCTCCCATCCTCTCCATGCTAACACAACCAATGGTCAGAGATGATGGGATGTATTGTCCACATCATCAGAACTCGCCTTTCTCTCAGGGATGTGACTCAACCTGGCATTGTTAAACAGGACATGTGCATTTGAAGTGGGGGTTTAATAAAGTGCAGGGAGATGGAAATCATAAGTAGAATAAAAGCAATTAAATTACCTTATAAAATAAAATGTCCAATTCAAAAGGCTGAATTGAAATTATGACATATAATAGGAGTGAAATAATGCTTAAATCCTTCATGTGCAATATATGCAGGTATTACAGTTACTACTGGGGCTACGTACCGTATATACTCGAGTATAAGTCGACCCGAGTATAAGTCGAGGCCCCCAATTTAACCCCCCAAAACTGGGGAAACATATTGACTCGAGTATAAGTCTAGGCTGGGAAATGCAGCAGGGCCTGGCAGCTCCTCCTTTGTGAGCTGGGGGAGTGGTGTGTGATGTTTAAAATGACTTTTAGCCACTGAGGCAAGTGCTTGGGTCAGTGGCTAAAAGTCATTTTAAACATTGCACGCTGCTCCCCTGTGATGCAGGGGGGGGGGTCAGGAGAAGCAGCACACAATGTTTAAAATGACTTTTAGCCACCGACCCAAGCACTTGCCTTAGTGGCTAAAATTATGGACCCAAATATAAGTCGAGGGGCCCTTTTTCAGCCCAAAATTAGGGCTGAAAAACTAGGCTTATATTCGAGTATATACAGTATTTCCTTTCTTTCTAAGTCCCATTCTGTTTTACAGAGTGAGGAAACCATAGCAATATAGACCTGGAGGGACTCCCGAGATCATCCACAACCACCTGTCAAACCAGGGAATCAAACGTCCAGCCCTGCCCTGACAGGTGTCCGTCCAACTTCCACTAGCGAGGGCAGAGTCCGCCACTTCCCAAGGCGGTCCATCCCATGGTCAAATAAGTCTGGGAAAATGAGATCCCTCCTGGACCAGCATCTGCTCCGTATGTCAATCAAAAGGCACTTTCTTGCTAGCCAGAGGAAGGGCAGCTGTTTCACATCCTGCCAGGAGACAGCAGGGGTGGCGGTGGCCTAAAGGAAGGCTCAGCCCAGCTGGGCTTCAGTGCTGTCACGGCGCTTGTGTCTCCTAAACACGCAGCAAAGCAGGTGAAAATCAATCTCTACCCTGCACAGGCGGGCCGTCAAACACACACAGGACCAGAATTGGGCTGATAATACAGCCAGTACTTGGAGCAAAATTAAGTCTCTACAATGGCCTAGTACAGTGTTGGCGAACCTATGGCACGGGTGCCAAAAGTGGCACTCGGAGCCCTCTCCGGGGGCACCCAACATCGCCCCCTTCACAGCCACCTGGATTCAGGGTCAATGGCTGTATTGGCACTTTGCGAAAAAAATTACTGGGTTTTGAAGTACAGTTTGGGCACTCGGTCTCTAAAAGGTTCGCCATCACTGGCCTAGCATGTCAAGCATGATTAGGACCAGGTTTATGTAAAAGATGAGGCTCATATCTTTGCAATTAGAAGCAGAGATGCCTTAAGAAAAAAAAGTGTGTGTTCATTCCAGGATAAAGTTTCCCTAGCTCTGCAAGTTTTAAGTGAGGTTGTTTTTGTTGTGTGACTGGCCATTTGGCAGTTTGCAGTATTGTTTAATCATTTGCTCATGGAGACAGGGCAGCTTTGAAGGGATGTGTCTATGAAGCAATGATGCTTTACCACCTTTTAGTTCCAAAGCTGGTGCCTTGTACAGTGGGGGCTTATGCAAGAAGAACCAGCCCACAGCCTCAGACTGTGAGAGGCTTCTAAATAAAAAATACTGTAAATAAACAAAACAAAACAAAACAAAATTATTGTAGCCAGATTCTAACTGGTAGGTCTGCATAAATTGACAGGGTTAATTATATTTAATGGATGAGGCATCTGGGACCACCTCAGTTGCAGAGTCAGCTATGTAACCAGATACATGACTGAGACTCCTTTCGATATTTCATAAATTACTTGTATTGGGTAGAGATGGGCACGAGCTGTCGGTTCGGAAGTTCGTGCCGGTTTGTTTGTCAGCTGAACCAATGTTTGGCGCTTCAAATCCACTCCTTCCTTTGGTGGCTACCCAGTCAGGGGCAGTACACTAACTTCCCTACCCCACCTCCTCCAGATGGCTTTGATTAGGGGCCAGCTAGAGGATCAACGATCCGACATGAGCTGCCGAACCAGCGCTTCGTACCCATCTTTAATAATGAACCACAACAAGTGGTGCAAATCTTATGTGAACATCACTGAGAGACTGGCCTGTGGCAAGGCTTATATTTAGAATTGTTAGGGAGCCTCTTATATTTAGCTTGTGTGTGTTGTGTCTCTATCATCTGGGCTCGTGTGTGTGTGTGTGTGTGTGTGTGTGTGCAACAGGGATAAAGACCCCCCAGGTCAAGCCATCTGTCCCAAAGGAAGAGAAGTTGGTCATTGTGATGCATCCTGCTTGGACTAATGGCTTATTGCGGCCAGTTCAGCAGGCAATGCTTGTATTTCCTGTTGTGCGTCAAGTCAACACAACACACGGGTTTTCAATGAAGAATACAAGCTCTGGCTTTTTAACTGGACATGATTCATTGCTGACTTTAATGCCATTTGATTTATGCCAGTGCGCATAAGAAACAGGATTCTAGCTTTGTAACACCCCGTGTATTGTTTCGTGCCTCAGCACGATCATATTTTGTTTGGATAAAAATCTTGTTACAAACTTCTAGGTTCCAGTGCTGGGCAAAATGTCGGACATCAATAAAACAATAATAAGTTCTGCGACTTCTTAGCTCGAGGGCTGAAAGAATGCCAGATTACTGATAAAGTGAGTGTGACTTTATTTCTCAGTTCTTTGCATTTCAAATGAAAGAAAATTACATTGCAATGCACCAATCAGTGTCTCCTCCTCCTCCTCCTCCTCCTCCTCCTCCTCCTCCTCCTCCTCCTCCTCCTTCTTCACCACCACCACCACCACCATCATCCCAACCATGTTCAAAGCCTTTTGAGTTTATTTCTCCTGAAGCCATGCCCGAAACATGATTCCCTGGCACTCAGAAGTTCAACAAGGCTTAAAAATAGCTCTGAACCTTAACTAAGGGCCCTTTTACACGACCACTAAGATCCGCTGGCCACTTAAATTCAGACCAGAGATCTTAGGGGTTCCTCGCTCTTCCTCTGTCCCCATCTCCCTCCGCACTTCCTGGTTGCTGGCTGCCCGATGGAGGGAGAAAAAAGAAAGAAAAGCATGCCGGTTTACCTCCGTTTTGTTCTGGGCAGCAATCAGATCTCTTAAAGGAGCGGGGCGCAAAAAAAGAACAAACGGAAGCCAGGAGAGCCCCGCACTCACTATCCTTACACTGGATCAAAATTTTGTCACATTCAAAAAGCAGGTACAAGAAAACTGCTGTTTGGTCGCGCTAAAGTGGGCGGGGTCGCACTTAATTGTCTGCAAGGTCCGGACCTTGCAGCCATTTGCGGCGGAGCTTAGGGGTCGTGTATAAACGCCCTAAGAGGTGCCCCAGACATTGGTGGCCATAATTAAGCAAGTTAAACTTGAGTGGATAAGCGGGAAAGGAGAGACAGTACACCATTGTACTGCATTTATAGTACTTTTATGATTTTGTTGTAAGCCGCCTTGGGTCCCTCCGGGAAGAAAGGCGGCATAAAAATAAAGTTATTATTATTATTATTATTATTATTATTATTATTATTATTATTATTATTATTATTATTATTATTATTATTATTATTATTATTATTATTATGAGCACGACCAGACTTAGCAGTCATTTAGGAAGGGTAGTGGTGGTGGAATAGGGGTAGGAGAAGGAAGGCAGCAGGGAAGTTGATGATCTCAGCCCAGGCCTTTCACTGTTATTAGAGGTGACAACATGGCTTCTACATCCAAAGTAATGCAAAAATGACATATTTGGGAATGGGTCTTTAAATATCAGAGGTTTTAAAATCATTACTAGTGGAGATGGGCACGAACGGCAAGTTCAGCAGTTCGTCCTGGTTCGTTGCTTGATCCAACAGGGGATTGGTATTTCAAAACCCTGCCTCTCACCCTGCCTTCCCCTGGTTCAGCCGCCAAGTGAGTGGGCACCCACCAGAAAAGACGGGGCTTCGAAGCATCAAACACCTGTTCATCCAATAAACAAGCCAGCCTGAACGACCAGTGTTTGGTTCGTGTCCATCTCCCCTTATGACCAGCCAAACCCTACTCCAACTGAGTATGAAAGCTTTGCGTGAACATTTTGGCACGTGTCCTGACCTCTTACATCTGACAAAGTGGACAGCGATCCATGAGAAGTTATTTATTTATTTTATTTTGATTTATTTTAGAGTATTTTTACCCCGCCTTTCTCCCTGAAAAAAGAACCCAAGACGTCTTACAGTAATGAGGGACAATATGCAGTCCAGTTCGATTAAGACATATTCAAGTATTGAGAACAGGGAATTGAGGGACATCTTACAGCATTAAAAGACAACATTACATTCAAGCTACAAGAGAATGCTGTCTGTTAAAGAAAGAGTAAAAATTCCACGTAAAAGTTATGAGGGATGGAAACTAACATTGAAAACATAGGTCAATCAATTCAAGCACATTCAAACACAGTGGTTATTCTTTAAGGTGCCCCAATATCTTTTTGTTTTGTTTTGTTTTTATCTTTTGTTTTGTTTTGTTGCTTGGTGTTGAAACCCTTTGCATATGGACAGATGGGGCTATGAGTTTGGAAACTTCCGAGAAAGATCAGCCAGGTGATTTCAAACAGTTCTCAGAACTGCATCGAGATCTGGTTGTGGTGTCTGAAACATCGGTTAGTAGAGATCTACCATGTCTTTCTCCTTGTCCATGACTTACAGTGGGAGCATGATGAAAAGGTGGAGGTGGCAGGGGGGTCCCAGACACCTTCTCTGCTCTCTTCACATACCTTGGCTTTCCAAGGTTATCAGCAGGTGGCCGTGACTTCAGCCTTGACCTCATCAACCCGCGGTGGCCACGTCAGCACCTTTCCAAAGGCTTTGGCCCTCGTCATGTGCCAGGGCGCTTCCTCTTGACACCTTCTTGGCTGAGAAGCCTTCTCTTCTCTTATCTCCTGTTTTTTTTTTTTTTTTTAAAAAAGGGGTTCTATCTCTCTCTCTCATTGGAGGAGACAGGGTGTCAAGCCTTGGAATGAAGCTTGCAGACAAGCCAGAGGTGATTAGGTCCAAGCGAGAGAAATGATGTTTTAAAAAAATAATCCAGCTCCCCCTCACTTTATGCATATCTTTCTCTCCTCACCTGGCAGCATGTTTAGCAGCTCTAATTAAGGAATTGCAACTATAATTTGAAATGAAACCTCACAAAGCTCTCCCCCCCCCAAAAAAGCTTTTTCTATCTCTCCTTGCAGCACTTGCGAGGCGAGGCTAGCTGAATCCATTTAATTTACCCAAAAATATAGCCTTTATTCGCTTGGGGTTTGGGGTGGGACGGCAAGGCAATCCTCAAAAGTCCAATTTTTTCCCCAGCGTAGAAAGAAATATATATCTATATCTATATATCTTGCTCATTTGCCCCTATTATGGGTTGGACACTGGCAGGAACGCAGCTGGAGCGCCGAATCAAATGGTGCCAGGACTTCTTACCTGAGTGAGGATCTCGTTCCAAAAAGTGCTCTTTTTTGGCAGAAAGCTATATTTTGCAAGGAAAATGGGCCATTTAAGTGGCAGAAGCTGTGCATTCTCCTCCCGAGGAACAAAAGGAGACCCAGCGTGCCACTGAGTCACACATTGGGGTAAGGCTGCCTTTATGTCATTGCAATATATATATATATATTCCCCTTTCCTTATCCCCCCTTTTCTTTCTTTCTTTCTTTCTTTCTTTCTTTCTTTCTTTCTTTCTTTCTTTCTTTCTTTCTTTCTTTCTTTCTTTCTTTCTCTCTCTCTCTCTCTCTCTCTCTTTCTCTCTCTCTCTTTCGGAGAGTAAAGGGGAACAATGAGGCCCCTTCACAAGTCCTATAACCCACCCCCTCCTCTCTTTCCATTACAAACAGGCAATGGGCATAAATATTAACTTCGGTTGGATTGCTCTATACTAGGGATTTTTAAAAGAGAGAGAGAGAGAGAAGGGGGAGGGGTTTCAAACCACAAGCACTCAGAACCGTACAGAACATCGTATCTGTAGAAAGACAACAGGGCTCAACCCACTCGGTGAATGCCACCTTCACAATTGGTTTAGGGAGTGATCTATTTACACTGGTACCAACACAGCGGCGTGCAATTAGAGATCCTCTATCCTCTTATAAGAAAGAAGATCTACTGGCAGATGTATCACAGATAAAAAGGAGTTCTCCCCTTCCGGTGAACTCTCGCTGCATCATTTTCTCTACCTACGCTACTTAGGTTCCATTATTCCTCTCCAGGTCTCTGACCTGTATTCCAAGAGGCAAACCAGTTGACCATGAGAGGAATGAAATGTCTCACAGAAAGCATTTTGGGAGCTTGGGGCTGTGTGTGTGTGTCTCAGTGTTGTCCCTCCCCACCCCCACAGCTACTGCCCCAGACAAGTACCACTTTTCGGAACTACTGCACAGCTCAGTGGCTTAGATCTATGGCTGTTGAACCAGAGGTTGCGAGTTCGATCCCCCACTTTTCAACTTTTTGGTAAGAACATGAGAAACACTCAGGAGTAATTTTTTTTTAACATTTCACTCTTTCCATCCTTTGTTCACTGTCTGGTGGGGAGACTTCATTTTTCCTGACACATTTATGTGCACATGGGCTGTAACATGCCACGTTCTGGACAGACGTTCCCTTTATACAGGTTGCATGATTTCATTCTTACTACTGGCAATCTACTGATAATGTTGGCAATGCATTGATTTCTCAAAGATCAAGAGGCGAAGATGGTCAGGGAGGAACCAACTGATGTGATATGGATTCAGTCTACTAATACAGTAGGACTCCCGTATCCATGGATTCATTATCCACTGATTCATTTATCCACAGTTGGCAGAGGAAAAAATAAATAAATAATTCAGCAGCCGCAGAGCAAGCTACTGTCACAAAGAGCAGCTGTAAAGCAAGCTACTGTCATAAAATGGCAGCCGTAAAGCAAGCTACTGTCACAAACAGCAGCTGTAAAGCAAGTTACGATCACAAAACAGCAGTTTTGGGGACATTCTGGCGTTCTCTCTTATCCACGGTTTTCATTATCCATGGGAATGCTTGGAACCAATCCCTAGTGGGTACCGGGGTCCTACTGTATTCTCAATGCTTAGTCATGTTTCTTCTATTGGGTTTCATGTCCTAGACCCTCTGCATACTTTGCTCCTGAGAACCAACTGGTTCAATGTCAAGAACTGTTGTTTGAAATTCAGCAGAACATGCCATTCAATTCCTCTCCATTTTCCTCCCCCCAACCTTTGCATCAATAGAGGCTCCTAAGGTGCATCTATGTTTGCCTGGTCCCATAATTTCTATTTGTTAGGAAAATAGTGTCAGATCTGACTATCTATATATAGTCAGATTTATTTATTTTTTTATTTCCAGGTCTTCAGAAATGGCCATCAAAACACAACGCTTGTCCCTGCATCATTCAATATCTCAGAAGGCTAAGGATACTGAATTTCTAGCATGCATATTGATTTATTGAAATTCAATCCATTTGTGGATTCACAGGCAGGTTTATCGCCAGATGAATTGTTCTTGAACCAACTGACACCCCTAGTATCAAACTCAGTGTTAAGGGGGAATATGCATTCCCTGCACTTAATCTCTTTTCCTTCCCACAGTGAGACTTCCTCAATAATAGTTAGTGATGTTTGCCTTGCGATGATTAATTGCAGAATACAGATGCTAAGTATAAGACAGGCAGAGTTGAAGAAAATTATGAGCTGTGACAATCAGATGTCTTTCACCAAGAAGGAGCAGCTTTTGTTTAAATGTGGGATTAGGGACGGGATTTCCGGATATTTTTCTGGACTACAAATATAGTGATTCTCCACTCTGGGAGTGCTACTAAATGTGACGCACCTAGAAGAAAGACAGCATTCAGCTCTTCTTTTGTTTCATTTTGAACAGTCAGCTAAAACTCTATTCATTTCCCATTGCATGAAATATTCTGTCTGTTTTATGATCACTTGGCATTTATTCCTAAATGGGAAGGGAATGTTGAACTGGAAGCATCTTTTGTCTGATTCAGTGTAACTCCTCTTATGCTGTTCAGTGCTTTCTTTCTCACATTTCAGAATTTTCCCATACTTTCTCATCATGCTAAAACCCAAACTCAGCGAATTAAACAGGATGATGAGAGAAGATTCAGGGCGGGCAGGCCGTCATAAATATTTCTACATGGTGTGTTGTAAATCTGCTATTATTTCCTAAAGCAGGATCTGGGGATACTCTCCAACCTTGCATGCTGCCTGTAAAGGTTTGATTCAATCAGACCTTTATGTCTGGGATAACTATCAATCACTCCAGCACTAGCCAATAGTTCCCTTCTGCCTCATAACTGGAAAAGAGAACCCTGTCTCATTTCTCTGTGCTTCTCCATCCCTCTCTTGAGTCTTCTAGAGGCTGTTGCTGAAAGTCACCTTATTTGATCTTTGTCTGCTGTTGATCTGTTCACAATTGTAAGTAATGAAACATTTTACTCCTTCTCTTACTAATGCCTTGGGGTGAGTTATTGAGACTGTAAGTGCCAGGTTAATGAGAAAAGGAATAGACTACTGTGGGCAACTTGATGCTATTTTGCTGTGCGAATTGCTGCACCTCTCCTGCACAGCCAGAGGAATTTAGCCAAGAACCCAAATCTCTGTAACAAAGCCACTTACAGTAAAAATATCAATAGCTATTGTGTTTCCTATTGCCTGGGAAGCGCACGAAGAAGAGCAACTGATTTCCAGTTTTCTGCAGTCTTGTTCACCATTTTTTGAGTAGAATGCTGGAATACCACCTTGGGTCCCCTTGGGGAGAAAGGCGGCATAAAACTAAAGTTTATTATTACAGTAGGAACCCCCGTATTCACTGATTCATTATCCACTGATTCAGTTATCCACAGATGGCAGAGGAAAAAATAAATAAATAATTCAGCAGCCTCAAAACAAGCTACTGTTACAAAGAACAGCTGTAAAGCAAGCTACTGTCATAAAACAGCATCCATAAAGCAAGCTGTTGTCACAAACAGCAGCTGTAAAGTAAGCTACTGTTGCAAAACAGCAGCTGTAAATCAAGTTACTATCACAAAGCACTGGTTTTTGGGGACATATTAGCCTTCTCTCTTATCCACGTTTTTCATTATCCGTGGGAAGGCTTGGAACCAATCCCCAGCGGATACTGGGGTCCTAGTGTATTATTATTAATACACATTGGACTTTGTGTCAGGAAGAGGTCTAAACCATGTGTATTTTGTATGAATCTATGGGTTCACATAGACTTTGTGTTTATGACTACTTATAACCATGTTGCTTTAATGTAATGTTGTCTGTTAATGCTATAAGATGTCCCTCAATTCCTTGTTCTTAAAAACTTGAACGTGTCTTAATTGTACTGGACTCTATATTATCCCTCATTCCTGTAAGCTGCCTTAGGTCCTTTTCCAAGGAGAAAGGTGGGGTGAAAATACTCTAAAATAAATAAACTTGTTGGTAGCAATACTGAAAGAATAAGCACATATTTGCTAGCTGTGCTTGTGTTCGGTTTTCCGGCTGCTGGAGGAGTTTGTGTTTCTTCATCGGATGACATCCCTCGGGCTATTAATTTCATAAAAAGATCATTGTTCTTCCAGATGATCTTTACAGAAACATATCCCTGGAGGATGATGGCAACATTTAGTTCATAATTTAACATTGCGTTGTCTGCAGATTTTTCGTCCCCCACCCCATACTGAAAATATGATCGATGGGGCACACAATTGGTTTATTGAATCTCCTGCAGGCGTTCGCCCCTCTCCTCTATTTCTGAGAGACATGCATGGAAATGCAAAGGGATAGTTGTTTCCCGCTTGTGCGTGTTTCTGCCTGGGCACATACACATACTAAATCAATACCAGTTGCCGCCCTCCCTCACAAAAAAAAATAATTGTTGTATTTTCTAAGGGAGCATTCAAAGCACTATCAGATGCGCTGACCCATAACACTGGTTTTTTGAAGAGTGCGGGGAAACAACTTGGCATTTATTGACAGTTTGTTTCTAGCCTTAGAGGGTGTCTCCCCCCCCCCCCAATCAGCATGGCATTCCACAGAGGAAAATTCATTTAACTTGTGATAGCGTTTTTAAAAGTCTGGCATAATTTGTAGAGAATGGAAGCGAGGGGACCTGAGGCATCTGCAACCCAATAGGCAACGAGACTCGGAAATCATGGATTAAGAGGGGGAGGTTGCGTCAACTATCTTGGTAACTTTACAGGACACACTCACCCTCCTGCCCCTAGGATGTATTCCAGCTTCTGCTTCCAGATGGTCAGCCACTTGGCTTGGTCTGAGCATTTAATAATTGGCCTCTTCCATTTTTTTGGTTGTTCTTACTGAAAGTTCTTTCACAAACAGTAAGATTCTCACTTCACTTCAGTTTACTTTAATTGAAACGTACATACTGCCAGCTTGTATAAAACAACTCCTTGCGGTTTACAAACAAGTAAAATAAACAGATAAAACATACAAATATAAACAGATAATAAATGTCCTTTCTTTTCCTGGATCCTAAAGGAACGTGGATCTATAGCCAAACAGCTTCCCTTTAGGACAGGGCTGTCCAAACTTTTTGCAAGGAGAGCCAGGTTTGGTGAGGTGAAAATGTGTGGGGGCTGACCATTCAGCCACATTTGCCCCCCCCCCGGCCCGGACTTTGGACAAGTCTCTATAACATGCAAGGAGGCAAGGAGGATGCTGCAGCAACGGACCCAGGCGTGGGTAGGCTGGGCAGGTGGCTGGAGGGATGGACAGAGGCAGGGAGGGCAGGCAAACCATAAAACTGCAAGCTAATGCCTCCATCCAGTATGGGAAGGGGTCAGCTGGCAGGGATGTGTGACAAGCTGAGCCGGTGTAGAGAAGAAGCCACGGACCACTCAGAATTTGAAAACAGGCCGCATTTGGCCTCCAGGCCTGACTTTGGACATGCCTACTTTAGGAAATCTTTAACAATTGTTTTATAAGCAAAGCAAATCCTGTGGTGTTTGACCATGTAGTTACACTTAGCCTGATACAAATCTCTTAGTTGTTGATTGGGGTCTTCCTGCTACCACGTACACATCCTGAGCTCAGCCAGTGCTAGAGTCCTCCTAGCTAGAGTCATCTTCTGGACTTCTATGGATGCTTGCAAGGCCTCTGTGTTAATGATTGAGGCATAGTGTTACACAACTGATCACATTAAAGCCGAGCGCTCCGCCAAAGCTTCCCGAAACTACATCGGAGCCACTGAATAATTTAATTGCCCGAGCGACCAAGCAAAGTTTCTAAAGGTTACTGCTGCCGCCGCAACTGTTGTGTTTGTTTATGCAGGGTGCGATCCAGACGACAGCGTTAAACATTTTATAGTGTTCCATTTTATTTCAAAGGGAGTGGAGAAAAGGCAGCAGGTTTTAAGCAGAAGTTTTGCTTCCTTCCATTGTATACCACGAGACAAAGTTCCATAACGTGGTGTGGATTTTTCCTTTCTTTTGTCTTTTACGCACTTAGCAACAGCTGGTACCAACGATAAGCTGGGTTTCAGAGGGCCCATCTTCATAGGAGGCCCGAACAAATCAAAAGAAACATGTTTTACCCTTGATCTTAGCTATTACATTTATGTTCTCCTCTGCCACTAGATGTACTGGGGAGAAAAATCCAAATTTTTAGACAATGAAAATTACCGCAATCATACCTGGGTTTCCTTCATATTTAAATTTCCTGTGTATTTTTTTCAGGAGCCGCCACGTGGTTTTTAATGAGCAGTTGGTGTCCTCTCCTCTGCGTCGTACCTTCCTATTCTGGTTCTGTCCTAACCTATGTACTACGCATTTTGTCCTACTTTCAGGCTCCAGTTTCCAAAGGCTCTGTCTTTTAAGCCAGGTAGAAAGGGGAAAAACTGAATTTACTGCGTATTTTCTGTGTTCTGTCGTGGCGTCAGAAGCAAACAAGTAAGGATTTTCGAGCGAAGTTTCTAAATCCAGCCCCTGGCGGTGGTTTAGGAAACTTCGCTGAAACTGCTGTTCGAGGGGCGTGGTTGGCCGGGAGCAGAATTTGCTTCTCTTTCTGGTTAGCACGTGATCTTTTACTGCATAGTTCACCGACGGGAAACTAAGCAGAAAACGCAGGTATGACCGCAGTCAATGGATGACACTTTCTCCTCCAGATTTCTCCTGAAATGGACCAAGGAGGAAACGCAACGTAGGGGCTACCTCCTGAACCGAGAGGTTGCAACCGCGTTCTTTCCCATCGGGTGAAGAACGGTACACTTGAGGAAGCCCAGATCTGCCAAGTGAGAGGACACAGTCGCCATGTGCGAGCCTCCCTTCCCAACAGGGAACCTCATCCTCCACGTTCAAGAGTTCGTTTATGCCGAAGGAAAACAAGGCCACCACATGAAAGCCCGTTCTGGATGGCCGTTTCCAAGACACAACTGAGAAGCCTCAGTGTTTGTCCGCGGGCCGAGCCAGTGGTGAGGCAAATGACCCATGGAAGGTGAACCCCGATGCACCCAACAGAAGGCTCTTTTATATACTCTTGGCGAGGTTTTCTGACTGCCAAGGATATAATGTAATATAGCTGTGCTCCGCACAGAAATAATAATAAATTCTTTACCAAAGGAGGCGGGCGGGGTGGGGGGAGAGAAAGAAGAGGAAAGGGTTTGAGGGTTATGATACTTCCCTCAGGTATATGGAGTATAAAACCAGAAACTGCATTAACGGTCTGTCCTGGAGAGCCTTTGGCAGGAAGCCACCAACCAGTCAGGGTCAAGAATTTATTTACTTAATTTGGTCTTGGTTCTTCTTACAAAGCTCAAAGCAGCTTACATTATCACTCTGACATGTGAGCCAGACAACTAAAAGAGCATTTCCTTTAAAAATAAATAAATACGAAAATAAAAAATAAAAATAAAATCACAACAGGCGGCACTTAATAAATTCACTCCAGGCCTGGTCTTCTGTGTGGTTTGAAGGTAGTAGCGATACATGCCTTGGGGCAATTTTTTTCCTGCTAGGAAGAAAACGGGTTTCTTTAATGATCCCGCTGTTTGTTTGACTTGGTCTACAACAAACTGGTCAGATTCTGTATGTGTTACATTATTATAGGCGCAGCCTCACACAAGTGGAATCTATCCTGTACGCATGCAGAGAGGGTGACTACATTGACACATAATTCAGGAAATGTTCCAGGATTGGAATGGCCTGATTTGCATTATTTACTATCAAATACACAACATACAAGTCAGTTCAAAGGAGCCTAGAAATCCATTTCCTGTTTCTCTAGTTTTTCCTTCCACTGCTGGGTCTTTTACCCCCTCTGACAGTGAATGTGTTCACAGAAGGCTGGGTCAGCCATGAGCCTGCTACCTGGGATTGAACCCCAGGTCGTGAGCACAGTTTTACCTGTAGTACAGGCATTTAAACACAGTGCAACGGAGGCACAAATAAATAAAAATAAAATAAATAAAGATTTTAAGACTTTTTTTCTGTACATCATGCCACCTAGATTTGTTATTATAATGAGTAATACTCCAAACAATGGCATAAATAAATTTGCAATAATAATACATATTAATTTTACAAGTTGTAGAATGGCACACCAATCCAGAACCTTGCCAAACACCACCAAAATGAGATTTGAAATGTTTTATGAAAGTTGCTACTGTACTGAATTTAATATTGCTTTTGTTGTTCCTGTTGGATTGGATCTAGAATTCTTATACAGTGGTACCTTGTATAAAGGAATTAATTCATTCCAAATGAAATTATTTTAAGCAAATTTTCCTTTATACAAATTTCCCAATAGGAATGCATTGAAAACAGAGAAATTCCTAATCGTGACCATTTTTATGTTGTACGGATTTGCCCCACAGACAATTTTGTTAAGCAAATTTCCCCTATCTCCAGAATCTTTTATGTTGTACAGATTTTATGTTATACAAACCATTTGTTATACAAGGGTCCACTATACTGAAGTGGAACCTAAGACCCAAATGGACTTTTGAAATGGTAGGTCTTGAGTTACATGCCCCGGTTTCCCTCAACCACAACCCAGCTTACGCTGGAACGCCACCACCCACAACAACAATTACTACAACAACACCATCATAGAATGAGGAGCCGTAAGGAAAGCTGTGGATCGGAATTCACCCCCTGTCAAGGAAAGACAGTGGGGAAATCAAACACCCGACCTCCAACTGCAGAAACACTACAGCCTGCATTTGCATCTCCGTTCACTCCATTAGGTGATGGGAGAGGAGTCTATTCAGCCCAGCTCTCCAATCCACCCAGGCTGAGATTCTTGGAGTACTTTGGACCCCCGCTTGCATTTTTTCTCCATGGTCTTCCAGTAGATTAGTCATGAATGCTATCAGAGTGGCTCCATCCATGGGGGGGGTTAACATTGTAAATCTGTAGTGTGTTGTCCCAAGGTCTCCCCCCCCACCACCACCACACACAACACCCTTCCTCCAGACAGAGGCCCAGAGAATGCTGTAGAGATTACCCAGTAGCCAGCCCCACCACTCTGTAATTAAGGAAGTTCAACGTCCCCCTTCTCCAATTACATTTAACAGCCCGGCATGTGCTCTTCGGATCCAGCACCTCCCAGCAGGACCTCCCCTACACTGCCACCGTCACCCCTGCTGCCATCTGGGTGGGAGGGAGGGAATGGGGCAGCCCAAAGCTGGCCGTTTTACGAGAGATTTGCTCTCGTCATAAATCCCCATCTTGCTCGCTGGTGGTATATCAATAATAATAGCTCAGAAGAAGCTGTAAAAGAGGAAGGGGGAAAGAGAAACGAATCAAAGGAACCCTGGGACAAGTTAGGAGGTGGACCGCGTGAAGATCTGACAGCTGCTCCTTCTACAAAACCATGGGGGGGGTAGGAGAGGGATCAGCCCCTGTGTCAATTTTGTTTTTGCTATTACAGTGCCCCCGACTTAAGAGCAGCTTGACTTAAGAGCAATTGGACTTAAGAGCGGAAAATTGTTGGCATTTTAACTGCTGCCTTACAAATTTTAGATATGGTCTGCTCAACTTACAAATATTTTTCTCATTTTTTTAAAAAAATTAACTTATTTTTTCAATTATTTAGATAGGTACCCCGACTTAAGAGTAGTTGGACTTAAGAACATGCATTTGGAATGGATTAAATTCATAAGTTGAGGTACCACTGTATATTATTATTATTATAAATTGCTTGAAAGAGTTGTCTGAATAACATGAATGATTTTTAATAATGGAAACACCAGCCACCAGCACCGTGGGATGTATGTCACCATTTTCAAAGATTTACAGAAGAAAGGCAGGGGAGAATATGTAGGAGGAGGGACAGAGGAAATACCTGCTGCTGATACAAGGGGGATCTTTCTCAATGTCCCCGTACAATAATTATTTTTTTAAAATGCTCCCTGCATTTCAAAAGACCCAAGTCTCAAAAGCAATGTGTTAGATGCCACACTAATTCCACTCTGCCCCCACTACACACAGACACACACAGACACACAGACACACAGACACACAGACACACACATGCGCGCGCACACACACACACACACACACACACACACACACACACACACACACACACACACACACACACACACACACACACACACAAAGAGTGTGTGGTTTTGGGCCATAAAACCAAAAGATGCCTTATCAGAAAACAAGAGCCAGTGGATTCCACAGCTCTAGGTCCCAGGCTGGTTTCAACAGGATTGCTGCTTCAGAACAAAAAAATAAAAATAAAAAATATATTTAAAAAAGGGCTGATTATCTTCCCCAGATGTTCTTGGGACTTGGGTATTATGTGATAGAGTGGAGTGTAATCACATCCACCCCCCTCGAGTTGTCTCCGCTGTGCTCCTTAACCTAAAGTCTTCCTTTTCTCCTTGGCGGCGGCTGCGGAGTGGAGGTTTCCCTGTCAGTGTTAAGTTTAATGTCTCTTCCTTATCAGATCAAAGCAGGTTGGAGTTTCACTGTTTCTGATTCCTGCCATTCATTCTGACTTCCTGTTCGCTGAAAGTCAAGCTCCCATTCACAAAGAGCTGGAGGGGGGCCGCGTCGGAGGCCCTTATCTCTTTACCTCTTGACCCTGAATCATGGCTGCAAAGGAGGAGAAAGGGTTTTAATTTCGAGACAGAGAGCGAGAGGGAGCAGATGACACAAAGTCCTTCGCTTCACAGTCCCCCAGAAAAAGACAGGCTCGCTCAACTTGCTCTCCCTTTTTCTTGGTCAGCTGCTGGGGAACCATATGCCTCAACTACAGATGCCATCCCTAACTCAATCAGCCTGATTCGGACCAGTCCTTAGGACAGTGTTGGTGAACCTATGGTATGGGTGCCAAAGGTGGCACTCAGAGCACTTTCTGTGGGCACCTGACATCGCCCCTTCACAGCCACCTGTATTCAGGTTAAATTGCTATATTGGCACTTTGCAAAAAAAATTAGTGTGTTTTCATTCGCAGATTGGGAACTCCGTCTCTGAACGGTTCGCCATCCCTGCCTTAGGAGGTCAGGACTGAAGGGAGATTGCCCAAATGCAGTTTTCAAACTGGTTTAGCTCTGGAGCACAAATTAAACAAGACTGGCTGCCAATCACTCCTTCCTTCCCTCCCTCCCTCCCTCCCTCCATCCTTCCTTCCTTCCTTCCTTCCTTCCAAAAGCAGACAGACATTAAAAGGCTATACTATGCAAACTCAAAAAGCTACCCATCTCAGATTTGACAGGTTGATATGGTTTTTCCAGGCAAGTCCGTGGGAATTGAGATACTTCTTCCAGTTGGAGGCACCAGTCGTATTTAGGGCACTTTTACACGACCCCTAAGATCCGCTGGTCACTTAAATTCGGACCAGAGATCTTAGGGGTTTGTCGCTCTTCGTGCGTCCCCACACCTCCGCACTTCCTGGCTGCTGGCTGCGTGAGGGGAGGGAGAAAAAAAGGGACAAAAGAATAAAGGCTTACCTCCCGGTGCCGGTGGAAGCTGCCGGGAGCCCCATCACTTCCTGGTTCCTTCTCTTAAAGGGGCGGGAGGCAAAAAACAACAGCAAAAAGAAGCGAGGAGAGCCCGGCACATCCACATCAAGATTTTTCACCCTTGGAGAGCAGGTACAAGAAAAGTGCGCTGGGACCCGCTTAGGTGGGCATGGTCGCACTTAATTTTCAGTAAACTCCGGAGCTGGTGGGGAAACAATTTTAAGCTCCGGAGCTGGGAGCCATTTGCGGCGGAGTTTAGGGGCCATGTGAAAAGGCCCTTAGATGTGGCAAAAACGATCCCGGGTCTAACTAGATCCAATGATAATCCCCAAATCATGCTCCAAACCAAGTCTGAGCACCTCCCTCCCAACTCTTATTTTCAAAAGGGCAAATCCTCTGAATGGAAGGAAATGATACTCTAAATGTATGCAGACTGTACCAAACTTAGTACATAATGTTTCATTTTCAAAACACTGTGCTCTTTTTTAAAAAAATAACAGTGTTAATCTTCAACAAGACAGAAACATATATATCCACAAGTGTTTTCTACAGAAAGCAGCATACACACAAGCCAGAAAAAGGCAGGTGTGCTGTTACAGATGAACAAAGCTACGTCAGTTTATTCTGATTTCTCATTCCTCTCTCCCCAACTGCAAGTTTAGTATGTCCCGATCTTTTGCTTTTCTTTAAACGTTTGGCGTGGAAATGTGCATAATTTGTGTGCACATTTCACCCAAAACTTAGCACACACTTGTTGCCCAGAATGCTTATTTTTGTAAGCAATCCCCCTGTTACAACTCCCTTTTAAGTATAATTATCATTGATCAAACTTTTCTATGCTCTGCCTAAAGTTTCCAAAATAACCCCCCAAACAATAAGAACAACAAGAAAAACAAAACTTCTCCCCCGAAAAAAATAAACCCCACAGAGGTAAGTGAAGTGTAGCTCTCTACAGTCAACACTTGAGAACATCTGGGAGGCTCCATTCAATCTAGTCCCACACTAAAATGGAATGTGCAGACACTGTGGGAAATTAAAATAAAGGTTTGCCCTCCCAGAGGCCCATGATGGAGGGCCTGGGCAGAGGCAGATGGATTGAGCAAGGGAATAACAAGAAAGAGAAGAAGATGGATAAATCCTGAGGAGGGCTCTGAAGAGGCATCGCTGGAGAGGAGAAGAGGAGGAGGAAGAAGGGGAAGATACAACAATTTCTCAAACTAAAAATATCAAAAAAAGGAAGGAGGGAGAACTATGCTAGCTCAGGTTTGGATTGAGTTCATGCAGCCTCAGCTCTTTCTTTCTTTCTTTCTTTCTTTCTTTCTTTCTTTCTTTCTTTCTTTCTTTCTTTCTTTCTTTCTTTCTTTCTTTCTTTCTTTCTTTCTTTCTTTCTTTCTTTCTTCCTTCCTTCCTTCCTTCCTTCCTTCCTTCCTTTCTTTTTGCTATCATTATTTTTCATTCCCCCCTCCTCCCCTAACTTTGGTGGAAAAGTTCGGAAGAGTTTTTAATCAGGTTTCACAGCTCAGCTACTTGAGTTAAGAAATGTCTGGTGGGATGAGATTCTGACACATACTTCAAGTAACGGCTGAGCGGGGCGAGCCAGGATTCATTTAAAGAGAGAGAAAAGCAAAACACAACCTTCTCAGTATCAACACACACACACACACACACACACACACACACACACACACACACACACACACACACACACACACACACACACACACACACACACACACACATCAGTCTGTATCTTCGGGAATTAGAGACTGCAAAGGATTTGCTAAAGCAGGAGTGGCAGCTTGCAAATTCACTGGTCCCCCCCCCTCCTGTTTTGTCTTTCTTTGCTGTAGCTGGCTTTGATTTTATTTTTTTAACTTTGTGTACATTCCCCAAAAAACAAAGTGGTTCCAAAATGAGCTAGTTTCCACTGCCCAGGCAAGGGTTAAGCAACCCTGCCAACCCTGACAAGTCTGAGGTGAAGTGGGTGGTCAGCACAGCCTGAAAGACACCCTTAACCTCTCTTGGCTGAGAATTCAAGCCGTTGTTCTGTCTGCTGAACCCGCACATCATCACTTGGTGATAGGAATCAGAATGAGGCTGCCCCGGAGAGCTGGCCAAACTTTCCTTCTTAAAGAGACAGCTGCCATTTCACTGGGGGGAGAGGGAGGCAGGAGGGGGTGGGGGGGAAAGCAACCATCTCACAGATTTCCATCCCCGTCAGTCTGTTTTTCACAAGAGGCTGACAGGTGGAAATGAAGCAGGTGTTGCCTTTCCTCATATTTTCTTGCCTGCATCGGGGGAAAAGCTTTGGCAGCTTAGACTCGGTATTTGGAAGCCTGGGACTCTGGAGAAGATCCAGGAAGTGTAGGGCCCACAAGTGATGAAAACCCCTTTCTATAGGGTCTCCTAGACCAGAGGTTCCCAACCTTGGCTCCCCAGATGTCCATGGACTACCACTCCCAGAAATCCTGGTAATGGTGAAGACTTCTGGGAGTGGTAGTCCAAGAACATCTGGTGAGCCAAAGCTGAGAACCATCAACCTTGGATCTCCAGATGTTTCTGGCTCCCATTCAGTCCAAGAACACCAGAGTCACCCAAGATTTTCAACTAGGGCTGGGCACCTTACGAAAAATGAAATGCCATTTCGTCGTTTCATAAGCTTACGAATCGTTTTGCAACAAAATGAAATGATAGGCAGCATTTTGTTATGAAACACAACAAAACACCGTTTTTTCCATTTTAACCAAATCATTTCGTTACTCTGTAAAACGGCTCCTCCGGGTCCTAAGGGCACCAAATTAACAAATCGTTTTGTTACTGTTTCACTTTGTTGCAAATTGTTACAATTTTTTTGGAAAAAATCTTTTAAAAACGAAACAAAGCAAAACACAGGGGGAAACGAAACAAAACAAAACAAAACACAATTTTTCTGTTTTGTGCCCACCTCTATTAGCAACTACTGTCCTAGACCACTGACCTGTCTAATTCACTTAGTGTGACCAGGTGAGCAGCTTCTTTCTCCTTGCAATTTGAGGACTACAATCTGAAGCCAAGGTCCTTGTGAGGTCAAAGAACAGAGCCATTAGGCTCCAATCACAAATTAATATGTGTGCATGCCTGTCTATGACACTGAAAGAAACAACAGGAATTCCCCGCCTTTCCTTCTAAACAATTACTGTGTGTGTCTTGCCCTTGTGTATCTGTTATGTGCCAGCAAAATTGCATCTGGTTTATGCCAAATTTAGTAGATTAGTCCCTGTAAGTGAGGGATTGAAGAAGTGGCTTTCAAATCAGGGACCAATCGCAATATGAAACATACAAAACACAAAATATGGAGGTGAGGGGTGGAGGTGAAAGCACATGGGATGACGAACAGATGTCTTTCACCATGAAGGCAATGACTCTACAAACATGTAATTCAAATATCTGATGGACCTTATAGTGGGCTAAGGAGAAGTTCAGAACCTCCACACACTAACGTTGTGCATGTTGGAGAATATCTGGAGGAAAATTATTTTGATTGCAGGAAGGAGCAAATTTGAGAATTTTTTATCAGGGAAAAAAAAATCTAGGTATTCTGAGATCTTTCTGCTGGCATTTTTATAATCTCACCTGCTGATTGTAGTTCTTGCCTTGCCTGGTCTCTCTGGCACTGACCAATCATTTCTTCCTGACTTGGCTTCAGAGAGAGGACTGCCTTTCTGCTTTGTTTTTTCATGCTTTGTTGTCTGTTGACAATCGGTGGACTGTTGAAGTCTGTCGCTGAAAGCAGTCATGTTTGTCAGCGTGCTGTTTTATTGGTTCAACTGCAAGTAATGAACCCTTTTAATCTTTCTCCTACTCGTCAGCAAATAAATCTTTGTTGTATGGTCACAGACTCAATACAATGCATTTGAAACAATTTAAAATAGGATGGACATAACTGAAAAAAACAATAAATATTAGTAAACAGAGGCAAGAATTATCTTATGTATTCTTTGCACAGAGACAAGAAGCTTGGCCACTAGTTGTGTAATGGAGCCATTCATATCAGCTAAAGATATTTCAGATCCCTATCCAATTTCTTGGATTTATTCATTCTCCTACCCAAGTCCCAGAGTTATTGAGACTGTAAGTGCCAGTTGATGAGAAAAGGGGGTGGACTAATCAGGGAACTTGGAAGGTATTCTGCTTTGTGAGTCCCTCCCCTTCTGCAGTGCAGCTAGTGGAATTAATCCAGAAGTTCGAAACTCGGCAACAGTTTCAGCCCAATGCAAACAATTAACTTTCTTCTTCCCATTCAAGTCTGAGAACAGTCACAAGAGAAGACTGTGACCCTGGGCACACCTGGTGGTAACGTGTGGGCTGCTGATCACTTATGGGCCTCTCTGAAGCGATTAGGCATCACTTTGGTTTTCCCTAACAACATGAAAGCTTTCCCCCTTTCTCTTGCCTTCCGAACCTGTGGGTGAGCGAAAGCGCAGGACACGAGGAGCTGACAAGGTACCGTCAACACTGGATTGTTGTGCAAGGTATGTCATTTACAAGACAGGCACGCCTGAGCCCACCTTTTACATTTGGTGGGCTTTGAACTTGGCTTTTGAGCATTACATGGTCAGTCCCTTCTTTGTTTTCCCCTCTCTGTTCCAGCTAATGGGGGAAAGGCAGTAGGAATATATATATATATATATACTTTATTCTTTCCTCCCTTTTTCTTAAAGAACAGGTTGTGAGGAAACACACAGCGGGCAAGAAGAACCTGAGAAGGAAACGTAGGTGTATAGACTGACGTTTAAAATTTGTTTTGCCTTGCCTGTACCCTTCCAACAAAAATCTGCAGAGCGAATCTTCATTTTGCAGGCTCCCAGGTCTATTTCTACACACACACACACACACACACACACACACACACACACACACACACACACACACACACACACACACACACACACACACACACACACAGCCCACACAAAGAAAATAAAAGGTGCTTGAATCTAGAGAACTTGTACTTAAGTTGCCAACTTCACCAAAAGAGAAGTTAAAACGGCCTTCTAACTGGATGCAGGAGAAAACACAAGTGTGCGCAAACCAGGTAGATTGTTGCTCATTGTAAACTGAGGGGGAATATTTGCCCACCCTATTTCCTTCCCCTCTGAGCTCATACTTCTTCTGACATTGAAATCCATCCCCTATTTGTCAATGCCCAGTTATGACAACAAAAAGCCACTAGATGGCGGTCATTGTGAATTATTCTTTAAAGCTACTTCCAACTACATTTTTCATTTTACTTTTATTCATTCTTTTAAAGAATATATAACAAGTTTCAATTAAAATCCATCAACATGGATTTAATGATCTTCTCTGAAACGTAAACCACATCCAAATGAATGCAAAGGAAATAAATATATCACAAGTTCAATCCTGTGCAACAATGAAAGTTGATGCCTCACTTTCACAGATAAAAGGAGATTTTTTTTAAAAAAATAGCCCAAAACCCTATTATATTATGTAGAAGAATAACTGGCAGTGGCTTTGTATTGGCAATGAATAAGTCCCAAATATAGGTGGGCGTGAAATGAAAATATAACATGTTGTTTCATTTTTCCTTTTGTTTTGCTATTAGCAATTTTAAAAAGAATTTCTGAAATGAAACAAAACAAAGTGAAACAATTTGTTATGCTACAAAATGGCTCCCCTGGGTCCTGGAGGAACCAGATTTTATAGTTAGCTTCCTTGGGATCTTCCATTTAAGCCCTCCACATTTGGAGAGGTTTGGGGTTCAGGGGGGCAAGTCATTAAACTCCAAATTGGGTCCCCTCAGTAACAAATCATTTGTAATTGGAATGTTGTGTATTGGAAAACAGTGATTTCAGGCACCTAGCAGCATGGAAATTACAGCGGAGCTTCCTCAAGCTCTTCTCTGTAAGCCCCCCAAATTTGGAGAGGTTTGGGGTTCAGGGGGCCCAGTTATTCAACACCAAATTGGATCCCCCCAGGAAAAAAATATAATTGGAAAAGCACTTTTCCAATTACAAATGGATTCTTGGTGCCTCTAGAATGAATTGCTTCATTTTTAGAGCCAAAAATGGTGGTTCATTTCATTTAGTCATGAAACGCATTGTGCCATTTTGTTTCACAATAAAACGATTTGTTACGTAACAAAACAATGCAACAGTGTTTTATTTTTCATTGGGTGACCATCTCTAGTCCCCCCGCTTGAATGTTCAAGGCTTGACTAACCCATCAGTTTGGCTTATGCCCCAAAATCCAAGCAGAGATTTTTTTTTAAAAAAATGGCAACACAAAAGCTGCTTTTTAAAAAAAAATGTCATTTGCCTTTCGCAGGTGTAACAATGCAAAAGGAGTTTGGCAGTGTGTTGTGAAAGTAATAGTGATGCTTTTGGCATGGGTTCCAGACCTTTTTTCAGGGAATTTTGGTGAAACGTTCCTCCCAAATTTCTGCGTACGAGGACATTTTGAGAGGATGTTTTTTGTTAAAGCAAAACTCCATGGTCATGGGGTCACGAAGAGTCGGTCATGACTGTAACGACACAACACACACACACATGTAATGTGCACAGATTTGTTCTGGATAAATTCCTCTAACATAACGCTATCCCTCCCGTCTGTTTCTGTTTCCTAAATATAGGCTGGATACTTCTGTGGTTTAGGTCTCTGGCTGGGGAACCAGAGGTTGGGAGTTTGATTTCTCACTGTGGCTCCTATGAGCAGTGCCAGCCTGGGTGGCCTTGGGCAATCTGCACACTTCCAGGTTTTCCCCAGAAGAGGTAAAAGGTAAAAAGGTAAAGATTCCCCCTGCACATACGTGCTAGTTGTGTCCGACTCTTGGGTCAGTGCTCATCTCCATATTCAAGCCGAAGAGCCAGTGTTGTGCAATTCCACAGCCACATGGCTGGAATGGGTGCAAGGAAACACTGTTTTACCTTCCCACTTTTTACGGCGGTACCTATTTATCTGCTTGCATTTACATGCTTTCGAGCTGCTAGATTGGCAGGAGCTGAGGTTAACAGCGGGAGCTCGCTCTGCTGCATGGCACCTGGGATTCGAACCACCAACGGCAAACCAGTTCAAAGTTTTCTCTGCGTAGAAAATCCCCCATAAGTCATAAGTAACTGGACGGCACACAATTATATTATTATAAATACTTGGACTCGCTCCTTTGTCCTGCAGCCTGCAGCATCAGTCGACAAGCAACTGAAACAAGCTCCTTGTGTTAAACCATTACCTCTGTAAAACAGCATATAATGAATGACAAACCAGCTTTTAAAAGCACTGGCCAGACTCACAGTATCAGCGTTCAGGTCACAAGCCAGGATTTTAAAGATCTGATATGCAATGCAGCGATAACATAATCAGCTTGCGGGTCAAGGAACTTCAAGTTGAGCTAAGCAGAATTACTTTAATAGGGCTATCACCTCTGTAAGGAAGTTGGCTGCACCCTTATTCTCTATGGCTTCAGTAGAAAGTTGCTAATTGTTATTTTTCCACTTCAGGTGTCTTTGCTGTAACAGCAAATAAGGAGAAGTGGAAGGAACCTCCTTTCTCTTATGGTTTATGAACTCCATTCCAGTTCTGAGCTCCTTGCTTGGAGATCCATTGAGCAGAGAAATGCATCTTGGAAGACAACAGTCTTCTATCTATCTATCTATCTATCTATCTATCTATCTATCTATCTATCTATCTTAGAGATGGGCATGAATAAAAAAATTTGCATTTTGTTTGTCGTTTGTCGTTTGGAGGGTCCGTTTCGGTTTGTTTCCATTTTTTGTGAAGTTTTTGCAAAAAAATTCATTTTTGTTTTGTTCGTTTCGTTACCATTTCGTTACAATTTATTTCATTTTTTTGTGATTTTAAAAAGGATTTTAAGCAATTCACTCATATTGCAGTAACGGAAACAAAACGCACGACAAAATTTCCGGTGTTTCTGTTTGTTTCGTTTCATTTTAGAGACAAAATTCGTTTGTCATTTTGTTATGTAACGAAATGAAAAAACGAAAATGGAAATGAAAAATTGTTTGTTTTGTGCCCATCTCTGATCTATCTATCTATCTATCTATCTATCTATCTATCTATCTATCTATCTATCTATCTATCTATCTATCTATCTATTTATTTATTTATTTATTTATTTATTTATTTATTTGGAGAAAGCATTGATAAAAGTTTGAATGGGTTTTAAAATGAGAGCACTAAAATGTTTTATTCACCTAACGGGGAGGAAAATACATACAACCAAACCTTAACCGCCTGGGGAAACAGCTCTATGGATGTTTCTAACTTGGTGTAACTAAAATGTGGAGATTATCAAGCAAATTGGAAAGTGTTTAAAAAAGCTCAACCACACAGAGAGGAAAGAGATCTCCTCCTCCTTCTGAGGCCAAGCTCCTCTTTGATAGATGAGTGTATTCCCTTGGCTACTGAGCAGCGACAGGAGGCGACCACACTCTCTGGGTCCGACATCTCTTCTCCGAAGATAGCAGGCAGGGTTACTGGCTGAAAAGCCTGCAGGTTGGGCCTCCCATAATGGGAGAAGCCTTGGTGGTAGACTGAAAACTGACTCCTGTCAAGAAATATTTTCTTCAGAAGACAGAGGAGACATTGTAAACCTCCGTGGTCTCCAGCGTGGCTTCGGCTACTGGTGAAAGACCACCTTTCTCCGGGCTCCATCCATGAAACAAAACAGAATCCCCTCCCTAACCAGCTGTCAGTGCAGACGGGAGCTGTTGAAAGGAGGCGTATAAACCGGTAAAGCAGTTGAGGAGATAACTGTCAAACAGCATGAAAAGACCTGCCTATCTGCTCCCAGAGAGGAAAAGAGGGACCCCAGCAAAACCAAAGTTGAGTACAAAATAATGGGAGGACCTCCTTCAGTTATTATTATTATTACTATTTTACGAGTCAGTCTTTACTTCCCTTCTGGTGGTGTGGTCTTCCCAGCCAAGCAGGAAGGGTGGTGCGGAGGGTGGTTGACGGATTGGGTGCTGGGGCTTAGTTCTTAAGTTATTGTTCACAAGGAGAAAAGAGGAGAAGAAAAGAAACGAGTGGACGCAGAATCTCAGGGTATTAAAAAAGGAAGCAAATTCTTCGTTGCGGTGCCAGAGAGTAGCTGCATGCCAGGCTTATAAACCCAGTCAGATGAATGCAGGCAAGAAACCAGACATGTCGGATTTTTTGCACCTACTTCTTTGAGGGCTGGACATAAACTATCTTGGAAGTCTGGTTGCATGGACTACTCCACAGAACTAAAACAAAAATGCAATGCCAGTTGATGGTCTACAGAAAATTATGCTCTTAGCAAAGTCCATTGATTGTTAGAGCCCCCTGTCATAAAGGTTTGAGAAATATACCGAAAAGTCAAAAATCGCAGTGAACATAACTCAAATAGGTTGGATGCAGCAAAGGGTCGTTTGCATTTTAATGATTCAGGGTGAACACCTGTTCGGGAAGGGCAACAAACAATGTGTATAATGGGCACTGTGCAATCATATACCATCACCACCCCAAGTTGATATATGTATCATATGTTATAATATGGTAGGACCCCCGTATCCACTGATTCCTTAACCACTAATTCAGTTATCCATGGTTGGCAGAGGAAAAAAATTAAATAATTCAGCAGCCACAAAGCAAGCTGTAAAGCAAGCTGTTGTCACAAACAGAAGCTGTAAAGCAAGCTATTGTCACAAATGGCATCTGTAAAGCAAGCTACTGTCACAAACAGTGGCCATAAAGCAAGCTACTGTCTCAAAACAGCAGTCATAAAGCAAGCTACTATGAGGAAACAGCAGTTTGGGGGTGGGCGGGCAGGCCTTCTCTCTTATCCATGCTTTTCATTATCCACGGGAAGGCCTGGAACCAATCCCCAGCAGATACTGGGATCCTATTGTACTGTATTCCTTAGAACTGCCGAGCTTGAAGGGACCCTATGGATCGTGGAGCCCAGCCCCTCTCAAGGAGGCCCAGTGGGGAATCAAACTCCCAACCTCTGGTTCCACAGATGGACACTACAGCCACTGAGCTGGGTATCCTCAGTTTGTGAAATGAACCCCTCAAGCAGGGCCATTTTAACTATATCTTCCCTTTTGACTGCAACCTCCTGAGACCTTGTCCTATGGAAGCTGCAAGTGCAGCGAACTGCATGACAACAGAACATCAAATGTTGGAAATGTCAAGATTCTGGGCTCAAATCTTCAAAATTTCTCAATGTTGTGCTGCCTGGGAGAGATTCTGTTGTTTTGCGCCACACTGACGCTCTCAACATTCTGCATAAATTCAGATTTAGGATGAAAGAGGCGTATCCTTGTTTAACTTAATTCTAGGGATCAGACCTGCAATCGCATTGGTCTGCTCCATGAACAGTCCTCCCCATGCAGGCTGATTATTGCAAAGTTGCAATATTGCAAAAGTTGCAATTGTTGCAAAGTTGAACCACGGAATTCACCACTACCAAGTGTTCATACGGACAGTAATTTAGCTAGCTCTGTAGAAGGATGAGAAAAATAATTCTGATTAGGGGGCTGCAGACAGATTTGGTTAGGAGGCACATTCAAGGGCTTGGGATGCCTACTGGCCCGATCCATTCCAAAGCAATCCAGTGTGGGTTTGTGCAGTCTGCGAGAAGTTTGCAGAGTAGCATCAGGTCGGCACTCCCAGGAAGTTTCCATAGCTGTGCAGGTACTGGGTCTCGTGCGTCCTATTCCAACACTTTATCCGCTATACAACATTGGCTGTCATATCCCTGGATGGGTCGGAGAACAGTTGGGATGAGACAGTCCAGCCATGGTGTGTCAAATGTCCATTCTGGTGACCATTCTCC